>OU343219.1:262306667-262379051 GCA_910596185.1 Chrysanthemum makinoi
CAAGGTATTTACTGGTTTCATTAGAAAAGATCTTATTCTAAGTATTGGGTTAGTCAGACAAGTATTCCAGTAATTCTTGAATCGCAATATTTCTATTCACCATACCTATTGATGGGGTTAGGCGGAGGATGAACCATCTTCAATTCAGCTTCGTTCTTTGTGTTCAGGCTTTCTATACTATGTTTTTGAAGGTAGTCCTTTGAGGGATTCTGATGTACGCAGTATGGACCAATGGAATCCTCCTAGTTCACTGTTGCCAAGTGAAATTGGTTGATTGAGCACTAACTTGTGATTATTCTTGTTGACATATGTTTCAAAGTGGGGATCATGTGCGTGCTGAAAGGAGGCTCCAATGGGGTTTCTGCTAGAGTTTGGGGAAAAGAGCCGTCCAGTGAGCGATATTTGTTATTCAATTGGATCCGGGTAAGGATGTGTGTTTGAATGTGTGGCGAGTTTCTCCTTTTCTTTGGGGTATTGATGTGTCTTCGTGGCCGGGGTAGCCTTACATACTTGAGTGGAGAAGAAGAAGAGAAATATGTGTCGCATGTGAAGACAACGATTATAAGTTCATACCATTTGCTTTTTCAACATTCGGGGAGCTTGACACGGAGGCTTTGGATACACTCTCTTGTATCAAGACCATTGCTGTTAGCCACTCAAATAATGCCAAGAGTGGTGCTTTTATTTTTCATAGACTAAGTTTTTGTATTAAAAAGGGTGAGGCCAACTAGTGTCTCGGCTTCCTACCAACTTCTTGTAATATCCTTTTAGTTTTCTAATGAAGTGATGTTTAAAAAAAAAAGAAAAAAAAATTAATAATAATAATAATAATAAAAATAATAATAATAATAATAATTTATAAAATTGAATATGATGTAAACACTATACTAGAACTACAATTTATAGATTTGTTATTGGATATGATTAACCAAAGTGATATATACTGAGAGGTCATTTGGAATATAAAGGAATCAGTGGAAAATACTTGGTAGAATGGCCTAGTTTAGTGTGTAGACTCAAATTGATGTCATTATGGCTGCATTTGCTTTGCATAACAACATTTGTAATAGTGATGAAGAAGATATGAATTCTACTACGATCGAGCAGAATCCAAATTACATATCACGTGATGAACTTCTCGATGTTTGTGATCATGAACCAAATACCAACAATATCTTTCAAAGAACATTTAATGAGATGAAACGAATCCGTTATGATATTTCTACATCAATGTGGAATACACGTTGTCAATGACTTTTACAAGCATTTTGTCTAAATATACTACGATTATTATTAATTTGATGGTTTATTATTTTTATGTTTTACATTTGTTTATAAATATAAATATGCCTTTTTATGTCGTTTTACATCTTATAATTACAGTTAACAACTAATTTATCAAACAATTTTACAGAAAAAAAATACAACTTGTAGTTCATGTTAACATCTTGACTTAAAGCTTACAACTAGTTTTGTAAAACATACCCATAATGTTTTAAAAAAAATAGGTATGGGTCTGATTTCTGAATTTGTTGTCTTTGAGATTGGAAGAAAGATTTTAAAATACCCTCTTCCGTCTTAAAATAAATGTCATGGTTTGACTTTTAAGTTTTTCTTTTCAACTTTTACTTGATGTATTTTTGTTTGTGTTATATATTTGATAAAAGAAACCCAAAATGCTTAAAATACCCAAATATGGAAGTAGTAACCCGATCAAAAGTTGGTCCATTATAAATGGACAACCATGTGGACATCTGATTGTAATTGTTTAAGTTTAAAAATGAAAAGTGCAATTGTTAAACTTAAAATTCTCTGTCTTTGGTAAAATGTATAGTGAGAGCTATTTAGGTAAAAGATTACTCCTGAAGCATTATTGCCTGAAGTTGCTAGTTCATTTAGCTATCTATTATGTATATCTATAGCACAATTTTATATTTTTATCTATTGAATACAAATTCGCGTCTAAGACTCGGCAATGGTAACCGTGCATCATCATGTGGCGTCAGTACATTACGTTTCTTCATGACCAGTTTAGTGTAATAAAGCAAGCGGTTGCAAAAAAATCCTCACAAAAACAATTTAAAAACACACTCTCACACAAAAGGAGGAGGAGGACTTCGATTGATGTATCGACCGGTTATGCATCGACCAACACCATGACCAACCCATGTAATGGGGAGCGCCCATTCAAAAAAGGTGACTGACAGAAGAATCGACCATCCATTACGGATGGTTTAAAAAGGTGGGTCCTTGGCGGTTCATCACTTCGTCCATCTTTGAAGACGGCCCCTACTTTTTAATCGTGTTTCAACTCGATCTGTTACTTCAAATTTTAGTCTAGGAACATATCGGTTTTTTGGTTTCAGCTGATAAAAAAACAAAAGAAAATTAAACTAGGACCAGTTTAAAGAAAATTAAAGACTTGCTGGTGTACTTTTATCATTCCTTTATGGAATAAAGCATGCCATGCATAAATTGTGTTCTGATTTTATGATATTAAATCTTTTCACAATCATCAAATCATGGTGAATTATCTCTAGTTCTTCTTATTCTTCCAAATTTTTTGGTAATTCAGATAAACTTATGCAGTGTTTTAAAGTATTATGTCGTTGTGTGTTACAGTATATATCTTCTTCTGTTTGTTAGAACGTTCGTTAAGAAAACTTACTAAGAAGTGTAAATTTTCTTGTTTGGTTGTTTAGCCTGCTCTATCTCAAAGTTAAACTCAAACTCAAATGTTCATGTTTGGACGAACACACATGAAAGCGTGTTTGTGTTCGTTCATTTAAGTTTAACCGAACAAATATACGAACATTCACATTAAATGGAAATGTGGTGTTCATGAACGTTCGTTAAGAAAATAAGGTTGTTCGTATTCGTTTATCTTCGTTCATTCAGGGGTTAAACGAACATATATTAACATACAATAACAAACATTAAATATGAATTAACATTTGGTTTTAGTGTTTGTCTAAAATATCTATTTTACTGAAGTTTATAATAAAAATATACGGAGACTCTAACGTAAACAAATAAACGTACATAAATGAAAACATAAGCGGCCATTAACGAACATTTAAAAACTATAATCGGACGTTAACTAATGTAAATAAACGAACATGACTTGTGTCCATTTTAGTTCATTTAACTAAACAAACACAAAAACATGTTCCTTCAATTAACAAATAAACGACAATAAATGAATTTTTACTTAAGGGTTAATGAATAGTTCATTGAACAACTATCGGTAACCTCTGTTTTCCGAAAGCAGATGTATATCAGAATGAACAGAAGATATGTAAAAGAAGTTGTGGCTTCTGTTGATTATAAGCAGGGCCTTTATAAGGTTTTTTAAAGTGGGGGCGAAAATTGATAATGGGGCCTCAAAATAAAGATAAAATAAAATGTGCAGTTCTTTCAAGCGTACGATGAAAATCATTTATAAAAATGTCATTTGTTAAGCATACGACAAATGTCTTCCTTTTATTCTTATATTAAATTTTAAAACACTTATAATTTTACACATCAAACATAACTTTTGGTGACTCGGGCGGTCGCCCACCTTGGAGGACGGCCTTGATCATAAGGGAAACTGCAGTTGATCATTGATTATTGATATTGTTTGTAGTTTAAATATATGTTGCTATAGGAAAGGCATGTTTTTTGCATAATTGATTGCTACTACATTTTATACTAACAAGCAAACAAGAGCTATGAAATTATACTGTTTTCTGGTTAAATTTGCTGACACCATAGTTCGGGATACTCTAACTTCATATGCATTTTTTTTGCAGCTTAAACGAGGAAAAAGAGGCATTAGCAGTCTTACAATGCATATGTATAGTATCCTTAACAAATTGGATTGCCATTTTTTTATCAGTTCTATACTTGTGCATCTTTGTACAATAGAGTCGCGTCGAGAGCATATACAAGTTCATTGCCGGTTCCTAAAAATTACTTACTGATGAACTTTAATTTTGTCGATTCCATAGATCATGGATCTTTAAGTTTTGTTTGAAGTTATTCTTATAGTTCACTATTCGACCCACCCTCCCTTCTTTCTCAAGGGATTCAACTGAAAGCAAACAAATACATTATAACTGAAAGCACCATAAACTTGTAAACATATACGAGTCTGTTTTGTATTATATTGCTAACAAACTTTGTCCTGCATCAGGTATAAGCTCCATGATGATACTTGACGTATGAGAGTTGGGTAAGTACCCAAACTGATGGAACTGAACAATATAAACGTATCTTCAATGCAAATTAGAGATGTTGCCCTCTTTTTTAGTGAGATTGATCCCATTTATGTGTGTTGATCCTCCTAATGCATTAGGTGAAGCAGCGTGGTTAGATTCAATGAAAGAGGAGTTGATCAATATACCAGGAAGGTAGAAAAATTATGTCAAACTATTTTTGTATTTGGATCAATAAAAATCGCACATTTGGATCATTTAAAATCACAAATGTCTAATCTAATGACTATTGACTTAAACTGATGCATGAGCTGTTAATAAAGAAATGCTTAGCTTCTGAGATCATTAATCACAACCAATGTCATATTTTCAGGAGAATTAAGTGAAAGCAAAAAGTAGAGATTCAAGGAATTTACTGTGTAAAACTGGAACTGAGTCTAGATATCTAAGTTCGACCGGTGCTTGTTGCATGTATATAATCTGTGCATATTTGCTTATGGTTGGGGTGTGTAAGTTTTGTCTCTGATTGATGTAGTTGTCTGTCATTTTGACAAAGGCCTTCTATTTCTTCGTTTATTTTCAGGTATTATGCATTATTTCAAGAGGACGTTCCCAGATCATATAATATTTCTCCTAAAATCATATGCAAATGACTCTCTCCTAGGTTAGGAAAGACATAAAATTGATAAACATATAAATTTGAGGTACGTAAGATGGGTTAGTTAGCTAGTACTCCGTATTTCATAAAGCACGACAAGTGATAACCAACAACTTGCATCAGATACAAAACTTCCATCATGCACGTCTTTTCAGAGCTTGCTTGACCATAAGCAAAATATGGATCACTACTTGATATCCTCAAGCATGATAGCATCAACAGAAGATTTTCAATGGGATTCTTCGCCTGTCTACACTCTCATCGGATCCTTTATAACACATTGGTGAAAATTGTCGCTGTTGTTGCAACAAATTACAGGTTTGCCACTTGCTTAAAATATTAGAAGCTATATAAGAAACACTTCTCAGTTACATAGATATTGCCTTCACTTACATGAGAACTTTATGAATAACTTCACACCTAAAACTTAAAACTTATGTGAATATTTGTTCAAATCATCTTGTGAACTTGTATATGCTTTCGATGCTACATTATATGCCTCTTTTAGACAGTTGGTTAGCTAGTCAAACATCTTCTCTGCTTTTTCTAGTTAGATGGAACACAAACCTACTAATCAAGATAAACATGCACTCATGGAGTCTTAAATTAGACGGTTTCCCACTCACAGTAACCTTGATGCCCGCGGAAATGATTTCACTTGATGTCCGGTGTGTGATGAAGACATTGAAATTGCCCTAAAAATATTCCTAGCTTAATCTCATGGAGTGCATCGGTAAACTTAACACGTTGGTACCTCTCTTGTTTGGCGAAGTTTGGCGAAAAAACGAATCCCTCACATAACGATTAATCTTCCTACGATTCTTAAACTTTTAATTTTTAATTCTCCTATTGTGGGTCAGTTATTGATCATTGGTTTTAATTATCGTGGGTCCGTGTGTTTCTTTTGTTGATTCGTTTTTGCGTTGCCAAGATTTTAATATTGTTGACGACAAAACTTTTAGCTATCTCATTAATTCATTAATATTGTTTTGTTGTTAGTGCATGGTACCTTCATTCAACTTCTAACTGATTGGTTGATAATTGCTATTGATCTGTCGGTGGTGAGGTTTAATTAATTGGTCGGTTGGAGTTTTATTTAACTCTAAACGATATCAATTTGGGTTTGTTATATTGTTGATCGATTGGCCATTATTATATATATCATTTATTGATCGACTGCATACTATGGTTGGTGGTTAGTTTTTGGTGCTTATCGCTATAAACCCTAATCTTTGAGATTAGGGTTTTCTCTTCTTAATTTGGTCTTGCATGCTTGCTGGGGTAATTAGATGCTGTTATTAAGTGTTTGATTAGTGTGTTATTGGTTGTGAGAGATGCATAAGGGTTTTTTGGCTTCGAAAAGTGTGACTAAGGACACATCTGCTGTTACTAGTTCCGTGGGTAATATTCATGTTGATGAATTGGATGCTCGTATGATTCGTTTGAAGGAACAAGACAATGGTACGTCCATTGATGGTAATTCAGGTGTGCCCCATTGCGTAATTCTATTAGAGTTTGACAAACCTAGTGTTGAAGATGATTCGCATGCTGTTGGGAATGAATCTGATGAGTTGGTTCCTGAACAAGTGAAGCCGATTTCACTTGATTCGTTTGCTAATGATCAGTATGGTTCACATGGGGCTGATGGTAATAAGCATCTTAAAATGTGGCAAGCTTCTTCGGCTTATGTTGAACCAAGTGCTGATGGTAATGTGTTGTTAGGTACAAGTGTGGAGGTGTCATCGAGTGGGGGAAGTGCTAATCAAGAGAAACCTGGTCCGTCTAATAAACAGCCTATGGACACCTCTAATGTCCCTAAACAAGTTTCTCCTTTGTCGAGTTTTGAAGTTGCTATGCTATCACAGGAATTTGGTACACTTGGGCATACGACCAATCCTACTAGTGATAATGTTGATGCTAATTCTGGTCACAACAGTTTTAAGACTAATCCTACTAGTGGAACTGGTGTGAAATCGGTCTCTTATGCGGGTGCTACTTCTAATGATCCTAAGAAACATGTGTCAAAGTTTCGTAGGTTGGAATGTAGTAATAAAAAGGCTGGAGTTGATCTTTCTGTCCCGATGAAAGTAGTGGAAGAGGTGAATATCAGATTTGAGAATACTCTTTATGGGTATTTCCTTGGTCAACGCCTTGCTTTTCCTGTTGTTGATTACTATGTACGCAATGGGTGGGCTAAGTATGGTATACAGAAGGTTATGATGAATGCAAAGGGGTTCTTTTTCTTTAAGTTCATTCGGCGAAAGGTATTGATGATGTCCTCAGCGGTCCTTGATTAAAAATGTACCAATTATTCTTAAACCATGGACCTTGAACACCAACTTACTTAAAGAGGATTTGACCAACATCTCGGTGTGGGTTAAATTCCATGATTTTCCTCTTGCTATGTTTTTCGATGATGGTCTTAGCTTCACATTGATTGTACGCCCAAAATGTTAGATGCTTCTACTAGCCAAATGTGCAAGGAATCATGGGGACGTAGTAGTTTTGCTAGGTGCATGATTGAAGATGGGGATGAGGGATAACCTCAATGTTGAGATACCTTTCCTTGATGGGACGGGTTACTATTGAGAAGATTGGGTTGAATATGAGTGGAAACCGCCTCGTTGTGATAAGTGTAAGATTTTTTGTCATACTTTGGTTGATTGTCCTAAGTATGTTCTACCTACTACTCAGCCTGCTCCAAGTGTTAATGATGGTTTTAAAACCGTCAATACTAAGAAGAAGAGTAACAGTGGTGGTCAATCTGGTCCAAGTAAGGGAGGTTTTACTAAACCTGTTGTGGGGAAGAAGATGCAATATCAACCCAAAGAGCCTCTACTACACCGGGAAAGTGGATGCCAATAAGAAGAAGTCTACGATGTGGCTAGTACTAGTGGTACCAGCGGAGGCTGATGTGGCTAAATGCGAGTGTGAAATTGCTACATCAAACAGGTTTGATGGCCTTCATATGGATGATCGATGGCTGTGGTATTCCTACCAATGAAGTGACTAAGGATGTGAATTCGGGTATTCCAAAGGAAGCTAAGGAGGGGCGGGTCTTTAGAGGGCTGGTGCATCACAAGTACCGCTTGTGAGTGATTCAATGGGAACAAAGGAAGTTAATTCTACTCCTTAAGTTGGGAAAATTGGGGAGCTTGAAAAGCTACTTATTGATGGGAAAACTACTCTTGTGGATGATGATGGTCATCCTATTCAAAAGTTGATTATAGGGGTCTACTTCTTTTACTAAGAGGGTTAACCCATTCTTTAAGGTGAGAGAGACTGTTGTTTGGACAGTGATGAAGAGCGAGGTTGTGAATCGTTTGATGAGTCCATGAACCTATTTGATGGTGGTCATGATCGTGAAGATGATTATAATTACTATGATTATGATGATATCGGATCGGATCAAGCGATCTTCAAATTTGGATGCTTTACATGACGCGTTATGGTATCAAGCTCCAAGGTCTTGGTAGAAAGTAATTTTGTTTTCATAGGAGTCTAATGGTATCTTTTGAGTAGTGGTTTTTTTCTGATTTAAGGAATTGGAAATATCTTGTTATGTATGCTTTTCCGCCTATGTAACGGCCTGAGATATGAGATTCACCCATATCCTGTGTACTTAAACGTTTTTTGGAGTAATATATTTACCGTGTCTTTTGACCTTTTAACCAAAAAAAACTTAACACGTTGGTAAAAAATTGTTTCAATGTGGTTATTCAAACAACTTGGATCTTATGGATGTATACACTACTACAAAAATTGACATAGAGCCCGGTTGAAAAGGCTAATAGAGCCCGGTTTTTCATGAGGGCACAAAGGGGGAGGGACTCTATTAGAAATTGCCATAGTGCCGGTTTGAAAGCGAGGCTTTATGATGTTTTATAGAGCCGGTTTTTCTTTTAAAACCTTGCTCTATGTGATTAAAAAAACCATTTTTAATAAGCATAGACCCCTGTTTTTTCCTTACAAAACATGGCTCTATGGATTTTTATTTATTTTTTACTTTTTCAAATTTTGTTAAATTCCACCTATTCACATTATTTCCACAGCAGCAACAAAACATAACTGTAACAAAACCATAACCTTACAAAACCATAACCTTGAAGGTCTATACCAAAAAGATCAGTTTTACAACAATCTAATACGGGTCTTATGGACTACTGAACATATATACTTAATACCACTAATTAAACATCACAACAACAGTTTACAATCAAGTGTTTTGTTGGACTAAGGGAAAGGAGATATACAAAAAGACATGAGTACATGCCAACCTTTCCTAGATACTACCATGATTGATGATCAGATGCCACACACCGAAATGCACGAGCTCACGATGTCGTCCAGCTCCTTGGTAGTAAAAGGCTTCTTGTCATTCCAAGGCATCTATAAAAAAAAATCCATAAGTGATATTATTATGATGAAACAAATGAGACCAGCAAAGTGGCTGGAAAGTTATTCATTTTCTGCTAATCAGCCATATAGGAGTAAAATTGGCATGTCAAGCACTTACTTTCAAAAAATACAGGATGGGTAACACATGATGGTGGCAAACCAAGTGGGTTGGGTAATGGGTCAATGTGGGTTTCGGGTCGAAACAAGTCATCTGAATCACAGGTTAGCCAAGTCTTGGGTTGGGTCATGTCTGGTATCATGGGATGACCTGTTCATTTTCACCCATTATTTTGCAAACAAAAAGAAGTACCCATGCTTCTAAAATTACTAAATACATGTCCTAATATTTACTTGAAAGAACAAAAAAGACAATTAGAAACCAACATTTGGTTAATGCATAATTGAATACAAAAGATAACCAAACATGTAGAAAGTAAACATATTTTCTGGTGGCATATTACAATTTCATACTGAATTATCTATCAAACTCCTAAACGAGAGCTTCTTTTCTGTTATTTGACATCTACAAAGTCTCCAAATGATGATTTGTACTTTGTGGGTTTAAAGAGGAACTGCATTTTTTTTGGTTAAAACCTATATAAGTGCACATGTACTGTCTATATATTTATCGCCATTTTTTTACCTAATAAAACACATGGAGATAGGGAAAGACCTTACGAAGTTGCATCAGAAATTCAGAACACGAAGTTGCATCAGAAATTGAATAGGATTATATTGTCGTAATACCTCAGGCGAAAATCTAAGCATGTCGGCACGAGCCATGGCTTCTGCTTGAGCAATTCTCTGCCTGAAAGTCATAGCCATCTCCTCTGTCTGTATAAATGGATGCAAGGACGTCATTACATTAAAGCATGGCAAGGTTTAAAACATAACTAGTAATTTTTTGCAGTAGTTTCTTTTTGGGCGATAGAAAATTCAACCCATAGACTACTGTTTTAGGATATAGCTATAATTCTAACGGGGTCAAACTGGTAAAAAAAAGTTTCTTTTAATAAGAAATGGATTGAGCAAGTAGTAAGTCACACAAAGTGTATTTTTCACTCTATAAAAGCTCCTAAATCGTCATTTTATACAGAAAATCAGAGAACTACTGAAACTATACAAATTTTGAAATCAAATTTGAAACACAATATATCAATAAAACGTTTAGACAGTTGGAAGATAAGTGTTACCCATCAACCCTACCCGTCTCGATCTGTAAAAGTTGCCCATGTTACCCCCTAACTCAGTCCACCTGACCTGCCCTTTAGGCAAATTGTAGCCCATTTGACCAGTTTCTCGTTTTCTTTTAGCTACTTTTAACCCATTTGGCCCGTTAGGTATAAGGCATAACCTGCAACTAGTCATTCATAAAGTACCGTGGGTTGAAATTTCCTCTAATTAAGAGCCATGGGTTCAACCTAAAAGGAACCATATACAACCCCACCCAAATCATGTGAACAAGAAACGTATTTGAAACAAAAGGTAATTGCATTACGTGAAGGATTAAAATTACCTTCTCAAAAACTAGCTTGGGGTTGCGAAACAAAAGGTGATTGCATTACGTGAAGGATTAAAATTGCATTATTTGAAACAAGAAACGTATTTATTCCCATCTTTGTCATATAACGCAAAACTAAAGAAATACAATAACAATCAACATAAATACAGATCTACAGCTATATGTACACTCTCCTATAAAATTAAACCACATTCATGACATAAAAACAACTAAAATACCTCTCTAAGTCATGGTCATACAACACTGAGTTATCACCACTTGTAAGATATAAAGGCAATCCGAGCCTTCCAATGAGAGGCACCAACAGGTTCTCTTTGCAAACTCCGTGCAACCTGCAACATTACCAAAAAAATAAATTCATTATAAATATACAACTACCATATTATAACTCGACATAGCTCAGTCAATATTGTGAAATCAGTCCTCACCATGATGCCCCAAGGTCCACTGGAAAACCAAATGAGTAATCTGTACAAACTCGACCACTAAGCGTAAGTGAGTTTTCACTAAGCGAAGCTGTGGTATCATGGTTTCTCCTGGATTTAATGCTACTAAACACATACGTTGCCCAAGAGAAGCTGTGGTACCAGAGTCGTTATACTTGTTGGCATTATCTCCAACAGAAACGATAATACCCATTAGGGAGTTTTCACTAAGCGAAAGCCATGTGTTGAGTAGTGTCTAAGAAGATGTAAATTAGAAAATGAATTATTGATACCAAAATACTCAGAAAGTTCTTTGAATACATTCGTAATGTTCACCAAATGCTCCTTATCTTCTGGTTTGAACTGACAACATAGTCTTGTTAATTTGTTTAAAAATAAGATTAAGATAAATAAGTAACAGACAAGTCTTTTACAAAAAATTGAAATACATGACTTGTAAACATTTGATCAATTCCATTTTTGAAATTGTTTAATTGTTCACATTGTTTTCCTAGAAACTACGTCTATGGCATCTTTGACTTTTTATATGCTTTGATTATTGGTGGATGGTGGGATTGTGAGGTAATTAACTTAAAGAATTAGTTGATAATGATGAAGTCCTCATTCCATCCTCCCACGTCTAACTAATCTCTGGTACATTCAGTTGACCTACATATATACAACTCCTTACATCCTTGTAGATCTAGTTATTTCCAATGGGTAACTGTTCAGCCTTTAGCCAAACATCTGATCCTGGTTATAGTGCTACTAATCAAGATAACTCTGGTATCATGTTTTCTCATGGAGTTAATGCTACCAACGACTCTTGTATAATCGTTTCTATTGAACATAATGCCAACAAGTATAACGACTCTGGTACCACAGCTTCTCTTAGGGCTAATGGTACCAGCTATGACGTTTTTCTAAGTTTCGGAGGTGAAGATACTCGTCATCTGTACAAACTCGACGCTCTTGGGCATCGTAAATGAGTTAAATAAATATCGCAGTTACAGCGCTATTTTGAAAAAGATTTATACCAACTAAGTTTTATTATATAAGTACCCGAAATGAAGCATCATCGAGAGCTCTTGCAGCAGCTATGCCAGCAACGCCACCACCAATAACAATAACAAAATCAATACTTTTATTCAATAATCAAGACTTTATTGCCTAACAATACAAAAAAACATATAATTAAACACAACAATAATTAGATTCAACAATTTTATTCAATAATCAAGACTTTATCACCAAACAATACAAAAACATATCTTTAAACACAACTTATTTCAGAATTAAACCTAACAACAACATTAATGAGATATATTAAACAGGTTAACTGAACAACAACATTAATTGTAGCAATTTGGTACCTCCGAATTAGCTTAGTCTGTTGTTGGCTTGGTTGCGTGACGAAGGTGGCCTGTGACGGCAATGGGGTGCGACAGTGGCTAAGTGGTGGTGGTAAGCGGCGGTGTAGGTTAGAGGGTTAGGGTTTGTGGAAGTGAAGGGGGAAAAGTTTAGGGTTTTGTTAAAAGAAATGAAAAGTGAAGAGGGAAATAACGCGCCTAAAAACATCCCAAAGTTTTTTCGTTTTTTAAAGAACCGCCTATAAGATTTTGGTTGAGCAGTCAGTGGAATACAGCCCGGTTTTGTTGAGGAAAACATGGCTCAATGCTTTTCAACATAAAGCCCGGTTTTGTTAAAGAGAACATGGCTCTATACGAGGAATAGAGCCCGGTTTTTAAGCAAAAAACATGGCTCTAATGTTATCTAACATAGAGCCCGGTTTTATAAGAAAAAACATGGCTCTATACCCTTTTTCACAACCTGAAATCCCTTTAGAGCCCGTGTTTCATTAAAAGGGGCTCTATTAAGGGGGCTCTATGTTCATTTTTGTAGTAGTGATAGGAATAGACCTTGCTTCCACCCGAAGACTCCTAGGAAGGATACTCTTGGCAATGAAATAAAAACTCTTGGACTCTCATGGATCGTTCACAGGAATAGGAAAGCTAATCCGAACTAGACTAGACTGGAATTGCGATTCAAAGCATGCTTGTACAACTTTATTGTAATTCTCTTCTTCCTCTAGTCTCTTGCTAGAGTGTTATCAATAAAATGCCGTTAAAAAAAGGTCACTTGCTTAAAATATTTGTTTCACAACAGAGTTAACTTTCTGAAACTTTATACTGCATCCGTACATAGATTCTCTTGGTTTCTGTCACTTTAGAAGAATGATTTCTGGTAATGGAACTGAAAATCAAACGAGCTTGAATGTTACTTAGGTTTTATTAGTTTTTTTTCTAAATTTATTAAAAAACTAAGGGTTAATAACCTATTAAAGCATCATACTTGTCACAAAAAGCAGTTTGACGTAGCGAACAAAAAAAATAGCCCTTTTGGCTACTAAACTTAAATTCTTGTCTTCCTTTGAGTAATAATTCCAAAATACAAAATTGTAATGACTATTTTACCCTTGAATTTATAAAAATTGTATTCTTTGTCCAAGTATATAAATAACCCATTCATCTTTTTTAACTCATTCTTCATTTGATTCACTGAACGCTTACAAAACTACGGGGAGCTAGATCAAAGTTTATCTTCACTAATGTCTTGAAGATATTGAATGAAACTAATGTCTTTTAGGGTTTCGTCTTGAAGATTTTCGAATTCCATTCGAGGAGATCCGCTGGCCACAAAAGACTTCAGAAAGAAACTTCTCCTCACCTTAGCCACCGGACGGAAAACCTCCCACCGTCGCTTCACCACCGGCCACCACCCCTCACCACCTACACCAAAACAATCCTCTCCACTTCCTCTACCCGATCCACCACCACCACCAACACAGAAACAGTTTGTTTCATCACCCACACCACCACATGCGCCCAACACAAGACCAGAAAGCCTATAGTCTTCCTTCCAAGATTACTCGTACAAATAGGAACTCAGTTTACAGGTTTTATCACTTTCACACATGAGCACAAATAAAAAATTAGGGTTTCGAATGGTTAGGGTTTTCTTAAATTGATAGAGGGGTTTTGTAATTGGTATTGAATAGAGTACGATTTAGGTATCAATTTGTATTGATCTCAAGAACACCACAAGTAATTTGATTTTCTTTGGTTCGGTTCTAACCCCACTCGAGCTTTTGATTTTACAGTAATTTGATTTTCTTTGGTTATGGGGAAAGTAATTTGATTTTATTTTCCCTTTCATTTGGATTCAATTATTCCAATGTATGGTGGTGTTGAATTGGTTTATGCAGATGTAACACATTAGATGCTTATGATGGTAATTTATTTGAAAGATTTGAGGTGGGACTCCTTTATGATTAGTATTTAGATGCCTTACTTATAGTTTGTGAATGAAGAGTATTGGTGCTTTGCTTGTGGAGATTGGTTAAGATGGTGGTATGATTGTTTAAGTAAAGATTCAAGTTGCTTTGTTCTGGTCACAAAGCTTGAAAACGACTGACACAAGCGGTGACACTATTTTAAGATAACATGATTTAATTACTTGGACTATCGACGCAATTTTTTCAACGCAGGGGACTATTTTTGTAATTTAGCCTAGGGACGATAGATGCAATTTTCGCAAAACCACGGGGACCATTTCACGTAATTTGGAAGGGTAAAATGGTCATAATACTCAAAGGAAGACAAGAATTTAAGTTTAGTAGCCAAAAGGGCTATTTTTTTTGTTCGCTACGTCAAACTGCTTTTTGTGACAAGTATGATGCTTTAATAGGTTATTAACCCAAAAACTAAAGCAACGTCAATCTTCAAGTTTGGAAATGCCAATAATTAGATGAAAGAATGGGACTCGGATCTGATTATGATTCTGAACCGGACTATACTGGACTAAAAAGTAAGAACTAAGCTTTTAAGAATATAAACTTGATCACACTAACATGCAAATAATTTTATTCAAGAGTCGTATACACATTAACAGTAATGCATACACATTTTATTAATATAGCAAATGAAGATCCAACATGTAGATTGATATTTATACCCGCGGTCATGAAGATGATGTTAAATTTTCTTACGGACAAGTTGCATAATATTACATATAGAGACCCGCGTTAAGCAACTTTTGAGATGGGATAAGTATGAGTGGTTTAATTTTCTTTAATGTCAGGCCAAATTTGTCGGAGAGGTCGAGTGTTTCACCCTTGGGCAAGCTCCAGTCGAATGAATGCAAGAACGATGCCAAGATATACATTTGCATTTTATCAGCTAATGAAATACCTGGGCACACTCGTCTCCCTGATCCAAATGGAACGAACTTGATATTTTTCCCATTGTAACCATATTTGTGTGTCTCATCATTGGCCAGGAACCTGTCGGGGTTGAATTCCAAGGGATTATCCCAATAGCGAGGATCACGTTGCATTGACCAAATATTCAGAAAGACATGAGAGCCCTTTGGGATAGTGTATCCCCCAACTATGCAATCCTCATGTGGGGACCGCGGGCTTAAGAGAGGGCCCACAGGGTGCAACCTCGATGCTTCCTTAAATGATGCCTCTAAGTATTGTAATTTTGAGAGATGGAATTCTTCAACAATGTTATTTACTCCTACAACTTGTACTAATTCTTCTTGAATCCTTTTCATTACTTTAGGATGTCTGATAATCTCGGTCATTGCCCATTCTATCGATGCTATCGTAGTGTCGGTTCCTCCAATGACAATGTTCTGATTAATAAAACAAATGAAATGTTAATTAACCAAGTTGTCACTAAAAATTAGCAAATCATCAAAATTAATCATCAATTAGTTTATTTTTTGTATTTGCGTAGTCTTTAACTGTTATCTGAATTCAAAAGTCATTTATACATGAAAAAGTTATACTGTATGGATCGTTTAGGTGATTTTCCCATAATCGAATTAAGCTTAATCATATACCGTGAAAAGTGCCTTTATTTGCTCGAAGCTAAGCTTTTTCTTGTCCTTGAGTTCTAACAAGATCTGTAGGAAATCTTTCTTTCCCTCAAAGGCAATCCCATCATCTATCTTCTTTGAGTTAGATTTAATACGATCTTCGAATATGTTTGTGTAAAGTTGATCCAATTTTTCAAAATGTTTATACATGTCCCGTTGGACACCTTGTAGATCAAGCCATGCAAGACATGGGAAGAAATCAGACACATTCGGTCGTAGAAGAAGCTGTATGATCTCTGATGCCATTATATACATCTCAGCACCAAGATTTCTGTCTTTTAAGGCTATGTTGTCTGACGAGTTTTCCCAAAGCATGCTGCAGAGCACGCTAATTTCCGTTGAGAAACAAATCTCGCTAAAGTTGACCGCGGTCCCCATTTTACTATAAACACTCCTAATGGTTTTTCTAACTTGATATCTTCTGAAAGGACTACATGCTTCAAGATTCTTGTTGCTTAAGACCTCACTCACCAATAACTTACGCTGGTAATGCCAGTTTGAGTTACTGGAAAATGATATATCTTTCCCTCCATAAGTGATTATCGAGGCAGCAAGTGTTGGAATGCGGAGTGTGAAGTTATTGTCTTGGTCACGGAGCACCTCCGTTGCTATATCTAGGTTGTTTATGACAATATAACGCCTGCTTCCCAAATGGAACTTGAAGATGGGGCCGTAGGTGTGAGCCATGGTGGTGAACTGTTTGTGCAAGTCACGACTAAGAAATGGAAGGTACCCGACAATTGGCAACTCACGGGGACCTGGTGGTAACGGTGGTGACGAGCTTGAAAGTGTCAACTTGTACCACAAAGCAGCAAAAATTAGTACTGAAGTGGTGACAACTGCCATAAGTGTAGGGTCGTTGTTGCTCACCACTTCCCACACCCATGACTCGTGGTTGGTAATTAGTTTTGCCATTTATGGTTATGCCAAGGATATGATAAAAGTATATACAACTTGATCAATGTCTATCTGCTTTTATAGTTAGCCCAAGGTTATTATGGACAATGCATTATACTAGTTTGTTTGAGATACTTTTGCATGTCAAAATTAACGGTGTTGGGTAAAAGGTTAAAGATCCGATAAATATATTACTTCAAAAAATGTTTAAGTACAAAGGATATGGGTGAATCTCATATCTCGGCCCGTTACATAGGCGAAAAAGCTTACATAACAAGATACTTCCTATTCTCTAAACAAGAAAATAAACCACTACTCAAAAGATAATATTAGACTCCTATGAAAACAAAATTATTTCCTACCAAGGCCTTGGAGCTTGATACGGTACGTGTCATAAAAAACATCCAAATTACCTGAAAGATCGTAGACCTGATCCGCATAGTCATCATAATTATAGTTATCATAATCATCTTTACGATCATGACCACCACCAAATAGGTTCATTGACTCATCAAAAGTGTTCACAACCTCCTCTTCATCTTTAGAGAATGGGTTAACCCTCTTAGTAGAAGAAGTAGACGGAAAATCCTTTTTATTACCATTCATAATGTATAAATATTCCATATTGTTTTAAAAATAATTTTTTCACCTTATTTCGTGTGCATTGCTGTTTAGAAACAAGGACATTAAATTCACGTTTTGCTGCGAACAATATACTATTTGTCAAGTGTTTTAAGATATGTTACAAAGTGCGGCCATCTAGGTCTTGCTTACAAATCTAGAGGTTGTGGGTTCTATAATACCACAAAACCGGTTTTTAATTATCAAATTATTAAATATGCCTTGTAATAGTTTGATTATTACTTTTAAGTGTTGAAAGACTACATTTAATTGGTTAGTCAAAGGTTTAAGTTGGTAGTCAAACTAAGTAGTCAAGTTATAAGTTATAAATTATGAAAAGTAATAAGTGGTCTAAGTATGAGGAAGTGAGACTTGAGGGGCTTAATGTATCAACTAGCCAAACTAGTACCAACTTTTAGTTAGTTAAGATCATAGTTGACTACGATAATATCCAGACACTTCATCTTAGTCTTGAACATGGTAAAGCAAGTGAGCAGGTTTCCTTGGGTACCACAAAAATAAAAGTGGGAGTCTTAAGCAAAAAGCGGATGGTGTGGCCCCTTATCAGCCACATGAAATTGGAAATGCAACCCCTCGTGTAGAGGTTGAGGCAAGTGGTGTGGATGGTGATAGTCTTAAACATGGCAAGGCAACTGAGCAAGTTGTGATAGAGCAAACAAAAAATTGTAGTCTTGAGTAGAATAAGGTTGTTGTAGGTGGTGGGATGCTTGGAATGAATAGGATGGTAATGCGGTTTGTTTGGATGTTGGGAAAGCTGTCATTGACAATAATGGTCCACATGTTGGGAATGGTCTAGGAATTTTGACAGCTAATTTATACTAGACTCCCAATTTATAAGAATGAGACTATTTGGAGACTTTTACTTGTTTGTGAAGATTATCAGTTAGTTGCACAAATGTCACATCCTTAGGAACAACTATCATCGATCCCTTTGAATTCTTAAACAACCATTCTTTGTCAGCCCATACCCAATCTATGTTGTAAGCATTAAAAAATCAAACATTTCTGTGATAAAAAATTAGGATATTAAAAGAATGTATGTAACTAATTGCAATTATTACTCCATTATTCTCTATTATGTAAGTTGATTAGGCTGCTATGATTGGTCGACTAAACCCTTTTTAGGGTTTCATCTGTTTCGTTCTTTCCTAATCGTTTATATGATGCTATTGTTTCATTACGATAGTTGTGAGTTATTAGGGTTAGGGTTTCGTTTCTTATTTTATATTCATCATTGATAGTGGGTTTGAAGCTGGTAACAAGAATGTAACGATTGAGAAGGATCCTGTGAAAGAAGGCCCACAATCGATATCTTATGCTTCTAAAGTGAATGTGAGTGTTGATGCCACCAAAACTAATGAAACTATTGTATCACCTGCTGGTATCAACAAGGTCGTTAATGAAGGTCCTAAGTCGAATTCTTATGCTTCAATGTTCAAGGATAGCACTCCCAAGAAAACGGTTACTATAACCGAGATGCGAAACAAAGATTGTGTTGATGGGGCTGATGTCACTATTCCATTGGAGGTGGTCGATGAGGTATCTAATCAATTTTCTAATACTCTGTATGGCTACTTTATAGGGAAACACCTTGCATTCCCTATTGTGGAAAATTATGTGAAGAACACATGGGTAAAATTTGGTCTTGAACGTGTTATGTTTAACAACGGGGTTTTTCTATTTCAATTCTAGACAAAGGAAGTGATGTGCTACGTGTGTACAAGTTTTAAATTTATAAAAGACGATTTATCAATTTTACCAATAACACATACGAGCGAGTGCACTCGTCCGTTATAACAAGATTTTGAAGGTAAGTCGGGATCGTTCGCAGGGATTTGAGTGAATCTGATTAACAAGTCTATATCAACTAAGGCAATCCAAAAGCATATAACAACGAAAATAGATATAATGAAATTCAGATGATTAAAAACTACACTTGCTTAAACTCGTTTCTTATCCTTGATTAGTATGATTGCGTTAACCTCTTAACATGTTGGTTATGATAATTAGTTGGTGAACTAATCTATTGTTCTTACAAGTTAAACCTTCGTCAAGATTTTAGTTCATAAATACAAGCATTAAGTTTAACCAATAAATTCAAGATCAATTAAAGTTTCATAAGTTTATTTTCACAAACTTAAACACAAAAACATCCATTTGCTTTATCAAATTTGTTTAAGAAATGGTCAATACAAAAGGTAACCGATTATAGACAAAAGGTTACAATTGATTGTAAACAACTAATCTTACGACGTTTTAGATGTTTCCAATCAATCCAACTTGATAATCAAAAAGCGTTCTTATTACAACCACACCTTAGTTTCTTTGTTTAATCAAGAATAATGGGTAAAAACAATCATCCATAGACAAAATGATTATAACTAGTTGAATAACAATAAGTTCTTTCGACCTCTACGATTACTATCAACTAGTCAAACTTGATTAACAAATGTCACTATGAAACTTTAGCACAATTGGATCTTAGAATCAACTTAAAATTGAATTAAAACATGTTAACACAATCACAAACTAATCATATGATAATCAACATCATTTAAGCAAGTGTATAAAGAAACTAGCCACTCATAGCAAACATAAACATAAACTCAGAACTTTGAACATTAGAAAACATGATTAAGAGTCTTACAATGCTTGGAATAAGATTACAAATGGTGAAGTAATGATTCCCAAAGTATTGGGGTAGACTCCTTGGGGTTTTGGCCTCCGAATGTGGTACTTCTGGAACTCCAAACTTTCCTGGACTTCTAAGGATGAATTTGAGAGCTAAGAGCTTTGTTTGATGAGTAGAGAGAGTTGTGTTGAAGTGTGTGTCTCATATGCTCACAAGAGGTCTCTATTTATACTAGTTCCAAGGCCTAAGGTATTAATTTCTGGACTTGGCCTCCAAAGAGTTAGGAAGGGACTAGAATACACCAAGGGAAGGACCTAGAATCGTTTAGATACAAAGGCGAAACTTAGTGATGAAGATTTGGCAGAAACAGGTCTTCCAACCGGATCGGTCGCATGACCAACCGATCCAGTTGGTCTTCTACTAGTGCTCCAACCAAATCGGTTACGGGTGGCAACCGATCGGTTGGTCCGGCTTCACAGGTATCTTTTGACCTTCATCCAACCGATCCGGTTGCGGTTGCAACCGATTCGGTTGGTCTTCCTGAGTGACGGAAAATCGACCTTTACTTTATTCTGTCTTGTAAAGCTTGTTTCTTCAATCATCTTGATCTTCTATGGTACTTGAAATACTGATTTGTGCTTGACATGCTTCACTGAAACGGGAATCTTCCATTTGTTGAACATTCTTTTACTTTTCCTTCCGTTTCCCTGCACTTGGTTATAAATACTAGACAAACATCTTTTGATGCGATTAAGCACTGAAATCATACAAATATAACCAAATAACATATACAAAAGCACACATAACACTATTGAAAACATATACAATCTGAGCGTTATCAAATTCCCCTACACTTAAACTTTGCTTGCCCTCAAGCAAATCTAGGAAAAACATCCACTGGTACAAAATCATGATTACGAAAAGTATGATGCAAATCCATCAAGTACAAGTACGAGAGAAGATTCATCAATTAAGCTTTTAAGGGTGAAACTTTCAAGACGTTTGACAATATCCAATGATTTTCTTGCATGATTAACATTTCAAAACACCTCACGAAAAAAAAAATATAATTCACTCAATCACTCAATTTTTAGTGGAGTAACAAGATAAATCACACTCATTGCTCAGTCATGATTAGATTATTACCATAATCTTGTACAAGAAACAAAACTCCACCGACGTGGCGTGAGCACCAAGCAAAAACATCTAAAGAGGACTTTTATTCGGGTTATAATGTTAAGGCTTAGGGCTAAGGGTATGGATAAGGCATGGGAATGTTAATGAAATTGGTGATAAAATAAAAATGGAAATCAAGTCTAATACCCGTGTTGCTAGCTACCAAACAATCCGCAAACCAATAAATGATTATAGCTTCATTTTCTTTTCTTCGGATTTCCAAAACTCTTCGCTTTGATTCGCCATGACAACGTTTCATCGAACATAGCACATTAACTAATACATTCATATTTTCATCACTTAAAAAAAAAAAAAAAAAAAACTCATCCTTGAAATGGCTCACACAACTAACAAGGTGCGGTTACTCATAATCATTTGAACAATCTTCTCATTCCAGGTGACTAGCAACCAACCATTTAGACATTTACAAGGGTAAGGCTAAGGTTTAAAGTGTAAAATCTTTTTGTATTTTCTGGATTTATCAAAAACGAAAAGGATGGCTCAGAGGGTGTAACTAGGGGTATCTAGCGCTAAAGATGAGCGCTACAAATGGGTCCATGTGGGTGGTTAACTAACCGATGTGACTAGCTAATATAGCATAATATGAAAAATGGAAGGCCATTTGGGTTAAATCCTAAGGTGCCTCTTTATCACACGAATTTACTTATATCGCACAAATGCGATCTCACTGCGGTCTGGTAATGATTTACAAGCACAAGTTCTAGAATATATAAAATCACCAGCACACTCATAGCAAAAGATTCAAGCATAAAAGATGTATGCTTTATATAGAACAAGCTCAATTCCTCACAATTTTAGTGGTAAGGGCTATAATTTGTGCTAGCAAATGTTTATCGATCCCAGAATGGATTGCAATATTGATCGGAACACATCTCAAAGTTTCAAGTTTTACCAGTGGTTTGATCCAGTTATTCTAATATATTACCCTAAAAGCTTGAAAATAACTAGATCACAAGGGCAAACAAAATTTTAAATTTAAGCTTAAAACTCTAATTTTCCTATTCACCCCCCCCCCCCACACTTAAGTTAAGCATTGTCCTCAATGTGAAAAACGAACTTCAAAGTATAGAAATAGGGAAAATAGAGAAAAAACCAGATATTCCAATGAGTTTGTCAGCTTATTTTTTCTTTATCCAAGCGTCCACTGGAGTAATCATTACCTGCACAAAATCTTATATACAAACAAAAAGAGTTTTATTAAGATGTGGCACCCCCTCCCCCCCCTCCCCACTTTAGTTCAACCAAAGGTTTAAACTTTGGGGCGTGACCACAGAAAATCAAATCTGAAATACACGGGTTGCCTCCCGAGAAGCGCTTGTTTTATTAACGAGTCATCAGCCCGACTCGAATCTTCCTGAATTTACTTGGCCACAGCTTCAGCCTTGAACATTTTGAAAAGTTCTGGGATATACATGAATTCTTCACCAGTAGCATCAATATCGCTCGGATGAACTCAACGAGATGGTTTCCAAGGAACACTTTGTGGGATTCTTCCTGGAAAATGTGCTACAAAGGTGATGGTTTCGAATTCATTTTCAGGTGAAACTGTCTCAACTGATATTTCATTCATTTGCTCCTTATCATAGTATAGTTTGATTCGGTGCCCATTAACGATGAAACTTCCACCCTGTTTGTCATAAAGTTCGACATAACCGGATGGATATCCATGTTTAATGATATATGGGCCAAACCATCTTGGTTGTAATTTAGGAGCTTTGAATTTGAATTTCATGTTGAAAAGCAGAACTTTATCTCCGGCTTTGAACTCTTTTCAATTCTCGACTTTTGTCGTGATAAGCTTTTTTTCGGCCTTATACGGTTTGGAATTTTCATAAGCTCGGAGTCTTAATTCGTCGAGTCCGTGCAATTGCAAAAATCTCTTCTCTCCAGTTATTTTGAGATCGGTGTTACTGTTTCTAAGATCCCAGTAAGCACGATGTTCAACTTCGAACGACAAATGACAAGTTTTTCCATACAGGAGTCTGTGAGGAGTTGTGCCAATAGGAGTTTTGTAAGCCGTATGAAATGCCCACAGAGCATCTTCAAGTTTCTTCGACCACACTGAAGGATTGTCCTTCACTGTTTTTTCGAGTATTCTTTTAAGAGCTCTGTTGGTGTTTTCAACTTGGCCACTGGTTTGTGGGTGATAAGCTGTCGCGAATCGATGATGAACCCCATATCTTTTCATGGTTTTCTCCATTTTTTGGTTACAGAAATGGGTTCCTCGATCACTTATCAAGGCTTTGGGGATTCCATAACAAGCGAAAAGCTTTTTGAGAAAATTAACGATGACACGAGCATCGTTTGTTGGTAAAGCTTCAGCTTCTGCCCATTTGGACACATAATCTATAGCAACGAGAATGTATTCGTATTTGTGGGATTTAGGAAATGGTCCCATGAAATCAATTCCCCAAATATCGAATATTTCACACACTTGAATGCTTGTCAATGGCATTTCGTCTCTGCGTGAAAGGTTGGTGGTTCTTTGGCAAGCATCACAGTTCTGAACAAATGTGCTTCTTTGAATATCTTTGGCCAATAGAATCCAGCATCAAAAACTTTTTTAACTGTGGTGGAAGGACCATAATGTCCCCTAGTTGTGCCATGATGACATTCATCAAGAATATTGCGGGTTTTGGAACCAGAAATACATCTCCGGATCATTCCGTCAGGGCACATTTTGAAAAGATATGGTTCTTCCCAAAAGTAGTATTTAAGTTCCGAAAAGAATTTGCTCCTTTGAGCGTGAGTTAAACCTTTTCTGAGAATTCCTCCAGCGAGATAGTTCGCAAAGTCAGCAAACCAAGGATCGTCATTTCCATCAACGGTCATGAGGGTTTCATCAGGGAAGTAATCATCGATTTCTTCTTCCTTCAACTCCTCAAGATCTGGATTTTCAAGGCGTGATAAATGATCAGCGGCTAGATTCTCTACTCCTTTCTTATCTTTGATTTCGATGTCAAATTCTTGGAGTAGCAGAATCCATCGGATAAGACGCGGTTTAGCATCTTGCTTGGTGAACAGATATTTGAGTGCCGAGTGACCGGTGAACACGACTGTTTTTGAGAGTACGAGATAGGATCGGAATTTTTCAAACTCGAAAACTACGCCGATAATTCTTTTTCGTGATCAGATAATTTTCTGAGCACTATTCAGTATCTTGCTAGCAAAATATATGGGCCGAAAGTGTTTTCCTTCTCGTTGGCCTAAGACGACTCCGGACAAAGAAAATCGCTTGCATCACACATAAGCTCGAAGGGTAGTGACCAATTAGGTGAAAACATGATCGGAGCACTAGTCAGTTGAGATTTCAACGTTTCGAAGGCTTTTATGCAATCAGTATTGAAGTCAAAAACAGAATCTTTCTCAAGAAGTTTTGTCATCGGACGAGATATTTTTGAAAAATCTTTGATAAAGCGGCGGTAGAAACCGGCATGTCCTAGAAAACTTCTAATGGCTTTAACGTTAGTTGGCGGCAGAAGTTTTGTGATAACGTCGATTTTTTCTTTATCTACTTCCATGCCTGCACTGGAGATTTTGTGGCCAAGCACAATTCCTTCGGTCACCATAAAGTGACATTTTTTCCAGTTAAGGACAAGGTGTGCAGCTTCGCATCTTTCGAGCATTTTATCAAGATTGGAAAGACAAGCTTCAAATGAGTTCCCGAAGACTGAAAAGTCATCCATGAAAACTTCCATGGAGGTTTCGAGGATGTCTTGAAATATGGCTATCATACACCTTTGAAAAGTTGCATGTGCATTTTAGAGACCAAAAGGCATACGCCGATATGCGTAGGTTCCAAAAGGACAAGTAAAAGGGGTCTTTTATTGGTCATTAGGATAGATTGGAATTTGAAAGTATCCTGAAAATCCATCGAGGAAACAAAAGAATTTATTCCCTGCTAGTCTTTCAAGCATTTGATCGATGAACGGGAGTAGAAAATGATCTTTTCTGGTGGCTTTATTTAATTTACGATATTCAATACAAACGCGCCAGCCAGTGACAGTTCTAGTAGGGACTAGTTCATTCCGTTCATTAGTCACAACTGTCATTCCTCCCTTCTTGGGAACACAGTGAACGGGACTCACCCAAGGACTATCCTCGATTGGGTAAATGATACTAGCATCGAGAAGTTTTATGATTTCCTTTTTGACAACTTCTTTCATGTTGGGATTGAGTCGACGTTGACGTTCCACAACAGGTTTAATCCCATCTTCGAAATTGATTTTGTGTTTGCAGAAATTGGGACTAATTCTTGGGATGTCAGATGTTTTCCAAGCGAAAGCTTGTTTATGATTTTTGAGGACAGAGACTAAACTTTCTTTCTCATTGGCCTCGAGTAATGAAGATATGACTACTGGAAGAAGTGAGTTTTCCTCTAGGTAAGCATATTCAAGATGATCAGGGAGAGGTTTGAGTACGAGATCTGTTGGTGGTTCTTCAAGAGAAGATTTTATTCTCATCTCGTCATCAAAAGTTATTTCTTCGAAGTTTTCTTCCTCCATTTCTTCCTCCGTGTTATCTCCTTCGAACTCTACTTTCATGAAATCAACAAACTCTTTGTCAAAGTCTGTTTCATTGATTTTTTCGAAAGTAGTCATGAATGGATCAGATTCGTTAAGTAATGCATCCAATTCTTCGTCAGTGACTTCATCGATAATATCGATATTGAAACAGGTGTCATCACTAGAACGTGGATAGCGCATTGCTTTATCGATCAGAAAGGTGATTCGATCTTCTCCAACTCCAAGGTTGATTTCTTTTCCTTTCACTTTGATGATTGCATCAGCGGTATTTAGGAAAGGTCTTCCTAAGATGAGTGGAACTTTACTATCTTCTTCCATCTCTAGAATTACAAAGTCCACGAGAAAAATGAATTTACCAACTTGAACAAGCATATTCTCGGAAATACCAACAGGATATTGATAAGAATGATTTGCTAATCGAATGCTCATTTTTGTTGGTTTAAGGTCATTTGTTGCATAATTTGGAATACAGCGAATAAGGTATCAAATTGATACTTGCGCCAAGGTCGACTAAAGCATCGCATTGAATATTATTCCCGAAAGTACATGGAATAAGAAAGCTCCCAGGATCTCCGAGCTTAGGCGGGATTTTGTTTTGAACGATGGCTGAGCATTCTTCGTTAAGGAAAGTAGCTGATATTTGCTCTAGCTTGCTTTTGTTATTAAGAAGTTCTTTCAAGAAATTCCCGTAATTGGGCATTCCGGCTAAAACATCAACGAGAGGATTATTGAGTCTAACCTCTTTGATTATTTCAATGAACTTCTTATAACGCTATTCCATTTTTTCTTTCTTAAGGCGTTGAGGATATTGAATTTTTTATGTGTACGCCTTGACAGATGGGGTGGTTTTCTTTTTGGTGGTTTGGGTTGGGTTGGTTTCATTAGGATATGCTCATTTCTTGTTTGTGGTGGACGGTACGGTTTATCGTTTGATGGTTTTGGGTTGGATTGGGTATTACTTGGTAACGAACCAGATGGTCGAGAGGAATGTTGGTCAGAAAATCTGCCAAATTTGTTTTCAAGATCTTGGATAGATGCTTGATGATTTTTCTGTCCCTGCTCAACTTTGGCTTTGAGATTGAAAAATTGATTTTTGATGAAGTCATTCGCAGATTTTTGAGCAGCCACGAATTCTCTCATGGTTTTTTCGAATTCGAATTCTTCCATCTTTTTGTCGGAGTTTTGTGGGGGCGGATTGTCAGTTCGAGGTTGAGAATCACGATTGTCATCCCTTGGTCGGCGGTCTTGCCAATTTCCAGAATTTCTACCGTAACAATTACCACGATATCCTCCTCCATGGTATCCTCCTTGGACATAATTTGCTTCTCCTTCGTTAGGTCCACCCATGGGCTTATCGTCGCACTCAGATGATGGGTGATTTCCTCCATAATTGTTGCATCCATCTCGCATTTCCTTCATTTCTTCTTTGATATCTTTGTATTGCGAGTCGATTTTTGAGGTTAAGGCTTCCATTTTCTCCATTAGTTTCGAGGTATCGGTGTTCTAGATTAAAGCAACGGTTTTTCGAAGAGGTTTGGTTTTGGAATCTTTAGACCAATCGAGTTTGAGAAGTACTTGATCTTCCAGTAATTGGTGTGCATCGTTAGGAGTCTTATAGAGAAAAATTCCTCCGGCATCAAGGATGCCTTGAGAGATTTTATCTAGTCCATGGTAAAAGATTTGGATAATGGTTCCTTTGGATAATCCATGTCCATGACAAATACAAAGCAAATCTTTCATTCGAAGCCAAGCTTCGACAAGTGATTCGTTGGGATTTTGTGTGAAAGCACGAATTTCTCCCATTAATCGATCAAACATGGCAGGTGGAAAGAATTGGCTTGCAAAGGCTTGCCTCATCTCCTCCCAAGTGTTGATAATTCCTGGGGTCAATTCATTGTGCCATACTTTAGCATCTCCGGCGAGTGATGATGGAAAAAGTTTGAGTATGATGGCATTGACATCGGTGTCGCCATAACAGAACATGCCACAAATTTTGATGAATTCGGCAATGTGCTTATGCGGATCGGCCCGCGCACGGCCATCGAATTGACTGTCTTTGATCATAGAGAGATGATGACCCTTCACGGTGAAGTTGTCACTAAGGTTGACAGTAACAATAGCACTCCCAGGGGTTAGTGCTACCGCTCGGTTGGTTCCCCACATGGGCTGATCATCCGCCATGGGAAAAGGTAAATTGGTGAAAGGGTTGTAAACGACTTTGGCTTCTACTAGGTTATCAAATGGTGGGTTTGGTACTCTAGGTACACGATTGGCTAAGGGTATGAAAGGTGTTCTTCTTCTTCTTCGAATCAAACGTTCGGGGTTGGTAAGAGGTGAGATTGGTTCTATTCCCGCCGCACGAGTGTTCATACAATGACCTAGAGAATCCAGGCAATATCTAAACACACGGACATACAAAGAAAACAGATTTATGGACATAAACGAGTAACCGGACCGGTTGCGAAGAGCGACCGATCGGTTGAAGCTTTCTAAAAAAAATTTTTGGAATGGATCGACTGACGTGGATTCAAAACTTGCTGAAACACAATCAAATCCCCGGTAGCGGCGCCAAAAACTTGATGTGCTACGTGTGTACAAGTTTTAAATTTATAAAAGACGATTTACCAATTTTACCAATAACACATACGAGCAAGTGCACTCGTCCGTTATAGCAAGATTTTGAAGGTAAGTCGGGATCGTTCGCAAGGATTTGAGTGAATCTGATTAACAAGTCTAAATCAACTAAGGCAATCCAAAAGCATATAACAACGAAAATAGATATAATGAAATTCAGATGATTAAAAACTACACTTGCTTAAACTCGTTTCTTATCCTTGATTAGTATGATTGCGTTAACCTCTTAACATGTTGGTTATGATAATTAGTTGGTGAACTAATCTATTGTTCTTACAAGTTAAACCTTCGTCAAGATTTTAGTTCATAAAAACAAGCATTAAGTTTAACCAATTAATTCAAGATCAATTCAAGTTTCATAAGTTTATTTTCACAAACTTAAATACAAAAACATCCATTTGCTTTATCAAATTTGCTTAAAAAAAGGTCAATACAAAAGGTAACCGATTATAGACAAAAGGTTACAATTGATTGTAAACAACTAATCTTATGACCTTTTAGATGTTTCCAATCAATCCAACTTGATAATCAAAAAGCGTTCTTATTACAACAACACCTTAGTTTCTTTGTTTAATCAAGAATAATGGGTAAAAAAAATCATCCATAGAAAAAATGATTATAACTAGTTGAATAACAATAAGTTCTTTCGACCTCTACGATTACTATCAACTAGTCAAACTTGATTAACAAATGTCACTATGAAACTTTAGCACAATTGGATCTTAGAATCAACTTGAAATTGAATTAAAACATGTTAACAGAATCACAAACTAATCATATGATAATCAACATCATTTAAGCAAGTGTATAAAGAAACTAGCCACTCATAGCAAACATAAACATAAACTCAGAACTTTGAACATTAGAAAACATGATTAAGAGTCTTACAATGCTTGGAATAAGATTACAAATGGTGAAGTAATGATTCCCAAAGTATTGGGGTAGACTCCTTGGGGTTTTGGCCTCCAAATGTGGTACTTCTGGAACTCCAAACTTTCCTGGACTTCTAAAGACGAATTTGAGAGCTAAGAGCTTTGTTTGATGAGTAGAGAGAGTTGTGTTGAAGTGTGTGTCTCATATGCTCACAAGAGGTCTCTATTTATACTAGTTCCAAGGCCTAGGGTATTAATTGCTGGACTTGGCCTCCAAGGAGTTAGGAAGGGACTATAATACACCAAGGGAAGGACCTAGAATCGTTTGGATACAAAGCGTAAACTTAGTGATGAAGATTTGGCAGAAACATGTCTTCCAACCGGATCGGTCGCATGACCAACCGATCCGGTTGGTCTTCTACTAGTGCTCCAACCGAATCGGTTGCGGGTGGCAACCGATCCGTTGGTCCGACTTCATATGTATCTTTTGACCTTTATCTAACCGATCCGGTTGCGGTTGCAACCGATTCGGTTGGTCTTCCTGAGTGACAGAAAATCGACCTTTACTTTATTTTGTCTTGTAAAGCTTGGTTCTTCAGTCATCTTGATCTTCTATGGTACTTGAAATACTGATTTGTGCTTGACATGCTTCACTGAAACGGGAATCTTCCATTTGTTGAACATTCTTTTACTTTTCCTTCCGTTTCCCTGCACTTGGTTATAAATACTAGACAAACATCTTTTGATGCGATTAAGCACTGAAATCATACAAATATAAACAAATAACATATACAAAAGCACGCATAACGCTACTGAAAACATGTACAATCTGAGCGTTATCAGGAAGGGATGGAAAGGGTCTTAGAAACTGGGTCCTTGGTTGATTTGGCTTGTTCCTATAATTCTAAACATATGGACACCAAATTCTAAGCTTACAAAGGATGAAATAACAACGGCTGCTGTACGGGTCAAGTTACATAATGTGCCGATAGTAGCTTATTCAAAAGTTGGGTTAAGCTTAATTACCACACAGAATGGTCGTCCTATCATGTTGGATGCTTACACAAGCTCGATGTGTCTTAAGTCTTGGGGGCGGAACTCTTATGCTCGTGCCCTTATGGAAGTTTCATCTCATGCTGCCTTATTGGAATCTCTTGTTGTAGCTATTCCATTTCCTAATGGTTCGGGTCACTCTATGGAAAGAATAGATATAGAATACGAATGGAAGCCTCCAAGGCGTGAATCATGCAAAATTTGTTATCACAATTATGATTGTTGTCCTTGGAATGTCAAACCTGTTGTGAACCAACCGTTTGGTGATGCTTGGTTTGTCGAAGTGAATAGGAAAAAAGGTAAGGGTAAGAAACCGATTAAAGAGAAGCATATTGATGGCCTGCGATTAAACAAACTAAAGGTCTCTTATTACTATCCTCCAGTTACGAATCCTTCTAATGGTGATGGGGGCATCGACTTCTCATAAGGGTCCTACTAATAAATCAACTGGTGGTAACAAGATGCCTTCAAAATCACAGCCTCATGGTGATGGTACTATAGGTAATACGGCTTCTACACCTCATGGTCATGGTACTACAGTTAGTAATGTGTCTTCTACGCCTTTTAGTGTTACTAATGATTCGAATTCTACAAAACCTCATGCAAGTAAGAAGAACATATGTTAGGATTATGTTAATCTCGTCTTGTTAAAGAACTCTTTTGACGCTCTCATGAATAAAAATAATATTTTTGAAATGAACAATGTTGTTGATGGTAATGTGGATACTTGTGATAGTATCCATGGATCTTCCAATGTCCCTTGTCCCACAAATATGAATAGTAATCCTAACCAAGTGAAAGATGGAATAAGGGTGGTTAATCCATTTTCAAAGCTGGATAGTTCGGTCGTCTCAGATAGTGAAGATGATAATAAAGTCCTTCATGATGACAATGTGACTACTAATCTTAGTGGTGGTGGAGTGAACGTGAAGACTTTATCGGAAGAATGAAAAAAGGAAACCTATGACCACAACGCTTATGTTGATGATGAGTTTGATGATTATGGTTTCTCTGCTGCTCTTAAGGCTGCAGGTATCCATGACATTAGATTAAAATAGGTTGTTCTTCCTTGTTTGGTTTTGCATAAATTATGGCTTGAAATTTTTATGCTAGTTTAAGTTGTTGATCTTGTTTATGGTAGGAGTTAGTCTAATCATTTTTTTTGCATGTCACAAATGATCTAGTGGTTGTTCAAGCGGTTGTTTATGGTAAATGTCGTATCTCAGCCACATTCCATTGTACTTAGTTTTTTTAACTGGGAAACACTTTACCTAAAAAATTAGGATATTAATTAGGAAAACTATAGATCCAATAAAGAGTCTCAGTAACAAGAGATATGCAAGTTAGACAGTAAATTTACGCATTGAATAACAATTGTAATAACTTTGCATATTGATATAAACTGAAAATCTATGAAATAAATTAAATGAAACAAGAATATACAGGAATAATTTTACTGGGGTGAAAAATCTTTTTTACCAAAAAAAAAAAGAATATACATTAATAAACACTTACCCGTCATCACGACAATGTAATTTTCGTCATTAAATGTTAAAGTGAAGAGCGATTGTAAAAAATGAAACGGAGAAAAAAGGACACTATAGTTTAATAAAAATGATAAAATGATTAGGCATGTGATTTTACCTAGGAAAGATGAAAAACAGAGGGAACATAATATTTTAATGTGTCGCAGGTGATCAGGTCATGTTTCATATTTTAATCACAGGATTCGCAATTGGAGAGAGAAATAATAAAATTTGCCAGAAAAATACAGTGTTAGGAGGGTAATCTCGGAATATTGAAAAAATAATCCTAGTTTTAACAATATACCACAATGTTGAGTCAACTTGGAAATTGATGTCATCTTTGATGTTATTTTCACAAATTTCCCTTACTTATTTTGTAGTTTTCGGATTTATTATTCATGTTACCATATTACATGATCATATAGTGGCAGAGAGCAAAAGAATATTCGATCTTTCATTTTGAACATTGTATTCCACGTGAGATGATGTTTTAGTGATCCACAAGTTGTAAAGGTGATTACATGTGAAACTTTAGAATCCCTAAACCCACAAACATGTTTGGACTTATTTTTCTATCATCTAATACTCTTTCGTAGTTTGAGCGAGAAATCGTGTAACCTCGAGTCTGGAGTAAAAACTAAACGCTAACATCTAAAGTATGAACTAATGCAATTTTTTGACGATGACATCATGTAGCAAGCAATTGCGGGAGTTGAAAACATCTTTTTAGTGTTAATAAGAGGCTTTGTTGATTGTAAATCATTGGCCACAAACAAATAAATTGATTAACAGGTAGTTGTCAGACCATTCGTAATAGGAAGGTCACGATTGCGGTCAACTGAGTCCGCCCTTATTATGTGACCTTGAGCCGACGCGTCTTCAAGGAAGACCCGGTCGACTGCACGACTGAGTCGTGTAAGGTTGTTGTGTGTTTGGGTGTATATTTGAGTTTAAGTAGAGTATATTTGAGTGGTGACCGCGATAATATTATTACACTAAGTTGGATATGAAGAAGATTGTAGAACAAGAAAGTTGAGGCTGGGTGTAATGGTCGATCAACACTCGATTGGTCAGCCTTCTTCGACGCGTTGCCGCCACTATACAAGTCCTCATGGGACGCGTCCCATATGAAGATAATGATCACCTTCCTCCTTTTTTTTTTTTTTTTTTTTTTTGTAATTCGTTATTTTTTAATTTTTAGTTCTTGTAAGTGCGGGTATACACAAAGAAAAAGAGAAGCAGAGTTTTTTTTTTTTTTTAATAAGTAATTTACGTTTTTAAATCTTTGAGGTTTGTTTAGTCATTTTATTTATAAAAAACTAAGCTACATTAAGTTACATTCTAAATGACTATTTTAAAAAATATATATGTATAAGTAATTATTATTGTAATGTTTTTTAATTATTAATGTAATATTTTTAATTATCAATATATTTTGATTTTATTTTTAAAAAAGTTAAAATGAAAAAACAATTTGAAATGTCAGTATTTTTGTTATATTAAGTTAACCATGAATTAGTACATGAGAGAGAAAATTAATGTGGCAATGATATGTCAGTCTTTTAACCATCACTATAGTTTGAGTTGATGCTAATTGGGCAATGATAGACAGTGATTACGAAGATCTCTTATTATACTTACTCTTAGTCAACAATTGTTGGCTTGGACAAGAATAAACATGAATAAAAAACTAGAAGACACAAAAAGGGGGTGATTTGCACATGGGACATTCCAATTTGTTGTATTTAGACATTTATACCGTCACAATTATTTTTACATTTTCACCCATATAAAAGTATAAATGTCTAAACACAATAAATTAGAGTGTCTCAATTATTTAGTAGAGTATGCAAATAATCTCCAAAAATAAATAGGGGCTTCAATTGTGGACACGCATTTAAATATGATTAGATGGAAGATTTAGATAGCGTATATCGATCGAATATATATAAGAAAACAGGCATGACTGGTCCCCCAAATCGACAATAGACAAATCCTCCTCAACCACTCAACGTCTTTATCGTCGAATTGGTAATATAAAACCATAATTTAGACAAGATGCTTTAACAAATACCAATTGGGGTTATAAAAATAAGAGATTTGCTATTAAAGGACAATATGCATGTGTTTCATGTATATATATAATAACTGGAAAATTTTGCAATCATCAAAATGTGCCAAATTTTTAAGTTAAAATATAAATGCATGTGTTTCATGCATATCGAACCAATGTTGGGCAATCATATTCTCATTGAGTAGCCTAGCTATCTCTCTGTGCTCTCTAAACAAATGTATTTATTTTTAATTTTAAGTCATTATTTCGATCGTGTGACCTATCAATTTGTCGGGTTTGATCTAAACGTCGTCGATAATTTTTGTGTCATCATCTGTTTTAGGTAATTGTGATTTTTTCGAGAACAATAAAATTTCAAATTATGTTTGGATACGAGTTAGGAAATTGTCGAGTGCACATTCGTTTGATCTAATATGATTCTGACCACGATAAAGATATGAGGGTCAAAGAGTAACTCCCTGTTGGGGTCACGCTATTGGGATTTAACCATTTTTAACTTAACTGTCAAAAAGTTATGGTTTTTAATAGAAACATTGGTCTTATTCTTACATATGAAGAACGTTTTATTCTCCTGTGCCTAGAAACAAATTGTTTTTTTTTTTAATTATCCCAATAAAGATTTTGTAATACCTATGCATTAATAGGGTTGAAATATTTTAATCGAAAAGAGGAAAAGTCACCTTACATGATTCAATCAAGATATCCAAAATTATCATCACACCCTAATTCAATTTCAAACAAACGTTACACTAACTCAAATAAGTAAAGACCTCCCATGTAAGTTGAGTATTTATCTCATTGGATCATTCGTGAATTGGATCATTCGTGATGGTTGAAACTGGTCCGTTCGCAAGACAATGGTTGGATTTGCATGTTAAGAAGGATGTCATTCATGGTACATTTCACATTTGCTACTTACAGAAATGTGTGGCAGAAAAGAATATCTTACAAAGACAATTACTTGTCTATGTCTGAGATCAAGGTATATATACTAGAGTAAAATACTAAAATCGTCTTTGTGGTTTGATCAAATTGCAGGTCTAAACACTAACTTTGTGAAGGTGCATGCATTATCCATGTATGGAACTTTGGATTGCAATTTTTGTTATCGACCAAAGTAAATGATTGTACTACACTCGTCTTCTTTCTTTTCGAAGTTTTATTAGAGTTAATTACAAATTTCGTCCTTGTGGTTTACATAAATTCACATCATTCGTCCTTTTTTTTCAAATCTCTTGCAAGACCCGTCCGCGAGATTGCAAAATCTTGCAATGTTAGTCCTTTTGTTTAGCTTGTGTTAGTCTTTGTCGTTAAGTCCCTCACGATCTTTTTCGCTTTGCGCTTATTGGTTATTTTGGTCTCTTCATATTCAACTTTAGATTGTTCTTATATTTTCATTTTTTTCCTTTTAAATAAGTTTCAAGTACCTATGCAAGAAAATTTTTGCTTTTGAAAACGATGCGAATAACAGATTCAAGATTTCAACAATCAAACAAATAAATAAGAACACAAGTGAACTCAAATAAATAATCTTAGCTGTTTTCTAACCAATAAAAATTGGGTTCTTATCTTTTTTAATGACACATAATATCACAAACATAATTAAAGTGTCGATTGGTTTACTTATATGAATCACTATGCGTATACGTTTAGTGCCAGAATAGAAAGAAAATAGAAATGAGTTTTCCAAAAATGTCATTTGATACAAGCATTACTACTTTCAATAATAATAATAATTAAATAAAATAATAACTATTCCATTTGTCCTTATCTAGCAATAAAATAATTAAATAAATTAATCATTATTCTATTTATCCATATCGAACTAAAGATGACATATTGTATTTACCAAAGTTTTATATTATTATTTCTTTTGATATAAATATTATGGTTTCCACAAACCTACTGATATGATGAGGTACAAGGACACCCTTGTTGTAAAGGTTTTATCAAACCCATATCACCAATCAAACACACTGAATCATTCTTACACCCATACCCTCATTCCAATATCCTCATAACAAACACACCCTAAGTTATGATCTATAATAACTCATTTTCATCCATGACATTAGATTAAAATTGGTTGTTCTTCCTTGTTTGGTTTTGCATAAATTATGGCTTGTCATTTTTATGCTAGTTTAGGTTGTTGATCTTGTTTACGGTAGAAGTTAGTCTGATCATTTTTGTGGCATGTCACAAATGATTTAGTGGTTGTTCAAGCGGTTATTTTAGGTAAATGTGGTATCTCAGCCACATTTCATTGTACTTAGCTGCTTTTTATTTTATTTTTTATTATTTTTTTTAACAGGTAAACACTTTACCTAAAAAATTAGGATATTAATTAGGAAAACTATAGATCCAATAAAGAGTCTCAGTAACAAGATATATGCAAGTTAGACAGGAAATTTACGCATTGAATAACAGTCTCAGTAACAAGATATATGCAAGTTAGACAGGAAATTTACGCATTGAATAACAATCGTAATAGCTTTGCACGTTGATATAAACTGAACATCTATGAAATAATTTAAATGAAGCAAGAATATACATGAATAATTTTACCGGGGTGAAAAATCCCTTTTACCCAAAAAAAAAAAAAAAAGAATATACATGAATAAACACTTACCCGTCATCACAACAATGTGATTTTCGTCATTAAATGTTAAAGTGAAGAGAGACTGTAAAAAATGAAACGGAGAAAAAGGGACACTATAGTTTAATAAAAATGATAAAATGATTAGGCATGTGATTTATCTAGGAAAGATGAAAAACATAGGGAACATAATATCATAAAGTGTCGTAGGTGGCCAGGTCATGTTTCGTATTTTAATCACAGGATTCGCAATTGGAGAGAGAAATCATAAAATTTGCCAGAAAAATACGGTGTTAGGAGGGTAATCTCGTAATATTTGAAAAATAGTCCTAGTTTTAACAATATACAACAAATTTGAGTCAAGTTGGAAATAGATGTCATCTTCGATGTTATTTTCACAAATTTCCCTTACTTATTTTGTAGTTTTCGGATTTATTATTCATGTTACCATATTACATGATCATATAGTGGCAGAGAGCAAAAGAATATTCGATCTTTCATTTTGAACATTGTAATCCAAGTAAGATGATGTTTTATTGATCCACAACTTGTAAAGGTGATTACATGTGAAACTTTAGAAACCCTAAACCCAAAAACATGTTTTGGCTTATTTTTCTATCATCTAATACTCCTTTGCAGTTTGAGCGACGAAATCGTGTAACCTCGAGTCTGGAGTAAAAAATAAATGCTAACATCTAAAGTATGAACTAATGCAATTTTTTGACGATGACATCATGTAGCAAGCAATTGCGGGAGTTGAAAACACCTTTTTAGTGCTAATAAGAGGCTTTGTTGATTGTAAATCATTGACCACAAACAAATAAATTGATTAACAAGTAGTTGTCAGACCATTTGTAATAGGGAGGTCACGATTGCGGTCACCTGAGTCTTCCCCTATTATGTGACCCTGAGCCGACGCGTCTTCAAGGATGACCCGTCGACTGCACGACTGAGTCGTGTGAGGTTGTTGTGTGTTTGGGTGTATATTTGAGTTTAAGTGGAGTATATTTGAGTGGTGACCGCGATAATATTATTACACTAAGTTGGATATGAATAAGATTGTAGAACAAGAAAGCCGAGGTTGGGTGTAATGGTCGATCAACACTCGATTAGTCAGCCTTCTTCGACGCGTCGCCACCACTATACAAGTCCCATGGGACAAGTCCCATGGGACAAGTCCCATGGGACGCGTCCCATATGAAGAAAATGGAGAAGATGATCGTTTTTGTGACCGATTCAATTGCAACCTCCCCCCTTTTCTCTTTTTACTGGTTGATTTTTTTTTTTTTTTTTTTTTTTAATTTTTTTTTTAAGTTCTTGTAAGTGTGGGTATACACATAGAAAAAGAGAAGAAAAGTTTATTTATTTATTTATAAATAATTAATTTACGTTTTTAAATCTCTGAGGTTTGTTTTCTAAATGACTATTTTAAAATATATATATATATATATAAATAATTAATTATTAATGTAATATTTTTTAATTATTAATAAAACATTTTTAATTATAAATATATTTTGATTTTATTTTAAAAAAAATGAAAATGAAAAAACAATTAGAAATGTCAGTATTTTTGTTATATTAAGTTAACCATGAATTAGTAGATGATAATATATTTTGATTTTAATTTAAAAAAAGTGAAAATGAAAAAACAATTAAAAATGTCAGTATTTTTGTTATATTAGGTTAACCATGAATTATTACATGAGAGAGAAAGTTGATGTTGCAATGAATATATATCGGTCTCTTAACCATCACTACAGTTTGAGTTGAGGCTAATTTGGCAATGATGACAGCGATTACGAAGATCTCTTATTATACTTACTCTTAGTCAACAATTGTTGGCTTGGACAAGAATAAAAACAAACAGAAAACTAGAAGATACAAAAAGGAGGTGATTTGCACATTTTATAAAATGATTAAGACACTTTAATTTTTAAATATTTATACCCTCACAGTTATCTTTATATTTTCACCAATATATGAGTACGTATAAATATCTAAACACAATAAATTAGAGTGCCTCAATCATTTAATGGAGTGTGCAAATCATCTTTCAAAAAATAAAGAGTGTCTTCAATTGTGGACACGCATTTAAATATGATTAGATGGAAGATTTAGATAGCCTATATCGATTGAATATATATAAAAAAAACAGGCATGACTGGATCTTGATCCCCCCAAATCGACAATAGACAAATCGCCCTCAACCACTCAACGTCTTTATCGTTGAATTGGTAATATAAAACAATAATTTAGACAAGATGCTTTAACAAATACCAATTGGGGTTATAAAAATAAGAGATTTGCTATTAAAGGACTATGCATGTGTTTCATGTATATATATAACGAGTGTGGAAAATTGCGCGTTGCAGCGGGATTGGCGTCAAAGGACTTACTTTGTAACGATACTTAAACCTTAGGCACTAATTTTGCCAAGTTGCTATAGATAGCAATTAATTCTACAGGACTTACTTTGCAACGTTACTTAAACATTAGGGACTATTTTTGCCAAATTGCTATAGATAGCAGTTAATGCTACAGGACTTACTTTGCAACGATACTTAAACCTCAGAGACTGTTTTTACCAAGTTGTGAAACTTAGCAATTAATGCTTGCTTTGCAAACACTGTTCATGAAGCAACCATGTACGCTTTTTAGTATATATATAGAATAGAATAGAATAGAATAGAATAACTGGAAAATTTTGCAATCATTAAAATGTGCCAAAATTTTAAGTTAAAATATAAATGCATGTGTTTCATGCATATTGAACCAATGTTGGGCAATCATATTCTCATTGAGTAGCCTAGCTATCTCTCTCTGCTCTCTAAACAAATGTATTTATTTTTAATTTTAAGTCATTATTTTGATCGTATGACCTATCAATTTATCGGGTTTGATCGAAACGTCATTGATAATTTTTGTGTCATCATATATTTTGTTGGAAAATTTAGTGCACTTGTAGGATTAGTTCACACCTTGTAATGGGTTAGGAGGTACGGAGTGTACACCCATAAGGTCCATGAACACCCTGACTCTTATAGTGGTTTGTATTGGTAGTGCTTGTGGAAAGTATCGCTTCCATCGGGGCGGTAGTGTTTCCACCGATAAGCGCAGTTTCCATCGAAAGCGTATCCATCGATAGCGCTATGAAAGTACCGATGAAAGTAACGCTTGTAACGGTTTTGACCTATTCAAGTGGCGGTTTAACCGCATGACCACGCTTAATTGGTCATGTAACCACTAACGGCTATAATGGGGATAATTATGAGGCTATTAATGGGCCGATTAATACTCATAATTCCATTTGATTAGCTTAGAGTAAACTCCTATAAATAGGAGATCTGATTATGCATGAAGGAGACACAGAAAACCATTAACACTTATTAGCGCAAAGGTTATAGAATTGTGCCTAATTCCATAACTGCATTTGGTCTTATCCCAAGTAGATATTCGTGTAACCCAGGCATTAGGGTCAAATAGTTTACTTTGGAAAGTGATCACACGATTCCAAATGATATCCGGTAACCACCTAGTGGTATTTGTTTCTACTGATTTGATATCTGTTTCTGCTGACATTGATTATCTTAACCCTGTTCTAGGAGTTACTCACCAACAATCAAAGTAAACTATTTTGTGATAATCAATGGCAATTGCTGCAATGAAACACATGGCTTTAAACTTTGCTAAGCTGGATAAGTTTGAAGGGGTGGACTTTAGGAGGTGGCAGAAGAAGATGCACTTCTTGCTGTCAAGCATGAGTGTGGTGTAAGTGCTAACTACACCTATTCCTGATGATGGGGATGATGCTACCGTGGAGCGGTCAGGAGGAGGAGCAAATGGGAGAATGATGACTACATATGCAGAGGTCTTATTCTCAATGGTATGTCCGATTCTCGTTTGACATTTATCGAACTTTGAATCTTCCAAAGAACTTTGGGACTCCTTGGATGCCAAATATATGGCTGAGGATGCATCAAGTAAGAAGTTCCTTGTTAGTAATTTCACAAATTACAAAATGACTGATTCAAGACCCGTTATGGAACAATACAATGAACTTCTTGGAATACTTGGAAGGTTTACACAACACAATATGCACATGGATGAGTCTATTTCAGTCTCTTGTGTCATTGACAAACTCCCTCCTTCTAGGAAAGATTTCAAGCATACCTTGAAACATAAGAAAGAGGAATTAACTCGGTTGAGTTGGGCGTCATCTCATGCATTGAGGAATCTCTCAAGATGCGTGATAATGACAAGCCAAAGAGTAGCAATGCTTTGGTGCATCGTTGTGAATATGGTGGAGCATAATAACTCCACCGGTACAAGGACAACAAAGGCAAACGCGAAATATCATGATAACACAAGGCGCGATCCTAACAAGAAGGCAACACCTACTTGTTGGAAATGTGGCAAACTGGTCACATTAAAAGGGATTGCAAAGGTGTTAAGGTTGGTGGTAAAGCCAATGGATCGGCACTAATGGTTCGTGGAGTGGTGGTTCAACTAACTCACCGAAAGGTCGAATATGTTTAATAAGTCTTTTCAGATTTATTATGTTACATATGTATCTGAATCTTATTATGTGCATGATGATGATGTTGCGTGGTGGGTTGACTCTGGTGCAACAATTCATGTGTGCAAAGATAGAAGCTGGTTCAAGACTTATGAGTCACCGAATGATGGTTCTATTCTTCACATGGGAAATGAGTCAACAACCTTGGTGCATGGTCGTGGTTGTGTAGATCTTAATTTTAGTTCTGGAAATATTGTAACTTTGTTTAATGTTATTCATGTTCCCGATATAAGGAAGAACTTGGTTTCAAGTAGTGTATTGAATACTCATGGATATAAACAAGTTATTGAGTCTGATAAATTTGTGCTTTCTAAACATGGTGTTTTTATTGGTTTTGGTTATTTATGTAATCAAATGTTCATGCTTAATATTGTCACTGATAGTGTTATTTCAAACCTTTGTGACCACCATGACGTGACCGACTCTACCCTATGGCATGCAAGACTTGGCCGTGTACACTATAAAAGAATGCAAGATATGTCTAAGGATGGGTTGATCCCAGCTTTTGACATGGACATCGAAAAGTGTAAAACTTGCATGTTGACCAAGATAACCAAGAAACCTTTTCAGGGTGTTAGTCGTGAGACTAAGCTCTTGGAGTTAATACAAAGTGACTCGTGTGATTTGCATGCCACTCCTTCTTTAGGAATAAGAAGTACTTTGTGACTTTTATTGATGATGCTTCTAGATTTTGTTATGTCTATCCGTTACATACCAAGGATGAAGCATTAGATAAATTCAAAGTGTTTAAAAGTGAAGTTGAATTACAACTTGGGTCTTTGATCAAAAGATTAAGGATTGATAGGGGAGGTAAGTACATGGATACTCAGTATTTTCATCTGTTGGTATAATCCATGAAACGTCAGCTTCTCTTACACTCCTCGGCAAAAAATGGTATTTCGAAAGGAAAAACAGTGGTGTCAAGGAGATGGTTAATTCCATGTTGTCCTATTCAGATCGAGTCAAGGGTTCGGGGTGAAGCTATGTTAACAACTTGCTATTTATTAAATAGGGTTCCCAACAAAAGGAACAAGGTTACCCCTTATGAACTCTGGACAAAAAGGAAACCCAACTGAACTATCTCGTGGTCTGGGGTTGTAGGGTTGTCGTAAGACTCCCTGATCCAAAGCTAAAGACTTTGGGTGAAAGAGGCATTGACTGCATCTTTGTTGGATATGCCTTGAAAGCATTCCAAGGCTTTTAGGTTCTATATTATTGAACCTAATGAATATGTTTCAATTAACTCAATAATTGAATCAAGGGATGCAACTTTTGATGAGAATAGATTCACATCAGTCCCTAGACCAAGTCAGAGGATTCCTAATGGAACTCATGACCGGTGTATCGAGGTCCTCGATGATGAACCATCGGTGGTCCCCGATGAGGTTGTGGTTCAACAACCTAAACCTGTGCTCGGGAAGAGCAAAAGGGTCAGGACTCTAAAGTCATTTGGACCTGAGTTTCAACTATACTTAGTTGAAGGAACAAGGGATGAGGTTTCTGACCAATACTCCTATTGCTTCATTGTTGAGGATGATCCCAAAACATTTGAAGAAGCAATGCAGTCCCAGGACATTGCTTTCAAGAAAGAAGCAATCAATGATGAGATGGATTCCATCATGGGGAACAACACTTGGATGTTGGTTGATCTACCACCTGGTTGCAAACCTTTGGGATGCAAATGGATTTTCAAAATGAAAATGAAGGTAGATGGAACTATTGAAAAGTTCAAGGCTAGACTAGTCATTCAGGGCTTTAAACAAAAGTCAGGAATAGACTATTTTGATACTTATGTCCCTGTGGCTCGTATCGCATTACCATAAGACTGTTGATTGCCTTGGCATCTATTCACAATCGATTATTCATCGATGGATGTGAAAACGACTTTCTTGAATGGTGAATTGGATAAGGAGGTTTACATGAACCAACCTCGCTTCATCTTGCCGGCAATGAAAATAAGGTGTAAACCTGATTAAGTCTCTTTATGGACTAAAGCGGGCACCTAAGCAATGGCATCAAAAATTTGATGAAGTGGTTTTGTCTAGTGGTTATGTTCTTAACCAAGTTGACAAATGTGTATATAGCAAATTTGATGAATCCGGTAAAGGAGTCATCATTTGTCTATATGTTGATGACATGTTGATCTTTGGCACCGACCAAAATCAGGTTGACTTGACAAAGGAATTTTTGTCATCAAGGTTCTCCATGAAGGACATGGGGGAGGCCGATGTTATCCTTGGTATAAGGATTAAACATGAAAGTAAAAGAATTTCTATCTCTCAGTCTCATTATATTAAGAAGGTATTGAGGAAATTCAATTACTTTGATTGTACTCCAGTGAGTACACCTATGGATACTTGTGAGAAGTTGATGCCTAATCATGGCAAGGTCAGATCTCAACTTGAGTATTCTAGGGTGATTGGTGATGTATGCCATGACTTGTACAAGGCCCGATATTGGTTTTGCAGTGGGAAAATTGGAGGTATACTAGTAATCCTAGTGCTCATCACCGGCAAGCAGTTCAAAGGGTACTGAAGTATTTGAAGAGAACTATGGATTATAGTCTCTCATATCGTTACCCATCAATGTTGGAAGGTTACACCGATGCAAGTTGGATCAACATGAAGACAATTCGCCTACCGCTGGTCGGGTATTCCTACTTGGTGGAGGTGCAATTTCTTGGGCATCCAAGAAACAAACTTGCATCACCAGTTCAACAATGTAATATGAATTTGTGGCTCTACCAACGGTAAAGAAGTGAATGGTTGAAAAACTTGCTTCTTGAGATTCCATTGTGGCCTAAACCTATATCACCTATTTATATCCGATGTGATAGTGCGGCTACATTGGCTAAGGCTTATAGCCAGATGTACAATGGTAAGTCTAGACACTTAGGTGTCGGACATAGCATGATTCGTGAGCTTATCATGAATGGGGTGGTATCTATAGAATTTGTTAGATCTCAAGCGTAACTTAGCCGATCACTTGACGAAGGGTTTGGCTAGAGACTTGGTTTTAAAGTCTGCTAAAGGGATGGGTTTAAGTCCAACTTAGTCACTTAATGCTAGGACACCCAACTCCCTCCTAAGGAAACTTGGGAGCTGAGTTTAATGTGGAAAGTGAACATTCAGTGGACTGAGCACATGTTTTATTTACATCCCAAGGTTGTGCTCGAGAACCTGCCGAAGGAGGATGAAGTCTTTACTTCTCAATGGTTAATTTTCTTTGAAAAATTGCTAGGCGGAGCATGAATAAAGAGGAACCACCTATGTAAATGTTGAAGTTTTGCCGAAGCTTTGGACTTTTAGCTTTTACAACATTTATGAATTTGGATATGGACAATTGGCTTGTATAGTGTCGAGTCGATAAGTGTTTGAAAATTTGTGTGTATTTTATCTTCATGTATTCAAATGGGTTGAAGGGTTCAATTCTTAGAACACCTCGATTCTCGAATATTTGAACGTGTAATTTACTAAGATGGAAATTCAATCCTCGGGACATTTTCGTTTATGCACATGTTTTGCTTGATGTTTATTTTTCATGCAAAGGAAGTGAACTAAATTTGGGGAGGATTGTTGGAAAATTTAGTGCACTTGTGGGATTAGTTCACACCTTGTAATGGGTTAGGAGGTGCGGAGTGTACACCCATAAGGTCCATGAACACCCTGACTCTTATAGTGGTTTGTATTGGTAGTGCTTGTGGAAAGTACTCGCTTTCCAATCGGGGCGATAGTGTTTCCAGCGATAAGCAAGTGTTTCCATCAAACAAAGTGTATCCAGCGATAGCGCTATGAAAGTACTGATGAAAGTACTGCTTGTAACGGGCTTTGACCTAATCAAGTGGCAGTTTCAACGCTTAATGACCACGCGTTTAATTGGTCATGTAACCACTAACGGCTATAATGGGGATAATTATGAGGCTATTAATGGGCCGATTAATACTCATAATTCCATTTGATTAGCTTAGAGTAAACTCCTATAAATAGGAGATCTGATTATGCATGAAGGAGACACAGAAAACCATTAACACTTATTAGCGCAAGGGTTATAGAATTGTGCCTAATTCCATAACTGCATTTGGTCTTATCCCAAGTAGATATTCGTGTAACCAGGCATTAGGGTCGAATAGTTTACTTTGGAAAGTGATCACACGATTCCAAGTGATATCCGGTAACCACCTAGTGGTATTTGTTTCTACTGATTTGATATCTGTTTATGCTGACATTGATTATCTTAACCCTGTTCTAGGAGTTACTCACCAACATATTTTAGGTAATTCTGAGTTTTTAGAGAACAATGAAATTTCAAATTATGTTTGGATACGAAAGTGTCGAGTGCACATTCGTTTGAGCTAATATGATTCTGACTACGATAAAGATGTGTGGGTCAAAGAGCGACTCCCTTTGTTGGGTCACGCTATTGGGATTTAACCAATTTTCACTACCCGTAACCGTCAAAAAGTTATGTTTTTTAATAGAAACATTGGTTTTATTACATATGAAGAACACATAATTCCTCTTTATATTTGTTTTATTCTCTTGTGCCTGGAAACAAATTGTTTTTTTTTAATTATCCCAATAAAGATTTTGTAATACCTATGCATTAATACAAATAAATATTTTAATCAAAAGACGAAAAGTCACCTTACGATTCAAGCCGATAACCAAAATAACCATCACCTCCTAATTCAATTTGTAACAAACGTTACACTAACTCAAATCAAGAAGACCTCCCATGTAAGTTGAGTATTTCTCTCATTGGATCATTCGTGATGGTTGAAACTGGTCTGTTCGCAAGCCAATGGTTGGGTTTGCATGTTGAGATGGATGTCATTCATGGTACATTTCACATTTGCTACTTACAGAAATGTGTGGCAGAAAAGAATATCTTACAAGGACAATTTCTTGTCCATGTCTGAGATCAACGTATATATATACTAGAGTAAAATACTAAAATCGTCTTTGTGGTTTGATAAAATTGCAGGTTTAAACACTAACTTTGTGAAGGTGCATGCATTATCCCTGTATGGAACTTTGGATTGCAATTTTTGTTATCAACCAAAATAAATGATTGTACTACACTTGTCTTCTTTCTTTTCGAATTTTTATTAAAGTTAATTACAAATTTCGTCCTTGTGGTTTACATAAACTCACATCATTCGTCCTTTTTCTCAAATCTCTTGCAAGACCCGTCCACGTGGTTGCAAAATCTTGCAATGTTAGTCTTTTTGTTTAGCTTGTGTTAGCCTTTGTCATTAAGTCCCTCATGATCTTTTTCGCTTTGCACTTATTGGCTATTTTTGTGTCTTCATATTTAACTTTAGATTGTTCTTATATTTTCCTTTTTTCCTTTTAAATAAGTTTCAAGTACCTATGCAAGAAAATTTTTACTTTTGAAAACGGTGCCAACAACAGATTCAAGATTTCAATAATCAAACAATTAAATAAGAACACAAGTGAACTCAAATAAATAATCTCACCTATTTTATAACAATTAAAAATTGGGTTCTTATCTTTTATGATGACACATAATATCATAAACATAGTTAAAGTGCCGTTTGGTTTACTTATATGAATCACTATGTGTATACGTTTAGTGATAGAACAGAAAGAAAATAGAAATGAGTTTTTCAAAATATCATTTGGTATAAGCATTACTACTTTCAATAATAATAATAATTAAATAAAATAATAATTATTCTATTTGTCCTTATCTAGCAATAAATAATAATAAAATAAAATAATCATTATTTTATTTATCCTTATCGAACTAAAGATGACATATTGTCTTTGCCAAAGTTTTATATTATTATATCTTTTGATAGAAATATGATGGTTTCTACAAACCTACTGATATGATGAGGTATAAGGACACCCTTGTTCTAAAGGTTTTATCAAACCCATATCACCAATCAAACACATTGAATCATTCTTACACCCATACCCTCATTCAAATATCCTCATAACAAACACACCCTAAGTTATGATCTATAATAACTCATTTTCATCCATGACATTAGATTAAAATAGGCTGTTCTTCCTTGTTTGGTTTTGCATAAATTATGGCTTGTCATTTTTATGCTAGTTTAGATTGTTGATCTTGTTTACGGTAGGAGTTAGTCTGATCATTTTTGTGGCATGTCACAAATGATCTAGTGGTTGTTCAAGCGGTTACTTAAGGTAAATGTGGTATCTCAGCCACATTCCATTGTATTTTTTTTTTCTTTTCTTTAAATAGGGAAACACTTTGCCTAAAAAATTAGGATATTAATTAGGAAAACTATAGATCCAATGAGAAAAGTTCAATGCAGAATAAGAAAAAGCTAAAGAACAAAGCGCTCAATCTGAGCCCTTGATCTTATCTCCATCTGACGGTTGGATCTTGTTTTCGTCTCTTTCTTTTAATTAGAAACAAGGGTAAGTTGGTTCACATTTTCTCACTCACACAAACTCTTTTTTAACTCACTCTCTCTCTCTCTCTCTATCATTCATTAACACACACACCGTCTCTCTCACACACAAACACCAAACATTCATCTTCATCATCAGATCTAAAAATTTTCAAATCAAAATCAATGATAACCAGATCAGTAGCAATCTGTAAGATTTTATAATAAGCTTAGCCAAACACTATTTGACAACAAAAAGCTTTTCATTTCTCTATAAGAAATGTGACTATCCATTAATCAGTTACAATGCTTTTGAATATTAAAAGTTGCTCATTTTAAAAATATAGGTGCTGTTAACTCGTCTTCAGAGGAACAGAACTCGAGCACCAGTGCCGAGACAACGAGGTTTTTCTATCAATATCTTACCCACTCTTCTTTTCAAGTTTCTATTAAACACTTTTTTCAATATCTTACCCACTCTTCTTTTCCGACCAACGTTTTTTATGAAGTATTCAATCTAGCAGCTCATATCTAAACACATCCATGGTTGTTGCGTTTTAAAATGATAATCTTTTGATGCAGTCATTCAAAGAACTGTTTGAAAAGAAAGAGTTGAGAAGATAGATGTGCAGGTCTAGTTGGGGAAGGAAGAAAAGTAGAGAAAAAGATAATATATTAAAAAATATATGTGTGTGTGTTATAGTGCCAACACAACTTTTGGTCAGATAACATGGTAAACTGGGAAACCCACATTTCAATTATTTTTCTAAGTTGTTTTATTTACTTTTAGCTTTCAATGCTTTTACTTTTCTTTTGTTCTTTGAGGTAATCTACAAGAAAAATAACAAAGGTGTATACCTAGTTTCTTTAGAGAGTTTATGTACTATCACTAGTACGAAAACGGGATTTGGTCACACATGGTCGAAATGGAACGGCCACACATTCGCATATTTGTGTGGCTGAAGGTACGAAAATTGACAACATTTACTAATTAGTCACACATGAAAATTTTGATTGTGTGACCATTAGAACTGTATTGCCACACAATTGAACATTGTGTGGCTAAAGGTATCTGGTGATTTTGTTTCAGATCATTTAGCCACATATGAATTTTGAACGCGTGACAAATACAAGTAACCTTGATGCGTTAGTCACATGAAGTAATTTTTTGTGTGTCTAAATCATGGAGTCAAGTTTGTCACACATTATTTAAGGGTGGCTGATATGTTTTGCCAACTCTTTAGCCACATCTGAAATTGGAACGAGTGACAAATGAAAAGTAAGGTTGAAGCATTAGTCACGATATACATATAAACAGTGACAAATATATGTCACACACTTGAACACCGTGACCAAAAGCCATATATGGTCACACTAAATGTTTTGTCACACATTCGATAAGTGTAGCAAAAATCCAGTACATATGTTCACGTAAGTTAATATGTGTGTTTAAAGTTTAGTTTGTGTTAGCTTGCCAAAAGCTAATCTCTAAAGTCACATTCTAAATGACTATTTTAAAAAATATATATATATATATAAATAATTAATTATTAATGTAATATTTTTTAATTATTAATGAAATATTTTTAATTATTAATATATTTTGATTTTATTTTTAAAAAAATGAAAATGAAAAAACAATTAGAAATGTCAGTATTTTTGTTATATTAAGTTAACCATGAATTAGTACATGATAATATATTTTGATTTTTAATTTTAAAAAAGTGAAAATGAAAAAACAATTAAAAATGTCAGTATTTTTGTTATATTAGGTTAACCGTGAATTATTACATGGGAGAGAAAGTTGATGTTGCAATGAATATATCGGTCTCTTAACCATCACTACAGTTTGAGTTGATGCAAATTTGGCAATGATGACAGCGATTAGGAAGATCTCTTATTATACTTACTCTTAGTCAACAATTGGTGGCTTGGACAAGAATAAAAAAAAATAGAAAACTATAAGACACAAAAAGGGAAGTGATTTGCACATTTTATAAAATGATTGAGACAATTTAATTTTTAGACATTTATACCCTCACAGTTATCTTTACATTTTTACCCATATAAAAGTACGTATAAATATCTAAACATAATAAATTAGAGTGTCTCAATCATTTAATGGAGTGTGAAATCATCTCCTAAAAAATAAACAGTGTCTTCAATTGTGGACACGCATTTAAATATGATTAGATGGAAGATTTAGATAGCCTATATCGATCGAATATATATAAAAAAAACAGGCATGACTGGATCTTGATCCCCCCCCCAAATCGACAATAGACAAATCCCCCTCAACCACTCAATGTCTTTATCGTTGAATTGGTAATATAAAACAATAATTTAGACAAGATGCTTTAACAAATACCAATTGGGGTTATAAAAATAAGAGATTTGCTATTAAAGGACAATATGCATGTGTTTCATGTATATATATAATAACTGGAAAATTTTGCAATCATCAAAATGTGCCAAAATTTTAAGTTAAAATATAAATGCATGTGTTTCATGCATATCGAACCAATGTTGGGCAATCATATTCTCATTGAGTAGCCTAGCTATCTCTCTCTGCTCTCTAAACAAATGTATTTATTTTTAATTTTAAGTCATTATTTTGATCGTATGACCTATCAATTTATCGGGTTTGATCGAAACGTCATTGATAATTTTTGTGTCATCATATATTTTAGGTAATTGTGAGTTTTTAGAGAACAATGAAATTTCAAATTATGTTTGGATACGAAAGTGTCGAGTGCACATTCGTTTGAGCTAATATGATTCTGACTACGATAAAGATGTGTGGGTCAAAGAGCGACTCCCTTTGTTGGGTCACGCTATTGGGATTTAACCAATTTTCACTACCCGTAACCGTCAAAAAGTTATGTTTTTTAATAGAAACATTGGTTTTATTACATATGAAGAACACATAATTCCTCTTTATATTTGTTTTATTCTCTTGTGCCTGGAAACAAATTGTTTTTTTTTTAATTTTCCCAATAAAGATTTTGTAATACCTATGCATTAATACGGTTGAAATATTTTAATCGAAAAGACGAAAAGTCACCTTACACGATTCAAGCAAGATAACCAAAATTACCATCACCTCCTAATTCAATTTGTAACAAACGTTACACTAACTCAAATAAGTAAAGACCTCCCATGTAAGTTGAGTATTTCTCTCATTGTATCATTCGTGATGGTTGAAACTGGTCTGTTCGCAATCCAATGGTTGGATTTGCATGTTGAGATGGATGTCATTCATGGTACATTTCACATTTGCTACTTACAGAAATGTGTGGCAGAAAAGAATATCTTACAAGGACAATTTCTTGTCCATGTCTGAGATCAAGGTATATATATATACTGTAGTAAAATACTAAAATCGTCTTTGTGGTTTGATAAAATTGCAGGTTTAAACACCAACTTTGTGAAGGTGCATGCATTATCCCTGTATGGAACTTTGGATTGCAATTTTTGTTATCAACCAAAGTAAATGATTGTACTACACTTGTCTTCTTTCTTTTTGAATTTTTATTAGAGTTAATTACAAATTTCGTCCTTGTGGTTTACATAAACTCACATCATTCGTCCTTTTTCTCAAATCTCTTGCTAGACCCGTCCACGTGGTTGCAAAATCTTGCAATGTTAGTCTTTTTGTTTAGCTTGTGTTAGCCTTTGTCATTAAGTCCCTCACGATCTTTTTCGCTTTGCACTTATTGGCTATTTTTGTGTCTTCATATTCAACTTTAGATTGTTCTTATATTTACCTTTTTTCCTTTTAAATAAGTTTCAAGTACCCATGCAAGAAAATTTTTACTTTTGAAAACGATGCCAACAACAGATTCAAGATTTCAGTAATCAAACAATTAAATAAGAACACAAGTGAACTCAAATAAATAATCTCACCTATTTTATAACAATTAAAAATTGGGTTCTTATCTTTTATGATGACACATAATATCACAAACATAGTTAAAGTGCCGTTTGGTTTACTTATATGAATCACTATGTGTATACGTTTAGTGATAGAACAGAAAGAAAATAGAAATGAGTTTTTCAAAATATCATTTGGTACAAGCATTACTACTTTCAATAATAATAATAATTAAATAAAATAATAACTATTCTATTTGTCCTTATCTAGCAATAAATAATAATAAAATAAAATAATCATTATTCTATTTATCCATATCGAACTAAAGATGACATATTGTTCTTACCAAAGTTTTATATTATTATATCTTTTGATAGAAATATGATGGTTTCCACAAACCTACTGATATGATAAGGTGTAAGGACACCCTTGTTCTAAAGGTTTTATCAAACCCATATCACCAATCAAACACATTGAATCATTCTTACACCCATACCCTCATTCAAATATCCTCATAACAAACACACCCTAAGTTATGATCTATAATAACTCATTTTCATCCATGACATTAGATTAAAATAGGCTGTTCTTCCTTGTTTGGTTTTGCATAAATTATGGCTTGTCATTTTTATGCTAGTTTAGGTTGTTGATCTTGTTTACGGTAGGAGTTAGTCTGATCATTTTTGTGGCATGTCACAAATGATCTAGTGGTTGTTCAAGCGGTTACTTAAGGTAAATGTGGTATCTCAGCCACATTCCATTGTACTTTTTTTTTTCTTTAAACAGGGAAACACTTTGCCTAAAAAATTAGGATATTAATTAGGAAAACTATAGATCCAATGAGGAAAGTTCAATGTAGAACAAGAAAAAGCTAAAGAACAAAGCGCTCAATCTGAGCCCTTGATCTTATGTCCATCTGACGGTTGGATTTTGTTTTCCTCTCTTTCTTTTAATTAGAAACAAGGGTAAGTTGGTCCACATTTTCTCACTCACACAAACTCTTTTTTAACTCTCTCTCTCTCTCGTTTTCATTAACACACACACCGTCTCTCTCACACACAAACACCAAACATTCATCTTCATCATCATCAGATCTAAAAAATTTCAAATCAAAATCAATGATAACCAGATCAGTAGCAAGCTGTAAGATTTTATAATAAGCTTAGCCAAACACTATTTGACAACAAAAAGCTTTTCATTTCTCTATAAGGAATGTGACTATCCATTAATCAGTTACAATGCTTTTGAATATTAAAAGTTGCTCATTTTAAAAATATAGGTGTTGTTAACTCGTCTTCAGAGGAACAGAACTCGAGTACCAGTGCCGAGACAACGAGGTTTTTCTATCAATATCTTACCCACTCTTCTTTTCAAGATTCTATTAAACACTTCTTTTCAATATCTTACCCACTCTTCTTTTCCGACCAACGTTTTTTAGGAAGTATTCAATCTAGCAGCTCATATCTAAACACGTACCATGGTTGTTGCGTTTTAAAATGATAATCTTTTGATGTTGTCATTCAAAGAACTGTTTGAAAAGAAAGAGTTGAGAAGATAGATGTGCAGGTCTAGTTGGGGAAGGAAGAAAAGTAGAGAAAAAGATAATATATTAAAAGATATATGTGTGTGTTATAGTGCCAACACAACTTTTGGTCAGATAACATGGTAAACTGGGAAACCCACATTTCAATTTTTTTTCTAAGTTGTTTTATTTACTTTTAGCTTTCAATGCTTTTACTTTTCTTTTGTTCTTTGAGGTAATCTACAAGAAAAATAACAAAGGTGTATTCCTAGTTTCTTTAGAGAGTTTATGTACTATCACTAGTTCAAAAACAGGATTTGGTCACACATTGTCGAAATGGAACGGCCACACATTCGCATATTTGTGTGGCTGAAGGTACGAAAATTGACAACATTTACTAATTGGTCACACATGAAAATTTTGATTGTGTGACCATTAGAATCAGATTGCCAATTGAACATTGTGTGGCTAAAGGTATCTGGTGATTTTTTTCATCATTTAGCCACATATGAATTTGGAACGCAGCGTGACAAATACAAGTAACCTTGATGTGTTAGTCGGATGAAGTAATTTTTGTGTGTCTAAATCATAGAGTCAAGTTTTGTCACACATTATTTAAGGGTTATGTTTTGCCAACTCTTTAGCCACATCTAAATTGGAACAGTGACAAATGAAAAGTAAGGTTGAAGCATTAGTCACGATATACATATAAACGGTGACAAATATATGTCACACACTTGAACATTGTGACCAAAAGCCATATATGGTCACACTAAATGTTTTGTCACACATTCGTTAAGTGTAGCCAAAATCCAGTACATATGTTCACCTAAGTTAATATGTGTGTTTAAAGTTTAGTTTGTGTTAGCTTGCCAAAAGCTAATCTATAAAGTCACATTTACTACTAACACTGTGACCAAATGCCATATATGGTCACACTAAACGTTTTGTCACACATATTATTTAACTGTAGCCCAAATCCAATACATATGGTCACATAACTTAATATGTGGCCATTGGATGATCAATAGTCACTCAAAATACACGTTTCTTCACTTTAAACACCATATAGTCACACTTATTAACACTTTTAGCCACTTTATGGTTAATTGTATGTGACTAAATATCCAAAACAAACATGCTTTGTGTGACTAAATGTTAGAAAAGGCCACACAAACATAAAATTCATGTGGCCATTGGATGATCAATAGTCACACAAAATACACGTTTCTTCACTTGAAACATCATATGGTCACACTTATTAACACTTTTAGCCACTTTATGATTAATTGTATATGACTAAATACCCAAAACAAACATTCTTTGTGTGACTAAATGTTAGAAAAGGCCACACAAACATAAATTTAATGTGGCCATTGGATGATCAATAGTCACACAAAATACACATTTCTTCACTTGAAACACTATATGGTCACACTTATTAAAACTTTTGGCCACTTTATGATTAATTGTATGTGACTAAATACACAAAACAAACATGCTTTGTGTGACTAAAATATTACAAAAGGCCACACAAACATAAAATTCAAGTGGCCATTGGATGATCAATAGTCACACAAAAGACATATTTCTTCACCTTAAACACCATATGGTCACACTTATTAACATTTTTGGCCACTTTATGCTTAATTGTATGTGACTAAATACCTAAAAGAAACATGCATTGTGTGACTAAATGTTAGAAATGGCCACACAAAAATAAATTTGATGTGGCCATTGGATTATCAATAGTCACACAAAAAACTATTATGTTTTTCATAAATAGAACTAACTACGAATACTAAACAGACTTAACTTAGGTCCTCCGGACTTAACTTTGTAATCTGGCAGCCTTAACCACTAAAACTAACCTACGGACTTAACTTTGTAATCTGGCTTTAACCACTAAAGTTTTCTGTTTATAAGTAGACTTAACACAAAAATATATATTTTTTGGTGCAAAGATGAACTTGTATTAATCTAGGAAACTTTGTACAATGAAAAAAGCAACACATACAAACCCGCCCATATCAAGTTGCATACAAGGCAACTCTATTCAATATCTGATATAACTGTTCTTGTAAGTTTGATAACAAAACGAACGCCCATATCATACAACCATGGACGATGACAACCACACAAAACCATCACAAAGAACACCATTTAATGCACCACTAGGAACCTTACACTTCGGATAGGGGCTATACCAAGTAGTTTACATTCCATCTCATGAATGGCTTCAACTACTTGGGAACACACACCCTAAATGAAGCCAACCAAATCCTACACAATCCAAGAATCTGTTTATAAACAAGTCTACCAATAACAACGATAACGCACGCAATTACGTTTTAACACATGCTAAATCTGGAATTATAAGAGTGGAAGACATCGAAGCGGTGGTCGTCGACAAAGTCAACAAGATTGAATCGACCATTTTGTTTCTTTCCCGACACTCCTCAAAATCTCTCTCCATCTGGCGTTTATGGTAACGTGGTTCTTGCTTCTAGGCCTATCGTTGTGGTGTTCCAGATTCACGTTCAAATAAAACTCCATGTCTTCCCGTATCTCGTGATCGTTATGGTACTTCCACATGTGATTTAAGCCGTAAACTTATGTGGTATGTTCGCATTAAAAGAACAATGTAGTATGCTCAACAAAGTATGTCCATGTGTTGAAGCATATATTAGTTTTCTTGGCGAATAATGGCCGAAATGGTCCGATTTGTATCATTACTTACCGACTCTGTCCGTGACATAGGCAAGGATGGTAAAACAATCCCTTTCACTTTCACGCTTTGTACATTCGTTCCATGCACATATGTGTTTCATACGCTCATGCAGCTGGAATTTAATAAAAATGGTAAATAATTTAAAAGCTATTATATGGAAAGGTTTATTTTAAAATAAAATCATAGATTATGTCTACACTTTGATTAACATACCTTCATCTACGGGGTTTCTCATGAACGGTCTTGTACGATTCAGCTCCATACGTTGCACAAGTTGAGAACGCATCATCAATCCATTTTCACCAAATGTCATCGGGAAGAGTATTGTTTAGGAGATTTGTGAAAACAACTCTTGTGCCGACAAGCGAGTTTTCATCGTGAACCAATACATTCCATCCGTGCACCAAACTTATGCACGCGTTACGTTTTCCTCAATATTTCAATTTGACGGTGAGTGATAGCTGCTCACGCACGCCAAACAACAAGAACGTCAAATTGGTTATTGCCAGTATTGTCTCGGAAATTGCAAGGAATGACCTACGTAACAGTTGTGTTTAAAGAAAACATTAGCGGGTCAAACAATTAAAATAATCCCCATTTTCTACAAACTTATACAATGTATTGATTAACATTTTTTTTCTTACTAGATGCTGTGCAGGTGATAACATCAAATAGTCTTGAAAATTAAGTGTCAATTTCCCCCGATAATGCTTATAATTTATATCATTTATATGGATTTACGCTTGTTTTCCATTGTTTTCCACTTTCAGGTAAATTACGGGCATTGGAGCTAAAGACACCTGCGGGCGGAGAAATATCTAAAGATTTATCACAAGATGCTACTTTGAAGAATTACGGCGTAACTTCGCGTTTATTCGCGTGACTCGAAAACCAACTTATCGAGAAGGTTACGGCGTTACTCTTCCCAAAGGTTGACGCTTACATTAGTCAAATGAGGTTCCACGCCGATACTTACGACGTAACTACTCCATCAACTACGACGTAACCCGTTTATTGAAGACTACGGCGTAACCACTAATAAGGTTACGTAACCAGCCCGATCTAGTGCAAAATACGAGGAAATAAAGGTTGGTAACTCTTATTTTAGTTACGCCTTAACCCAGGTCTGGCCTATAAATACCCCACGATTTCCATCATTTCAAGGCATCTCTCTTCCTCCCCTTCTAGGGAGCGATTAGGGCAATCATTCCATTCCACACACAACATTCAGAGAACGTGGGAAAAAGCTCAAGGCAGGTCTAGAGGAGCATACAGAGCTGTCTCCAAGGGAGAAATCACTCCCCTACGATAAGCATTAGCGCTTTATATTTCTTTTACTTTCAATTTATGTATTTTGTAATATTGAATTGGTTTGCATGATTTAATATGAGGCTAAGCACCTTTTGGTGCTGGCCTAGTTATGATTCCTTAATTGTTTTTTTTGCGTTTACTTTACTTCCGTACAATTATTTCTAAGTGTATGCATGCATAGTTTATTGGTAGCCACCCTTGGTTCGTTAGTTTTGAGTGGCGGTAAAGGACAATTGCCTAGGAGATATGACCAACTAACCCTAGGTGGCGGTGGAGCGGGAAGGGTAAGATATGACCAACGGCGACCCTTTCTACTTGTGCGATTTGACCAACCGATCACCTATCGTTTGGATGAACTTAAGAATTAGGGGGTGCGTGTCTAAGTTCCTAATGACAAGCCATTCACTATTATAAATCTAGCATGTAGCGGTACTTAATGACTTGGCTTAGGGGACCAGGAACAACAGGACTTATGAGGGGACACATGACTTCTCATGTGGTGGCATCTTTGCTGATAGGTTAGGGCTAATTGACCAAATCTTTGTCCTCGACTTTGACCCCACCTGAAGTAATTGGAAGTAAGTAGACGTAGACATAACTAGCTAGGATGATTAACTAGGTTAACACCACTCTCCTCTATTGATTTTCCTTTACCATCTATCTGCTTTATTTTATTCTGCTTTAGTAGTTTAATTAATTAAATCTCTATTGAAACCTTTATTAATATGTGACACCTAGACTTAGTAATAATCCAACACACATAGCTCTTAGGACGACCTCGACTTTACGATTACTACACTATACGACCGAACTTGCCGTTGTAGTGCACTAGGGTAGACCATAGGTATAACGAAAAACTATAAATTTTAAGACACGGTCAATAAAACCTGCAAGTTTTTGCGCATTGGAGTTATATTAGGATTGCTATTAAGTCTTTCATTTTTGTTTTTTTTTTAAATTTTTTCTCAAATTCTCATAGGTACCATGGAAGTTGTTAACATTGATGACCTCACTCTTGAGGAATATCTTACAATGACTAGGGACGAACAAGGGCCGGGGCTCGTAAGGCCGGCAATTGAAACAGATGTCCAGTTTGAAATCAGCAGCCAGTTCATGAGGGAACTAAGACAAAAGCTTTTCGCATGAACTAATGATGATGATGCCCTCTTACATGTACGAAGAGTTTTGGAGGTAGCCGATCTTTTTCACGTTCCAGGGATCACTCATGATGCTCTTATGCTTAGGATATTTCCTATTACACTCACTGGAGCGCCCAGAAGATGGTTTGACAGAATTCTAGCAGGGTCGATCAATACTTGGTATCTTCTAAAAAATGCATTTATTCGGAAATATTGTCCTCCTTCGAAGATTTCCAAAAAGATGGAAGAGATAAGGAGTTTCAAGCAAGAGATGGATGAAACGCTAGATGTAGCATGGGAAAGATATAATGACCTTATATACAGTTGCCCAATGCATGATCTCAACAACTATAAGAAAGTCCTTATCTTCTACAATGAATTAAACATCCCTTCCCGCCAAATGCTCGATTCTCAAGGGCCGATCCCTATGATGCCTCCAGCACAAGCCCTTACATCAATTCAAAAGATGGCTGATCATGGTACAATGAAGCTACCACTTGGTCCACTAATAGCAATAGCTTGGACGATTTTGGTGATATCAAGAAAGGAATCGATAAGCTTAGATGTGATATGAAGATGGTTAAGGAAGACGTTCAGTTCCTCCATGATGAATGCAAAGAATATGAACAGGTCAAGTATGTTGAATCCTTAGAAGAGACCTCCAATAAATTCTCGGATAATTTGAAAAGGATGCATGACTCGAATGATGAAATGATTAGGAAATTCAAGGAGGGCGCGGACCGGAATTTAAAGAAGCTGGATGCTAAGAGGAAAAGCTTGGAGGCTAAGCTTGAAGAATTAGACCAAAAGGTCCTGGAAAGTAAAAAGAATGCGGTTGGAACTATCAAAGAAACGGTGGGAAAGATCAGAGAAGTCATCAATGTTAGGTTCCCATATTTGTAACACAAGCATCAATATATGAAGTAGAGATGTGAACAAGACACGACAATACGTGTAGGATATGAAGAAAGGTTATGCGTGAATATTGAAATGAGATCAACAACCAACCATCTAAGGATGGTTTACTTGAGGTATTTATAGGAGGGAACTAGGGCAACACACCAAGTTCCCATCGTTTCCTTATTGGGCTTGGCATAGGCTCATGGGCTTTCTAAATGAGCCTAGCCTTGATTACTAACATAAAAGCCATAATTAAGCTAACTATTACATATTAATTATTAACACTTGAATTCTAGTTTAGGAGTGATTCCAACAATCTCCCCCTAAGTGTTAGTGATTGATGATATAAACATTGTAGGTATTGATGTAATAGTAGCTTTGGCGTCTTGACATTCTTCTTTCTTGTGAGAAGAAGTTCCTTGATTCAACAATCTTCGGTGTAGAGAAATTGTTTCAGAAGTATTCTGCTTTGGCGTCATCATTTTCTTTGTTCTTTGATCTTTGTTCTTTGTGATGGTAGTGATAGTATGTTGTGGTATGCATCGAGATCAACCGTTGCTCCGGTGTCTCCCGTCTTTCTCCAACATGCTCACACGCTCTTTCACGTTGGATTTCAATACTAATGTAGTTCTCTTAGTCTTTAAACTTTGTAGATTCTTTGGCTTTGACGAAGAATCATTCTGACTTTGTGTTGCCTTTTGAGAGAACTTCAATTAGTGTTGTTGTTGGTATGATCATGTGGAGAATCTGCACGATCTTTTCCACCCGCAAGTATTAAGTACTATGGGCATTATTAAATAATTAAAACCTTATGTTGTGTAATAATGGAATTAATATGACATATAACCTAGGTTTATGTAGTAACTATTTATGAGACTCTCCTAATTCAAATTTTAGACATATAAATCGATATACTCTTAAAAATAAAAATATCACGCGCCTAGGTCATGTGCTTGAACCGGTTTTCGGTTTATTTGGTACACATTTTATATGATACTACATCTAACTAAAGTAAGATTTAATTTTTAAAATCCCCTATAATAGCTCATATCACACGCCTATGTCTTATGGACCCAATTTTATTCTTTTGCTTGTGCACACTTTTGAATTTAGATAGGAACAAATAAAATCTGGAAGGTATTTATGGGATAATTAAGTCACCTTAAATTTCGGCCCAATCAACCCATTCTTCCTCTTAAAATCAGAAACCGAATATCACCTTCCAATCTCCCTCATAAAAACCCTAGAACCAAAACTGAAAATCAGCCGCCTACATTCAAGAAAATCGGGGTACAAAGGTTCATCAGATTGGTGATCGTGGGGATTAGCTCGTATCAGTTGGTTATCGATTTTGGGCTGCTCGTGTGGTGTATTTCTCTCATTCGTTTTTCTCTTTTGTTGTCACGTTAAGGTACCATCCTAATGACCTATTTCTAAACATTAAAATCTAAAGATATAATATGCTAAAAAATCATCACCATCTGGTCTTAGGGGTGGGATCCGTATAGTGCAGATAATTTTCAAAGATCAAATGGCATGATCCTAGCCATCCAATCTACCTTCATCCAAAGGACAAGATTAAATCTCCTATTTACACTATAGGGGCAATTTTGTCCATTTGGATATCATATCACGCTTCTCAGATACACCTCTTCTCATTCTACGATCCAAAAAAACTAACAAAACACACAGTTACAAACACACACCAAACACGATCCAATTATGAAAATTCATCAATTCTTCAAATCCGATCCCAAAATTAGGTCGAAAATCATCAAAAACGTTCAAATCCGATCCAGAAAACATCAAAATCATTCAAATCCGATCCAAAAATAAGGTCGAATTAGGTCGAAAATCATCAAAAACATTCAAATCCGATCCAGAAAACATCAAAATCATTCAAAACACACAGTCACACACACAATCACACACACATGGATAATATTAGAGAAATCACTTGTGATAAGGTTGTTGAAGGTAGTGTAGGCAGTGTTTGTGATGCAGGTAGCGAGGTTATGAGTGTTGATGATGTCGAAGGAGTTCGGATAGTTGAAGAAGGTAGCGAGGTTATGAGTGTTGTTGATGTTGAAGGAGTTCGGATAGTTGAAGAAGGTTTACTTGCAATGAATGATGCCGGTGATGCTGAACGAGTTCGGTTTATTGTTGAAGATGATATCAGAAGTGGTGAAACAGATGATGAAAATGAGACACATGTTAACGGCAAGTCATTTGTACTTTTGTTAAATTTATTTAAGTTTTGAGGCAAAATATGAGATATACGTAAATCACAGGTGATTTATGGTAAATCACATGTGATTTATGATAAATCACCTGTGATTTATGGTAAATCACATGTGATTTGTGCTAAAGCAAATGTGATTTACAACATGTGATTTAACATAAATCACATGTGATTTACCATAAATCTCATGTGATTTACTATAAATCACCTGTGATTTACCATAAATCACATGTGATTTACCGTAAATCACTTGTGATTTACCATAAATCACCTGTGATTTATGGTAAATCACAAATGATTTAAACAAATATGATTAAAACAAACTTCAACCTTGTATATTTTTGTTGTGTGACAACACCTAAAGCGAGTTTAGTAATTCATAAGGAGACACATGGGGGTTCAGTTTATTGGCAACCTAATATGGAACCTGAATTAATACCGAAAGAGGGGTTTACTTTGACACACTAGATGAGGCTATTAGGATGTATAAGGCTTATGCTCTTAGAGGTGGATTTGAAATAAAGCTTTCATCACAAAGGAAAACTAGAAGTGGTTTTGTACAACACAAGTATCGATGTGTGTACCGTGAAGGAAAACTTAGGAACATCAACATAGATACTTTAAAAAGCCAAGGAAATGATAAGGCTATTCGAAACAAGAACCTACGGGTAGCGAGGTTGTATGACACATTATTAAGTTAGATTTGGATCCTGTTTAAAATACGAGACTAGCAAAATTCAATCCTAGGCATAACCATACGCTTTGTCCGGAAGTATATCGACATCTCTCTAAGACTGAAAGAAAAATGGTCTACTCACGAAAAGCTCTTTGTCATGAAAGCTAAAACCCAAAATATAGGTGCTCTTGTAGCTCACCATATTTGATAGCATGAAAGGGTATGACCTAGTTCACGAGGGTTGTGGATTTTAAGAACTATTTTAGGGAACTTAAGCTTCATAGGGAAGGGATTCTCAAATGCTAATTAACAAGATGGAAAGCAGAGAAAGGCATTATGTGCCAAACTTTTCTTTTCACTACAAAGTAGAAGACATCGAACTAGTTGCAGTTTTGGAAGCAGATGAAGTAATGAAATGTAACTTTGAAGAATTTGGCGACATCATTTCTTTTGATCGACGTTAAGGGACTAATAAGTAAGTTTCAGCTATTTTGACTTTATTAATAAAGTAAAAATCACTTGTTATCTGTCAGATGTCAGAAAAAATCACAAGTGATTTGACCCAAATCACTTGTGATTTTTCTAAATCACAAGTGATTTAAATGATCACTTGTGATTTGTCACAAATCACTTGTGATTTAGGACAAATCACTTGTGATTTGTTACAAATCACAAGTGATTTTTCACAGAAGGTGTTTATTTATATATGCTTTCCATGTGTTTTTATATGCTTTTAGGTACAATATGGTATTCGTTCCATTTACTACAATAGATAACCACAGAAAGAGTGTGACAATTCTTTGCGGGAATCTTGAAAAAGTGAAGACACCAAATCCTACATTTGGCTTTTGGAGTCATTCATGTCAGAATTTAACAAGCAACCTACAATGGTAAATATACGGTCAAGATGGGGCGATGAAGAAAGCTATTGCAGCCGTTCTCCCAGAGTCAAAACACAAGCTATGCATGTGGCATATCACCCAAAAGGTTCCGGCTAAGGTACTTTCTAATAAATCACTAGTGATTTTACGTAAACTTCTACCATCAGTAAGCCTATGGACTTGTAGCATTGATGAGTGGAATTGTTTGTGATTTGTAAGAAGATATATGATGAAACAGACTTCAAAAGGTGCTAGCAGACTGTATGGGATATGTTCTTGGAACCAAGGGGATTTGAGGAAAAGTGGGGAAAACTAATTGAAGATTTTGGCTTAAAAGATCATAAGTGGATGACGAAGATGTTTAATATGCGACGCATGGATACCGCTTATTTTCTTGACTGCAACTGTTTGGGTTAATGAGGACTACTTCAAGGTCGAGAGGTGAAATTGTTCTTCTCGCATTTCACAAACGAAGGATCGACAGCGATTAACTTCATGATGCCTTGAATGCAATGGAAAAGCAAAGACACATTCAAGAGCATTTAGACTTTGATTCAATGGATTCGATGCCCAAGTTAAAACAAAAGCGATGATTGAAAAACATCTTTGCTTTGGTATACACAATGACAATTTTCTACGAGTTCAAAGCGAAATTAATGAAGGAATCTGGGATTGTCGGGATCTGAGAATGTACAAGAGGAAGTGAGATAACACTCATTAGAGACAAGAATCTTTGGTGAATATAGAACACTATACAAGGAAAAAAAGAAGGGCAAAAGTGGTAGAAAAACCAAAGGTGAAGCGTGTTAGAATGTATAAGGTACTAAAAAGCTCTTTTAATTCAATATTGTCTGTTTTTCTTCATTGTTATTCTTGCCTGAATCACTTGTGATTTTCTGAATCACTTGTGATTTGGAATAAATCACTTGTGATTCTTTGTTATGTTATTCATTTTTTTGTGTTTTGCTTTGCTAAGGTAATGCGCAATTTGGAAGATGGATCGATGAATTCACGTACATGTAGGCACTTCCTTAGATTTGGGTTTCTATGTTGCCACATATTTTGTGTTTTCAAGAATAATGACATTGAAAAGATTCCCGAGAAGTACATTTTGAGGCGTTGGACAAGGGATATAATACCTCTTGATTTGAGAAGAAAGAGAAACCGATATGGTGAAAAGAATGAAACAATTGATAGACTCACAAATGAGGCAACTTGTTTAGTAGACGAGTGCCTACATCGTTTGAGCAATGATGAAGGAAAGATGGTGAATTTGTAGAGCGATTAGAACATTGAAGAAGAAGGTCGAAGTTTTCTGTGCCAAATCCTCCAAGCAAAAAGATGATCCGGAGAAATTTATCGGGTTCCAAAGCCAAAAATTGACGTCAACAACCCATCGAGTGCTAAAACAAAGGTGGTACAAGAGAGTACGTGGAAGAGTGAGAGAGAGAAAGCAATAGATGCAAGTTTAAAGCCAAAGAGGAAATGCGGAGAATGTGGAGTGAAAACTAATACAAATACCAAAAAAACTTGTCCTCTAGGTCCAAAGGCAATAGCGGCCGCAATAGCAGTGGTGAAAAAGCGTGGTGAAAAATCAATGAATAACACTGCTTCAAACTAAGTGATTTTTTTTACTTTATAAATACTTTACATACTTTAAGTTTTAAATATTTGTGGATTGTTACCTCAGTTGTAACTGAGATGTTGATTGTTACTTGAGATAAAAACTTTGATCTGTTGATTACTTCTTGAATAAAAATGATAGTTGGATTTAAATTTGTACTTTTTTATTAACAAGTGATTTGATCTGTTGATAGTGTATTCACAAGTGATTTGATCTGTTGATAGTTGTATTCACAAGTGATTTGATCTTTTGATAGTTGTATTCACAAGTGATTTGATAGTTGGATAAAAACTTTGATCTGTTGATAGTTCTATTCACCCAAATCACAAGTGCTTTGTCACAAATCACAAGTGAAATCACTTGTGATTTGTTACAAAGCACTTTTGATTTGGATCAAATCACAAGTTATTTGTGACAAATCACTTGTGATTTGATCCGTGATTTGTGACAACTCACTTGTGATTTGGATCAAATCACTTGTGATTTGTTACAAAGGACTTGTGATTTGGATCAAATCACTTGTGATTTGGATCAAAACACTTGTGATTTGCCCACACCAGTGAATAACCACCAAAAATTTAATAAGTCACATTAACTACACGCTCACTTTTCACAGTAGCTTAATAAGAAAATCTATTTAAATAGGCTAAATAGTTGTCCATAACTACAAGATGACTTTTCATAGATCCACCAAAACACGTGTCCATAACGACACATGACCAACAAAATTTGAAAAGTCAATCCACACGCTAGGATAACGACATGACCAACACTTTTCCATAAAGACACATGAACAAATGGACCTTAAAACAAACACAATTAGTGCGGTCATTACTACAACTACACGTCATACTTATAACGTTAAGCGGTTTGTCCTAGCACGGATAGCATTCTTGATCATCTCCTTCATTGTCACTGGTATAAACCTCACATGGAATTCCTCAGAGTCTTTCATATTTTTCCTAGCATGCAAATTTATGTCATGTGACAAAATCTTGGTTGCATACTTGACCCTCAAGAGCAACAAGAGATGTTCTTTATCCGAGTCTCCCACAATTTCACAGTCCCACCTTGAAAATGCTTCTCCCATGTACATATCCATATGATGCATACAGTAGATACCAGAGTCTTCGATATTATTCTCTGTCATGGAACATTTCGGTTGAATGTGTGGAACTGTAGTCGCAATGACTTGACTCTAGGCCAACACGGTACCTTGCAAACAACTTTATCTACAAAAAGCCAATGTTAAAAATAGTCGAGACTAGTAAATAACAAAATCATTATAAAATGGTTCCAAAAGTCAAAGAAAAAAAAATTATTTTGACTAGTAAATTACCAATAGATCACATTTGTCTTTGTAAGCTTCATATGATGTTGTCTCGTCACGATTGTTGTTAAGGATATTGATAGCCGTCTTTTTTGGATAATAACAACATAAAACACTTCGAGAACCGAGAATGGGAAGAACACCAAATCAACGTCCTTGAGATTAGAGCCATTAGTATTGTCCTTGAAACTTAATGCAACTTGTGCATCAAATATTTCACCTTTATTTGCTCCCACGTGAGTCCCATGACACATATTCCTGTCAGTATTAATAAAACAAAAGTACTTAAGGAATAAAAATGTCTATGTAGTTTAATCCAACTTTATTAAAAAGATCGAAAACTTACAACACAACCCGTATGAAAGAAATGCACGGACCGACTCACGGTTCTTTGAATTTTTCCTCATAATTAAGCAAAGTAGACCAACAATCAATGACACGGAATCCACACAAAACGCTGTTAATGACTCCATTTGATCTCTGACGATCAAAGAATCGCAATTTTGTTTCAAAGACCACATTTGTATTAAAATGTGGTTGTAAGAAAGTAGCCGTAAAATTGTGATTTTCAGGTACAAATCACTTGTGATTTGTATGTACAAATCACAAGTGATTTGTATGTACAAATGCATTGATTTAATAATACAAATCACAAGTGATTATAAATCACAAGTGATTTAACATACAAATCACTTGTAGTTTCTTGAGACGAATCGCAAGTAGTATTCTTACCCATTCTCGCCAAACATCGAAAACAAATAGTTGGAAAATTTATACTCGTCCATCGTCATTATAGAGTCAACGGCCTCTCTTATTAAGATAAGGAGAGCAAAGGTAGAGAGCTCGTTTAGCGACATGTTGTCTCGAGGAGTCTTTAGAGATGCATCAACTACGAGCTCATGATCACGAAATAAAAACAAAATACTTATTAATTAAATGAAAAAAATACAAAAGAAGGAAAATTAAGTATGTTAAAAGCCACATGGGTGTTTGGCAATTTTGTTTATAATAATTAAGAGCAAGAAAATCAACCTCGTTGCAAATCGATCCTTTGTTTTTGTCGAGCAATTAAAAGAGTTGTTCGGTTTGACATCAAGCTCTTCACTATCTTTGTTAGTGACCTCTTCATCCTTATTTTCTACTACCACGCCATCACTATCTTCCTTGCCATCATCCTCCTCACTAGCTTCCTCGCCATCACTCTCCTCACTCTCATCTGTCTCTTCTTCATTATCATCGTCCTTACCTTCTTGCTTATCATTGTCCTTACCTTCTTCCTTATCATCGTCCTTACCAACCTATACATCCTTATTTCCTTATCCCTCGACATCATCATCACTCTCCTCCTCGCCATCACTCTCCTCACTGTCTTCCTCAGTATCTTCCTCACTATCCTCTTTCTCTTGTTTATCACCATGATCCTCCTCACTATCTGCTTTTGGTTTTTCCTTAGTATCCTCCTCACTAGAACCTTCTTCATCACCAGATTCTTCTTCATCATCACTCGATTCATCCTCAGATCCATCGTCGTCTTCCTGATCAACTTCGTCATTTAGATTCATTACCTTCTTGAAGAGTTCACCATACTTGTCAAGGTAATGAGAAAGCGGCATCACCAGAGGGAACAATTTTTGAATTGTTTGAGGGTCTCTTCTAAGTCTTCCATATCATCAGAAATGATGGAAAACTTCGCTTCAACCTTCTTGCAAAATCCTAAAAGCAGTTGACAAAAAGTATCCATTAATTAACTAAAAGTTCATAAATTACTACAATAAAAAGTATATAATCACATGTGATCCTATATTACCTCTTGGGTGGCGGTCTTTGATGGATAAGATAATGCGGTAAAATCAACGTACTTCATCGGTTTCAAAAAACCCTCTGTTACCCCGCCTCCTCGGAGTCCACTCTCCCTGTAGTTCCAAGTCGCCAAAAACACCTTGTTCAATCTCAAGATCCATTCTATTCTTCATCAGAGTAGAATTCCATCCAGTCTTTTAGTCTTTGGACGTGAACGAATGTATGGCATGGTTTCAAACTTGGTTGAATCCAAGTACAAAAGCTAGTTATAAAACATACAAAGATATATTAAAACATCGACTTTAAAGAAAAGTTTAAAAATATGTATTAGGTTAAAGTGTCAAATCGACCGCTGACATAAATACAAATCACAAGTGATTTAAATCACTTGTGATTTACATTGGCAAATCACAAGTGATTTAAATCACTTGTGATTTGCCAATGTAAATCACAAGTGATTCACATTGGCTTACGATATACACATAAAGCTTGAAATATAAATAGATGAAAAGTAAACTTACAACAAGGAAATACACGGCCCATTGTAGTAAAGATACCACGATGCCTCACGGGAGTTTACTCTTATAAAGACAGTTGCAAATATACCCACACCAATCAATGCAGTCAATCGGAGTGTCATCACTAATGCGTTTCAAGACATCAAATGAAAGATCCTCATTCGTTGTCTCATTCTTACCAAGTGTGTTGGTGACAAGCGTAAGAAAATTCAGCTTGAACATCAAATCAACACGGGTTGCGGTTGTAATCTTATCAGCAATATTAGATGCCCGAATTTTTCCATCGCACGTCAAACTGGTTAAGCCACTCTTGTGTCAATGGATCTTCAGCCAATTAGGTTTCACATTTAGAGACAAAAGTGATCTTCCACCATTAGGAAGTCCTAAGATATCATGAGCTTTGTCAGCATTCACATGAATAGTTCCTTGTTTTAAACGCATACAAAACTCCTTACTATCAAACAATTTCACAGCCAAATGACCCAATCTCCCACGGAATTACTTCCATATTAACTCCAAATAACGACCCAAAACCTATACTATCCAAGAATGACTTCATATTCAGTTTGGCACCACGAATTGCTTTAAAAGCGAAACAGAACAACCCTTGAACGAAAGGATATTCACTATCAAGAAACTCCTTCTTAACTTTTGCCTCACTTGGACCCTTTTCTTTCCGCCTTTTTTTTACCTTTTTGTAAACTAGATTCAGAACCAGAGTCATCTTCCTTCTTCACATCTTTTAGAGTTTCCCCCTCTACAACATTCTTACCCTTATCCTTAGCAACGACTTCGATCTTAACACTCTCTTTTTCTCCTTTTCGCTACAAAAGAATCTAAAGTCTTTCTTTTCCTAGACGTGTCCTTCCAGAAGGTTCCACCTCAAGTTGCTCCTTCAACTCGAGTGACTTAGACTTGCAGAAGGATGTGTCTACTTGCGGCTTCGCCCGCTGCTTATGTTTAATTAGTCGAGCGTGGCGGATACATTTCCTTTGAGTTTTTGTCTTGTTTTTCAACATTAAGCATAGGCGGCAGAGAAGGCTTCGCCTTTGCTTCAGGTTTCGCCTTAGCATCAGGCTTTGCCTCAGAATGCTTCTCCTTTACATCAGGCTTCGCCTCAAAATGCTTCTCCTTTGCATCAGGCATCACCTGAGAAGGCTTCGCCTTTGCTTCTTCTTAGCATCAGCTTAAGCCTCGAATGCTTCTCCTTTGCATCGGCTTCGCCTGGAATTTCGCGTAGGCTTCGCCTCATAACGCTTCTCCTTGCATCATGCTTCGACTTTGGACCGGGAATCGCCTTGGTTCGGATTCGCCTTTGGCTTAGGATTTGCCTTTGGTTCAGGATTCGCCTTAGGCTTAGGATTTGCCTTTGTTCGGGCTTTGGCTCAGGAGGAGAGTCACGGGGCCGTAGTCTTAGTTAATCGGTTTTGTGCTTCATAAGAAGGACTGTCAGCAGCGACCTCAATGACTTACTTCAGCGATGCGAGGTAAGGATGGGTTGGACTTCTTTTTAGATGGTTTAGGATCTGTGACACCTGCATAAAACAATTGAAAAGGTTTGTAAGAAAACGTAAACTACTTTTAATTAAAAGTAAAATAACATGTTTAAGTTTTTGTAAGTAATTTCTGATTAGCCTACATTACATGTTCACTTACGTCGAGGGAAAACTACTTGTGTTTTTGGAAAATCACAACCTGATTTGCATAAATCACAACTAATTTGTACAAATCAAGTGATCTGTCAAATCAAAGTGTCACTTGTGATTTTAAAAAACAAGTGATCGTCCAAAGCCTTAGTAATTTTCCCGACCGAAGGGAAAATGTAATGTAGGCTAATCAGCTACACTTATGAGTATGTTTGTCTAAAAAGTAAGGTCAAAACAAATAATTGCATTCGCCTTGATAGATAAGAAAGTAAAGATGATATGTGACTATAAATACCTTTCGGAACATCAGTAGTTGTGTCTGAAGCTTTGTCCTTCAAAAAAAGTGATGTTTTCAAAAGCTTATCAATTCCAGTATCATCGTCTGCAAAGTCATCAACATCAAAGGTTAAAACGCAAAAACCAAAACAAGCATATAATTAGCAGTTAATTATAACGAAAATCGATATGCAAAAGAATTTGTCGAATACGGACTGAAAAGAAAAACAGAAACTGAGACCAAAAGATACTCATTTCTAACTAGATTCAAAGCGATTGGTAATTAGATTCCACCAAATAAGACTACTATAGACTGAAATGTAAAAGCATAATACAGCTTCAGCTATGTAAAACCAGAAGGTTTATGGGCTTTGCGCCACAAATCACAATTACTATCACCGATAAGTAGAATCAGATTCAAATCAGTCTATTACTAAACAATCAAATATAAACTTAATAGTTGACACACTTTAAAACCTTGGAGCATCAAAACAATTAAACACAAAAATGGAGATAAAAACCAATGCCTCAAAGCTCATAAAACCCTCAACGCCAACTCCATCCACCCTTCGTAACTATAACTGCAAACATGGTCCTAACCTTACCAAAATAAACCCATGACTCTCGACCACAAATCACCATGAACTCGACCCGTAACCACAAATGCTATGCTGAACTTCTACCCACAAATCTAAACAATTGAACTTCGCAGCTGAATCACACGAACCACAACCTAATCCTGACCCTAACCATTTGAAAACACAATACCAACTCGAACCAGGAACAAAACAACAGAACAACCCACATGTACCAAAAACCATTCATCAGATCAACAACAGCTACACATAAACTAACAACTACAGATTAAACAACAAAAACTATTCATTATCATTTTTGGGGGAAACAACTAAAAACAACAATAACTAACACCTACACATTAACTAACCACTACACATTAAACCATCATTTTCACAATACAAAATCATAATGAAAACCACGACTTCACAATTCATAAACCTTAAAACAACAATAATCAAACACTCTGAGCCTTCTATCCCCTAATCCTTCTAGCAAGCTGAAATAATTAAAAAAATACATAAATAGTGAGTTAGAAATTACCGAAGTGCTAGAATCGCCGGCGCTTTTCGTTTCGCATTATAATGAATCCAATCTGGCCTTCTATCCCTAATCCTTGTATGAAGAATCGATGATTTGATTTTGATTGCGTGGTGTTGTGAATCAGATGTTGATTGAATGAAGTTTTGATTTTGGGAGTTAGGTTAATGAGAGTGATTGTGAGTGTGTGTGAGTGATTTAAGAGAGAGATCGGGGTGGGTGGGGGGTTGTTGTTAGATCATTTATGAGTGTATGTGCTAATCACGTGATAATGATATTTACTATTTTGTCCCCTTTTTTTTTCCTCTATCATGCATTTTTAAATCCTAACCATTAGATTAAAAGGAATGAAGGGTGGGGATCATCCCATTTGATCTTTGATAAAAATGTGATCTACAATGAACCAAACTCTTGTAAACAAATGTTTTGGAGGGTATATCAGTAATTTGTTGTTTTAACAGCTCAAAGATGTTTAAAAAGCTTCATGAATCAGCTTTTCATTTAAGAGCTATTTGTTTGAAATAAAAGCTTGAAGTTAATGTATCCAAACGGAGCTACTTAATTCAGATGAGATTATTTTTGTAAAAAAAAACTAACAGCTCCCCAGAAAGCTCCTACCAAACAGGCCCTTACACTTTTTAAAGGATTTAAAGGATTTCTATTTGATCCTCTACCATTCCCCAAAACACCCTAAAGACAACCAAATAAAAACACACAAAGTATAACCTATATGACTCGACACCCTGTCAAGTAATTTCAATCTTCGCTTCTTTCATGTGGAGCCTTCAGTCGAGATACTCAATAGTCAATGACACGCCAAATTACTTCCACAACAGTCACTAAGATTACAAGAGAGATACAACTAAAAATGACAAATATGAAACAAATTACAATAGGGCAAATTGCATAAAAATGTATCAAACTTAGTTACAATTTCAATTTAAGGTACATGACTTTTTTTTCTTCTCAATTTAAGGTATCTAAGTTATTATAGCGTACATATTGAGGACTTTTTTACCTACTAGTCAGGTAGCAG
>OU343219.1:262381531-262402055 GCA_910596185.1 Chrysanthemum makinoi
AAACAATATCCACTAAGAGCTGGAACTCTCACAGTAATGTTATGTACAACTATAAGAGTTCATGAAGACACTGAGAAGGTCAGAGCATTGTTACATAGGCTTCAAGATCAATGTTCCAGAGCTATTGAGAAGTTAAGGAAGAAGTAAAGTGTTTGGTTGAATTCCCAAATCCTTGAAGATAATGCATATTGAAGAAACTTATTGATTTGCAGAAATCATAAGTTTAGGGAGGATTGTTAGAATAATCCGTTACCACAGATAGTTGTGGTTTACACTGCTCGGATTAACACTAGTAGTGGAAACGTATTACCATCTTTGGTACATTATTACCCTGCACTATAGAAGAACGCCGTCTAGATATGTATGGAATAGATCTTGTGTATAATCTATATTATTAGCTTTATACTTATCTTGTAAAGGACTCCTTGTTGTATAAAAAGGAGGTCCTAGGTCATTGTCTTAGGTACTAGAAAATTACCTACGTATTACTCACAAAGGCTTCAAGGTGTAACCCTAGTGATAAGCTAAGATCACTCGTATTATTCATCAATAATATTGGAGCTTAAGTTTTGTGTTTAATCTGTGTTTACTTTCTAAACATCATACAATCCGTCTTCTAAAGTATTACTAAGTAAATTCCGCTTGCTTGATAATATTATACAAAATATCATTGACACAAGGTGTGTGTCCAGATCCATCAAATCATGTCAAGAGCTTAATCTTGAAATAGAACAACTAAAGCTCACACAAGATGTTCTAATCGAACATAATTCTAAATTTAAAAGGTTTAACAAAAACATCGCCCTTGACGATGAAATAGTTAAAATACATAAAACACCAGGAGATATGAATGGGCTAGGATTTTTATGAGTATTAATTCCAAAGAGTCAAAACAAAGCGGCCAAAAGGGCGAACAAAGCTGTCAAAACTGCTGCTGAAGATAAAGCACGGACCCGACGGACCCAAAATAAGGGTTCCGTCCGTTGAACAAAATGGTGCCGTGGGTACTTAGCGAGGGGACGAATGTTTGTGATCTGGACCGCAATAAATTTGTCAAAGTAACAAAAGAAAACCAAGGATAGTGTTAAACTAAAACCAAGCCTTACATCGAGGAGTAGGACTTGCTAAAAATGAATTTAGATCAAAACTACTCAACAACGATATAAAACACCTTTTGCCAAACGCCCCTTTCCTAAGAGCAACCACAGCATACAACCCAACTACCAACACAACGGTTGGAATCAAAACTTTCCTAGACCATATCAAACTCCAGATTACATGTCATGGAACTCTTACCCATCGTTTCCATACATGAATCAAATAAATGGTATGTTTAACCCAAACGGACCCATGAGATATTGGGGACCAAATGCTTGAGTTATTTGCTTCTAGGTATGCTTGAAAGTTGGATTGGAACCTGATGAATGGATAAAAGATAGTGGATGCTCACGACACATGACGGGCAACAAAGTCTCTTCTCATCATACCAAGAGTATGACGGAGGTAATGTCACTTTTGGTAGCAATCTCAAAAGCAAAATCATTGGCAAGTGTACGATCGATTCTCATAACTCCCTAATTATTGAAAATGTTGCTCATGTAGATAGGTTAGGATTTAATCTACTTAGTATTAGCCAATTATGTGATAAAAAGTATAAAGTACTATTTGATGAAAATGGTAGTAAAATACTAAAAGATGGTATCACCATAGCTAAAGGAGTTAGGAAAAATAACATATCCGTCATGAAAATAGATAAAACATCTAATGACAAACTTTGCCTAACAACGTTAGATGATAGCTCATCTCTTTGGCATAGGCGCTTAGGTCACGCTAATATGAGACTTATACAAAACCTATCTTCAAAAGAGCTAGTTAGAAATTTACCAAAACTAAAATATGACCAACACTTTTGCGGCGCTTGCAAAATAGGTAAACAAACCCATAGTAGTCATAAATCTAAAAATATGGTGTCCACATCTAAGTGTCTAGAATTATTGCATATGGACTTGTTTGGTCCATCCGCTATAAGAAGCTACGGAGGCAACTTATACACTTTGGTCATAGTAGATGATTACTCAAGGTTTACTTGGACGTTGTTTTTGAAAACTAAAAATGAAGCTTTTGATAAATTTGAAATTCTTAGCAAGAAAATTCAAAATCAACTAGGTGTTAAAATTGTGTCGATCCGAACGGATCATGGTCATGAATTTGACAACGAAACTCAATTTGGAAACTTTTGTGATACAAATGGTATAACACATAACTTTTCGGCTCCACGAACACCTCAATCAAATGGAGTAGTAGAACGTAAAAATAGAACAATTCAAGAAATGAGTAGAACAATGCTTAATGAACAAAACATTCCTCAAAAGTTTTGGTGTAACGCCGTTGACACTTCTACATATATTTTAAATAGAGTCTTAATCGTCCTTTCCTAAACAAAACACCATATGAGCTTTATAAAGGTAAAAGCCAACTTTAGGATATTTTAGAGTCTTTGGTTGTAAATGCTTTATTCTTAATACTAAAGATTATCTCACCAAGTTTGACCCAAAGTCTTATGAAGGTGTATTTCTTGGTTATTCTCAAACTAGTAAAGCTTACATTGTCCTAAACAAAGAAACAATGATAGTCAGGGATCGTTGAACATAACATTCGACGAAAGTCCACCTCCTCTAAGACATCACCTTTGGTAGATGATGACTTAGTTGAAAGTCAAATGATAGAAAGTCAAGAAATAATTAATAATAACAAGGAAGATGAACCATTAAATAAAGAGATTGTAAACATCAAAGAATCTAAAAGTCATCCTTTAGAAAAGGTCATAGGACAACTTAATCAAAGAACCTTAAGGTCACAAGCCCAAAATCAAAGTAATTATTTTTGTTTTGTATCCACCATTGAACCAAAAACATAAATGAAGCAATAAAAGATGAATCATGGGTAATTGCCATGCAAGAAGAATTAAACCAATTAGTTAGAAATGATGTTTGGAAATTAGTTCCAAAACCTAAAGATCAAACTATAATTGGAACAAAATGGGTTTTACGAAATAAAATGGATGAAAATGGGATAGTATCTAGAAACAAAGCTAGGCTTGTTGCACTAGGTTATAATCAACAAGAGGGGATTGATTATGATGAAACTTATGCACCGGTAGCTAGACTTGAATCTATTAGAATATTACTTGCTTATGCATGTGCTTATGACTTTAAATTATTTCAAATGGATGTTAAAAGTGCTTTTCTTAATGGGTTTATTAACGAAGAAGTGTATGTTGCTCAACCTCACGGTTTTACCGACTTTGAGAAACCACATCATGTCTTCAAACTCAAGAAAGCATTATACGGTCTTAAGCAAGCACCAAAAGCTTGGTACGACCGACTTAAGACTTTTCTTATTGATAACAAATACACTATGGGATTAGTAGATAATACTCTTTTTACCAAGAAAAGGAATCACATATTATCATTGTTCAAATATACGTTGATGACATCATATTCGGATCAACTTGTCAAGAGCTATGTGATGATTTCTCTAAAATCATGCACGACGAGTTTGAAATGAGTATGATGGGTGAATTAAATTTCTTTCTAGGACTTCAAATTAAACAACTAGAAGATGGCATATTTTTTAACCAATCTAAATATATAAAAGACATGCTTAAGAAATTTGGTCTTGAAGATTCCAAACCAACTAAAACACCCATGTCCTCGGACACTAAACTCACCAAGGATGAGGAAGGTGAATCCGTAGATAACACTAAATATAGAGGAATGATTGGTAGCCTACTCTATCTTACGGCTAGTAGACCCGACATTATGTTTAGTGTTTGTCTATGTGCTTCTTTCAAGAAAACCCAAAGGCATCACACTTAGAAGCCTTAAAAGGATTTTTAGATACATTAAGGGAACAACGTGTTTAGGATTATGGTATCCCAAAGGCACGGGTGTAGAAACCATAGTGTATGCCGACTCGGATCATGCCGGTGATTATGTCGATAGAAAAAGTACAAGTGGTATTTGCACTTTTGTTGGACATTGTCTCACCTCATGGTTTGCAGAAGCAAACGGCTTTAGCCATCTCAACTACTGAAGAATGCGTCTCGGCCGGAAAAGCATGTCAACAAGCTCTTTGGATGAAGCAAGCTCGTGATTACGAATTCATCTCAACGACATTGTGATACTTTGCGACAACAAAGGCCATCGATCTCAAGGCAAAATCCCGTTCAACACGCTCGTACAAAGCATATTGAAATCCGTCATCACTTTCTTCGCGACAATGTTCAAAAGGAAACATCTTCAATCGAGAAAGTATCCTCCGAAGACAACATTGCCGACATCTTAACTAAGCCTCTTAAGCGAGAACCTTTTAATCTTCTTAGACTTGGTTTAGGGTTAATGGAACCAAACATGTAGGATAAACATAGCCCAAAACATTAGAATAGTCAAAACAAAACAATTTTGTTTTGTATGCACGCTCTATCAGCCAACGCACGGCATCAAGCGACAACAAAGGACGGAACCAAAATTTGGTGCCGTGCGGTCGTCAGTGTCTCTGAGAAGCAAAGCTGCTACCTACAAAACATCTTCTTCCTCAAAACCCACTTTACCAAAACGTGTAAACATTAAACCAAGCTCATTATTGACACCTTCCCACTCACTAATCACTGAAGATAACATCATTGTAAGTATCCTAACTACATTTTATCTCTTAATTCGGAGTCTAGGATTCTTATTTATGCACAAAACTATCACAAATCATTACATGGGGTTTTATGTATGCTTTTATACTAAATATGAATTCAATTGGCAAATTGCATAACTAGTCATTGAAATTAGGTACTACATTATCATATTGCATAAACAAATCATGCTTCCCACTAATCAATAGATAATGACTATAAGGCCTTATTCAAATAACCAAACACCCCATGTCAAAATTTTGAAAAGCTTCTCACTTGTAGGAAAACAATTTTTCATTGTTAATACAAATAGAAGCATTAGACTTTCATCACTTGCATGCTCTTGAATACTAAAGGTATTGCATAACTAATATGCATTCCTGGGTATATTCAAATGAAGCCACATTGAATTAGGATCATTTGGGTTATCTCATGGTATTTGCCAAACACCCCACTAAAACAATTTTTGTGCATAAAATGAGTCGAGATAACCGCAACTCCAAATTGTTTTCATATAGGCACACACTAGAACCAAAACGTTAAAGTTTATTCTCATTTTAACATATTAATTCTTGCTCTTAGGAATAACCATGGTAGTCGCAAGATTCTATGATCACAAGGACACCCTTGGCTATATTCCCAAACATCACAAAACCAAAGGACTTTCCAAGGAACAAGTAGAAATATTTAAGAGTCTAGAATCAAGGTATTTCCATGAGGGCAGAACCATTCACCCATCCTTCCTTGAAAATACCAATCTCCGTGAAGAACTAGCCGCCATTCAATTCGATTGTCTTCTTGACATCGATGAACCAATTTGTCCTAGGTTTGTGTTAGAATTCTATGCTAGTGTGACCGGCTTTAGTGATGAAGATGATGATGAGTTTTGTCTTAGGTTTAAAATCAATCAAAACGACTACACCATCACCTTAGCCACATTGCTCAAGTGCTAGGAATTCCCAACCGAGGGACTTGTGTCTACTCGGATAAGTGGTCACTCACCATTCTTGATGCAATCAATGACCGCACTTCTCCTTACCAAACACCTCTAGCAAATAAGGATGTCATCCGTGAGCACCTATTTATCCCAAGGGGATACAACCCGAGTAACCCGAAAGGGAAAAGAAGTAAACCGAGATCCATATGGAATGGAGCTAAATGAACTTAAGCCCGAATTTAGAAATGGGAAGAACTACTTCGAGCCAACGTCATTAGCACCATAGGAAATAGGGATCACATCAATGCTTGTCTTTGTCATATGCTCTACAACTTGTCCACCAGTCAACCATTCAATTTAGCCTACTACATTGCTAGGAGAATGATTGATATTCCAACTCAAGGATCGGTTGCTCTTCCATACGGGATGCTTCTCACCCGTCTCTATAGACTTTGCACCAATTCCACCAACGCCAAAAGGGATGCACCTTCACTATGAGCTCATCCCTCACATCTTTGTACCTTTGAGTGATGCACGAGTTGCTAAGAAAAAAGGCAAGAGAGCAAAACCTCCAACTCCATCATCATCATCATCAAATAGCTCGGAGGATGGTCTTCCAAGCTCGTCTTCCACCTCATGAGTATTATGCATCTCTCCCTGAGATTGAGAATGAATCGGCGGAGTTCAAGCAAACCAAGGGAATGTTCAAGTGCCTTGGTAGGATGATGAACAAGATTTACAAGAAGTTGGACAAGTGAGAATTGTTTTAAGGGAGTGTTTGGAACAATACATTATCTCTAATGTTTGATACAATTTAGTTGTTTTATTTGTAGGATGATAATATAACTCGAAACAATGATGTATGCTAACAATCTTATGCATGGGGATAGCACAAGTATGCTATCAAATTTTACCCATTTTCACTATAATGTGAAAATCACTTAGCCTTGCTCAAAATCTATGCTCCACTATGTTTATACATGTGTTATTTACTTTTCTTAACTAGAAATGATTAGTGTCACATGTTTTGAGAAAAATTTCGGGTTTCGAAATGTCCCCTACACCTAAAAATGCACTCTGTGAACTTTTCTCGCATTGTGCGGATCGCAGGCGGCACCAACGATTTGGTTCCGTTTGTTATGAAATGGTACCGCACGTGCATGCGAGGCCGGACGGGCCGACACCCTTTTAGGGGTCCGTCCGTGTAAACTTTTGGTGCCGTGGATCCTCCGGTAAATTTCCTGAATTTTGATTCTTTCGTGATTCCAAATTACCATCCATTGCTTATAGGTCAATCTTAACTAGTTTATACCCTTATTAGAACTAGTATAATTCACTTAGGCATATAAGAAATCCATTTCCCACCAAAATTCAAAAATTTGAAAAATTCTTGGGACCCAGGAGGAGCCCTTTGGCATAAAGGAAGGAACCAAATTTTTGGTACCTTCAAATCCATGGGTAATCTGATTGTTAGGAAATTCTACTCATTAGAACACATTTATTGCAAATCTTTTCTTCTTCACTCCATCTCTCTTGTATGGCTTGACTTGGGTGATATGACTAGCATTTAACCCACTTCCAACATCAAATCAAACACATTTCTCCATAATTTTTCACTTCTATAAATTGAGAGGTTTTACCATGATCATCCTCACACCTTCTTCATTCTTACCATCATCTAGCAAAGAAAAACACAAGTCAAAATGACAAAATCCTCTCCTAAACCTTGCAAGAAAACCGCTAGAATTAGCGTGAGGCCTTGTTGCTTCGTAAACTTGAGCTCCTCATCCGAGTCTTCTCCACTCACAATCTCATCCCCCATCCGAGATGATACAAGCCTAACTTTGGCTACTCCTACTCAATCACCAATTGTGATCACCACTCCACCACCTACAAAAACACCAACTTCACCTCCACCGGCACCCATCCAAACATCCAAAACACCCTCACCACCAAAGTCTCCAACTCTCATTCCTTTGGAGTTATTTTCAACACCACCCACTTCTCCAAATCCTTTCTTGGAGGACTTGGATGACTTGCCTCCTAGGCCAAATCATCCACCACCATTGCCATCCTTTGGCACAATTGAATGCGGATTACTCATGAGTCACCTAGGCCATCTTTTGACCCAAACGCCCCATTAGGGCCAAAACCTCTTCTCTTCCACCCCATTCACAAAGACATCCATGGTCCTTTGTATGGGGATCAACCACTCCCTACATCAATGTCCCCTCACATAGAGGACATTGAGGAGTGCATGTGGGATGCTAATCCCACAAGAGAGGAGATTCAAGCGGAACTCCAACACCTCCACCAATTCAAAGGCATGGTGGATTCTCACCTAAGTGAGACTATGCAAATGCAAAATGCTTTGCTAGCCTCCATCATGACCACCCTAAACATCCCCACCAACACCAACACATCTACCATTCCACCACCACAACCTCACCAAACATACTACCCCTAGGCATGGTTGCTCAACTTGTGAGCAAACCGCCCAAACCGTTGATAGGACCCGGGTTATGGTCCAGACTTCCAAGAGGAAATGAGGTTCATCCTCAATCACATCCTTGAGCGCCTCAACGCTCTTTCTCATCCACCATCTAATTAGAATGGTCATAGTTTAGCATTTTTAAGTTTTTCTTTTCTTAGGATTATTTTTTTCTTGTACTAAAACACATCATTGTGTTCTCTTTTCATGATTCTTATTCATAAAAATTTTTAACTAATGAATGGTGTTTTCTATATTGTTAGTGCCTTTACATATTGTTTGGAAATGCTTGTGAATGATCATTATTACTAACATTTTTTTGTAGCTTATCTCTTCACAATCCATGTATCTTCCCATTAAGCACCCAATTTAGGGGGAGCTTTGATCAAGGGGGAGATAATGGCTTGGGCTCATTACATTCCGCATCGCCTCTTCTTTTTGTTGAGACAAAAAGGGGGAGAAAAATATAGAACTTGTTTATATTTGACTTTTCTAAAAAAGTCAAACTGCATACATTGACTTTCTGAAAAAGTCAAACATCATACACTTGCATTATCATTTCCTTTTCAAGTTATAAAACTAATATTTTTATAACTCTTGCACAATCTTTGTATCTTTTATAAAAATAAAATTTATATTTTGTCCTCAACAAAAAGGGGGAGATTGTTAATACAAATATCGTCATTAAACGTTATTTATATTTTTTGATCTTTACCTAATTTTGTTAACAACAAAAGTAAATTTAATTTATATAAAGCTTAAAGCTTGTCAAGTTTAATAGATATTAAAACAAGCTTTTTCAAACAAATATCTTCATCATTCAAGCATTTACATTGTGACTAATCATATCTTAATATGAGTCTAAGCATAATGTATGATAGTAGTTTTAGAATGTTTTAGTTTCTTAAAAACTAAACATTACTTATGTATTTGCATATTTCTAAAAATAGAAAACAACACATGACATCATGTGATGCATCATGGAAATCATTGGAAGATTTCATTAGATATTTTGTGTAGATTTGTACTCTTCATATCTTACACAATCTTACATAGATATGGTTGACTTTGGCAAGATTTGATATCTTCGTTGGACCTAGCGGCACCAAAATATATAACGGACGAACCCTTTCAAGGGTCCGTCCGTGGTGCACCTGGCGATAGTTTTGGCTATAAATAGCAAAGCCAAACCAAGTAGTTTTTAATCCCTTTCTATTATACTCTCATACATATCTTCTCTCTAACCTTTCTAACTCGGTTTCATATCATATTAGTGATCTCTTTTGTAGCAAAGAAGATCAAGTCACATTCAAGCTTCAAACGAGAAGTTGGAAGTCTTGTTTGTTTAGTGTTGTATGATCTTGTGTTGATTCATACTTCATTGTTGTATTGAACCATCATAATCTTGTGAGTGTGAGTGGTTAGTATTTTAGTCCTCAAAATACATTGTGTGTGGGAGTGGTTGTACCCTTGGAAAGAACTAGACATCTAGCTTAGTGTCGGAAATAGTGTAAGCTAAGTGTAAAGGTTTCTACGCCGGTGAAAGGAGCTTGTTGACTAGTGAAGTTAAACTCTCGAGTGTGAGACTCGGGGAGTGGAGTACGACAAGGAAAAAGAGTCCTTGTAGACCGAACCACTATAAACAACTTGTTGTGGTTTGATCATTTCTTTCCTTATTTACTCTTTACATATTGCTTGCATATTTCATTAACATATCTAAGATCAATATCAATTGATCTTTCAATAAGTTTCAAAAAAAAGTTTTTAATTGGTAAACTATTCAACCCCCATTCTAGTTTTCCACAGGATCCAATAATATAATGAATCATAAACCCTAACACAATCAATATAGTAAACCTAAGCTAAAGCATGATCGATATTTTTATTTACCTGACGCTTGGGAAGACAAAGCAACAAGAAAAAGACTATGCAAACTAATTAACTGGTAGAACAAAAACACTTGAATATATGGATCGAAGTCTTGGGGATATAATTCGATCGATATATGTGCATGCATGTATTTATAAGAGAACAAACCTATATAAAAGGAATCCTACGATAAGGAAACTTAGGTCTCGTTTGATTTTTATTTGGGCCTTAATGCGGTGTATGGTTAGTCCTCTTGCGTATACCGTCTCTTCTCGTGATATTTATAGGGCAGGTTTTGATTTGAGGTCTACTGTTAAAGATATTATCGGCATTGATGGATGGGCGTGGCCTACTGATTGGGGCATGAAGTACCTGTCTCTTGGTTCAATTTTTGTCCCGACTCTTGTTCCTACTATGTCTGATTCTTTAATTTCGAAGGCCAACGATGGGGTTGCTAAAGCGTTTTACTTTGCTCTTGGGAAATTTTAGGCCGCTGTGTACTTCAAGTTAGGGAGTGGTTTTATTTAGATTGGTTCTCTCTCATTGTATTCGCCATCGTTCCACTTGTGGTTGGTTATGAAACGGAAGTTGAAGACTCAGGACATGTTGAGACAATGGGATGTTAGTAGTCATACTAACTTAAACCTGTTTCAATGTCCTTTGTGTGAATTACAACCGGACTCTCATGATCACCTATTCTTTGATTGTATATTTTCTTTTCAGGTTTGGGATTCATTGAAGACGTTCGCTGGCCTTTCTATGATTCCACCCTCCTTAGATGCGATCGTGAATTTTCTCATTCCTAGTTCAAGGTCTAGGTCGGCTAGAAGTGTTGTTTCTAAACTTGTATTTCTTTCTTTGCTACTTATTTCATCGGCAAGAAAGGAACAACAGGATATGTAAGCGAAGAGATCCGAATATCAAGTCATTGATTTGATCAAGTTTACCATTCGTCTCAAGCTTCTTACGTGTAAATTTAAGAAGACGAAGAATGTTGAAGCTCTTTTGCATATTTGGAAGTTACCTCGGTCTCTTATTCGGTCTATCCAATGACGATTTCCTTATTTGATGTTTGGGTGAAGAGTGGGTGTCGGACATTTGTTAAGTTATATGGATGTTTTGGTTTTGCGTGCTGGTTGTTCGATGGAGTTCAGTTTGAGGGTCGTACACTTTTCCTTCCCAAGGTTTTCCCTCGGGTTTTAAGGTTTTGAAGGAGGCAACCTCGGTTGGTGCATTAAACTCCGAAGAGGGGCGTATGGATTGTTGTGGTGACTCTTGCTTTTTTGAAGTGGTTTTTCCTATTGGTGATTTAGTTATTGTATGTATCTAGTTTTATGTTGCTTTTTGGTTGTCTCTAACGACTTGAGTGAATTTTGTTCGAAACTTTCTTGAGGTTAATGTGAAACTGACCCATTCCATTGTACTCATTGTTTCTGTGATTTATATATTTTACCAGGGTGAATCCCTTTTACCCAAAAAAGATGATCTAATTCTGTCATAAATTTCTTAAATAAAGATGTTTTAATTTTTTTTAGTCTGTACTAAATAAAATAGATTTAATTTCTAATTCTCTTTAGACATTATATGAACGAGGGGGGTCTATAGATTATTATGATGTATTGTTAATTTTTGAAGGGAAAAAAAACATCGATTATGTTAAATGCACCCGGTTCATCGAAATGCGCTTCTAGTATTATTTAGTTAATATGTTCATTTATTTATCGTTTTAATAAATTCTTCGTTTTCATTCACTTTTTAACTCTATTATATTACAGTTTAAATTTTTTTTTGCACCCAGTCATATTTGATCTTAGTTTCGTTCCTTATTATATACTGTAGTTAGCAAAATCTATTTTTCCCATTCCTGTATCTTTCCTTTAGTATTCTATTCTGAGTTTTTTAGGTAACAATAGTAACTGAGAAAATAATTAACGATTAAAACATAAGATGATGTGAAAATGTGTTAAACATAGTAGGTTCTATGCACTATTAGTTATGAGATTCTGACGTGGCAATGACGTAATACTCTATTGAACATAGTTGGCAAATGAATATCATAGTTAACCACCCAAAAATATGTATTATGCACAAAAAACAAATTTAGTAAATGACTAGAATGTCTTGTAGATGGTTTCATCACTTATGAACCTTTTTACGTGAATGATCGCGAGCCTGAGAAAGATCACACATCGAAATACAAATCATTCGGTACCGGAGAATCATTCTCCGGATCCAATCCTTAAAATTTTGAGAAATCTATCGCCGTCCCCTTGTTTTTGTTGATCCATGTGGGAGATAATTCCATGGCTACTCTTTTTCTTCTTCACCATAACTCTTCTCGTTCTTGTCGTTTATCAGGTTTACGATCTTATTTCATATTGTTTTCTGTCCTTATTATCACTCATAATCAGATCCTAAACAAAAGGAATGTTTTATAAGGATGCATTGTGATGAGTTTGTGATCATGCAATTTAAATTTACTTTTCTTTTTTTTTCATTTAGTCATATTCTTCTGCAGATTATGTGCTTTGCGGATTTAGAATTTGATTACTGGAATCCTTACGACTCTGCAGATCGGATAAACTATGTCATCTTACCTGAATTCATCACACAAGCTGCTTTGTGCATTCTATATCTCGTGACGGGCCACTGGGTGATGTTTCTTTTGGGCTCGCCGTATCTATACTACAATGTGAGATTGTAAGTTTAAGAGATAAGAACATATATAGTTTCTTATCACAATCAGATAATGTACAAAAACTAGTGATATCGTTGCCAAACATAGCCCTCGTGATTATGTTTAAGAAAAATAAGAAATGCAGACATTATGATACAATAGTTGCATGTTCTGTCTTACATATAGCCTAAGAGTTATGGTTAACAGAACTACTAATTTGTGTTTTACATATCGGTTTATACGTTGCATAAATACTAGGTATGGTCGAAGAGAGCACCTTGTGGATGTGACAGAGATTTTTAACCAGCTCAATTGGGAAAAGAAGCAACGCCTTATTAAACTCGGTTATATTATAATTCTCATATTCATCACTTTATTTTGGTAAGTACAAAATTTCTATTTGTATTTGTTACTAGTTTATAAGGTCTGTGCCAAAACACAGGAACCATCTAATTCTTTCTTGCTCATTGTAGGATGATCGCTAATGCGTTGGATGATGATGTCATCATGTAGATTTTGATTATACGATCATCACCTGTAAACTACAGTATAAATTCATTTGCTGTATTTTTCGCCAGCCATGTATTTTCATGAGTTTAGTTATGTTTTCATTCGGTTCCTCATTGTTTTTCCCATTAATCGTAGAGAAATATTTGGTCCTTAATAGAAATACAGACCTTCATGATTTATGTGACATTTATAATAGATCCACTGGAATGAATATACAACTATGAGCCTATGAGTTCTTCATTTTATAAACCTACTTCAGATCTACTCGAAACTTTTTCTCCTCAAAGATGATAAAGTTGCTACAGTATATTCTTTAATTATTAGTTATTGCATACAAACTTTGTTGCTGTTTTTTGTCCAGAGTAGATGTGACACTTGATTATGTCACTTCAAACATTATCGACCAAATGGCCATGATTTGTTTGGCATAAATTTTGAGTGCTTTACGTAATTGGATATTGTATCCCAGAGTTATAGAAGGAAACCACTAATATCAGAATGGCGAGATGCATGAACTTTGATCTGGTTTGATAATTTGTCAACACCATGAGCCAAATACCTAAAACTTTAAGACCCTTAAAACGCCATTAGAAACAGAACAACATACTTTTTTTCAGTCTAGTTTTGATTCAGCATATATAATCAAAGATTAACAAAGTAACAAACCAAGTGGTTCTTCTGAAACTACACTAGTAGACCACTGCATCAGATAATTCCGAAAGTGAACCAGATGACGGGTCTATTGTATTAAACCATGAGGCCTTGAAACGGAACAAAATACTTTTCTTCGCTCTAGTTTGATTCAACATATGTAATCAAAGTATAAACAAACCAATTAGCTCTTCTGAAACCATGACTAAACCAATAGACGACTGCAATGCATAATTCTGAAACCAAAACAGATGACGGGTCTATTGTATTAAACCATGAAGCCTGGAGTCAGGCATCAGCATCTATAAAGTCATAATTAACCTATAACTTGAAATCCATAAACTTTGGTGAATTCAACTTTTATATGTATATATGGATCATTGAATGAGAAGTACATCAGAAGAAATGACGAAAACATATGAAAAATGACCTTATCAAACAAATTAAAAAGGCGGGTCATCATAAAAAACTACACTCTAATGCAACTGAAAACTACATCTATGTTTGCATAACACTTTTTCTTCCATGCTAATCTTGAAAAATAAGGCAAAACCGGCTGCTAAAAAACAAACTAATTAGTAGGCTTCTCATAGGTGATCTTGTTTCGGAATTCTTGAATGGCACTTCTTATCATTCCATCGACATTACTGCTCACAAATAGATGACTGTCATCCAGAATATGTAGAATGAACTTTTGTGATTGAGGCAGTGAGTTATTGTAGTTGATGATGAATTGAGCCATTGGTACGTCGCTGTAAGAAGACAAAGAAAAAAATAGCACAAGAGTTATATATAGCGGCTCAAACAAAAACTGTGGTTCTATATGTTTAGGGTCATATAGCGTTCCAAACATAAAGACGTCGATGAGTGAGTTCTTTACCATGAGATAAAGATTCCTTTTGCCGGGTGCACCATGGTTTATGAGCAACTGTTGATATTTAACTGCAACATGAACATTTTCCAAGAGATGAGATAGTCATAGATGACGGCAAGAAGATTAACAAAAATGGTGTTAGACGTTGTAATATCAACGTTTAAGGGAGACAAAGCGCAAGCTAGCCTGATTCATATAAGCTTGCACAGATTGTTTACCAAGATTACTACAACATTATTATGGTACAGTATTAGAGTGTAACAAATTATCTAAGGTTCGTTAAATAAGTAAATAAAACTACAACATTATTATATGTAATGCATAGTTGAAAAAGATGATAATAACCTAACTAGGTAGAAAAGGTCATAATAAGCAACAAATATCATCTAGTAGAAAACGAATATGAAAAGTAAAATTTTCAAGCGATAAGTAATAAGTCGATACCAACTTTTACGATCCGAATGGGTTTCGCCCTTTTTTTAAAAGTATTTACGGGGTATGTAATCATGCGTTGTTAGAAGTGGTAAATAAACACTTTATATATCGTTTGGGAACCATTGATACCTAAGCGGACCGGACCGAATATGTATGGTCCAAATCTCGGCCCATAATAGAGTTCATTGTTTCTGTTCACGTCCAATTCGGTTCATGTGTGGTACGGTATCAAGGTTTAGGCTAAAAAATAAGTTGGGATACATTTTTATGCCACAAAAAAGTACGATACCTTGATTGAAAATGATCATTAAATTGGGTATCTTTTGGTGTCATTTTCTCTTCTTATTAATCAAGTCATTGTTATAAGAGAGAAAATTACCAAACTAAGCAAAAAAACTTTGATCTAAGATTTCATCACTATTTGCACACTTTTTCTATTTTGGTCATGCTCGACTTCACCCATATTTTAATGCACACGTGCTCGTATTTCTTCATTTCTAACTATAGTGGGCCAAGATTTTATTTAGAAAAAAAGCACAAGCAGGCTGGCTGTATGTCACTAAATGGGTAAAGTCGAACAGTTGAGTACGACTAAAATGAGAAAATGGTGATGTGTTTTTTTGTTTTAGTTGGTATATAAAATAGAATCCATTTCATATGTGGTATAAGAAAAGGAAAGACCCGACCCGGTTAGTTCATCATCCAAGAACACAAAAAAAAACCAACCCCCTTTGAACAACAAACATAATCTTTGGTTTGGTTGGTTGGTAAACAAGTGCAAGAATGGCATCATCATCTCTTAATTCAATAACATGTTCCTCATATCTACACCCACCTCAGCCTTCTTCTCTCAGGTCATCTCACTTTTTACTAATATCTTATCCATTCACACACAAACTTTTAATTATCATTATAATTTTCTTATTGGTTAATTAATTTTTACAGCTGTGGGGAGAAGGTTTTCGTTGGATTAAGGCTTCAATCTCCCAGTAACTTTTTTCACCTTTTTTTTTTTTTTTTTTTTTTTTTTTTCATTTTCTTAACCTTTTAAAACTGTTTGCAGATTCATATGGAATTGCTAGACCTAATCTAAGTGCTGAGTTGCACAAAAAAATCCATAAATCTATTGAACCCAGGTATTATTAATAATATGTTTCTTTTAATTGTTGGCACCCCCCAAATGTGACGTGCCCCCCTAGCGATAAGACTTGTAGTGTAAATTTTCTGAAGTATGTGGCCCCTAACGAACCAATTTGTAGTCTAGTGTAGTTTCTAAAAATTATCAAACTTTGCTTGCCCCGTCGACCATAACGCCACTTGATGGTCGTTAAGTTACAAATAGTGTGTAATGTTATTCCACAAAAGGTGTAGACGGGAACACCCTGACCCCGGGTGCCTTTTGGCAATTGTCCACCCCACAAAGAATAGGTCCGGCAACTCTCCTGGCCAGCACGAGCGGACTCGGACCCTTGAGCTCTTATTCCACAAAGTCTTTCCAGTGTGCCCATAGGTTTTGCGGAGGTGGGTACCTATATGAGGCAAATGCCAAGGATGCGACTTGAACCTGGGTCAATTGACTCAAGCACAAGTGTGTAATGTTATATGCCAAAAACACAACTATAAACATGTAATAGACCTGATACTTTTGCAAGATTCTCAAATGCGTTTTTGTCTTCATCACTTGCTGGTTGTTTCATATATGAGAAGATGTTACTAGCAGCTATTACAATCTACACATGTGATATTGATTCCCACCTTTATATTCAGGATTGGGATTAAGCCTGCACGAGGACGTATTACCATGATGCCAATAGGTACTCCAAGAGTCCCGTATAGAGTTCCTGGTGAAGGAACCTGGCAATGGGTTGATTTGTGGAATGCCCTTGTAAGTTGTTAATGACTTTTTGCAATCATTCATATATATTATTTAGTTGCTGGTATTTATAATCAATTTTGGTGCAGTATCGTGAACGTGTTATCTTTATTGGACAAAATATAGATGAAGAATTTAGTAACCAAATTCTGGCAACGATGTTGTACCTTGACAGTGTTGACAATTCCAAGAGAATGTACATGTACATTAACGGCCCCGGTGGAGATGTGAGTTCTTTCTCATCATAGTTAGTACTTTCAAATATGATAAATAAGTTTTAAGGTTTGATATGTTCCTGATGCAGCTTACTCCAAGTATGGCAATCTATGACACAATGCAAAGCTTGCAAAGTCCTATTGGCACCCACTGTGTCGGTTACGCCTATAATCTTGCTGGCTTTCTTCTAGCAGCAGGTGAAAAGGTAATTCATCTTTATTTTGAACCCAATTTACAGAACACCGTGTAGAAATATCAGCTGATTGTGGGTATTCATGGTTACAGGGTCAACGATTTGCAATGCCTCTTTCAAGAATTGCTTTAGAGTCACCAGCTGGAGCAGCTCGTGGCCAGGTCTGAACATGCTAATCTTTACTATAGAAGCCTACAGTTATTAGATACCTTATGTCTGAAATATATCCTTCTCTTTTCGTCATTGTTGTAAATTTGCTACTAAATAATGATGTTGTTCAGGCTGATGATATTCAAAATGAGGCCAACGAGCTTTTAAGAATTAGAGATTATCTATTCAAGGAGTTGGCTCAGAAGACGGGTCAACCTGTGGAACAGGTATAGCATAAAATGCTTTCACTAAGATACTACTATTTCTTAGTTGGTGTTCGTTCTTGGATGTGTGTTTTGGAACTGTTTGTGTGGTATTGAAATAATCGATTGGTTGGATGTTTTGATTCTTAATGGTGAATACTCGTCAACCATAATGTGCAGGTTCACAAGGACTTGAGTCGAACTAAGCGGTTCAATGCTCAGGAAGCTTTGGATTATGGACTCATTGACCGAATCGTTAGGCCTCCCCGTATAAAGGCTGATGCACCAAGGAAAGAGGCTGGTACAGGTCTCGGTTAATGTACTTGTCATTGTTTCAATACGAAAAATGTTACGCTTTTTTGTGTACTTTAGGACCCATTGCTTGCTTCTGTTTAGAATGTGTCAACAAGAAAGTATTGTAACTGTCAACAACGTTTATTCGGGCATAAATAGAACATCAAGGTTCTTTTTGTTGCGTATTTAGTACAATGTATAACTGAATTAGATGTGTACACTTATACATATCACGTCACTTAGCGATAAAAGTGAACAGAAAAAGGAACATCACTGAGAGCCAACCGTCTGTTACCATGATCATCCACAAATATTCCTACATCCCTGCATAAAACCTTACAGAAGTTGCATACAGTAGGGCAGAAAACAAACTTATAACCATCTTCTGTTTTCTCGACTTTAAACCAGTTATCCAGCGTTTTTCTTCCCGGGTTTCCTAGTACACCTCCCACTGTCACAAAATACTGCTGTATAGTTTCATCATATTTCAGCCTCGATACATTTGACTCGTTACAACTGGTGGGACCGGAAAATTTGATGTTAGCGTCTGTGGAAAGGCGGATAACGCGTTTCTTGGGGTTGACTGGAGTGAAAGTCAATGGCAGGCCATGCTTCTTGGCTAGGACTTGGATAATTCCAAGAGGACAAGTTTTGTGTGGGCCATTTGGACCCGGTGCAATTCCGCCTCCACTGCTGTTTCCAGCCGCTGGTATGACATTGTACTTGACCCCTGCCCGGAGGTTTTTTCCGGTGACATCGGGCACGGAAGTTGGAGCTGAAGTTACTGAGAAGACCGAAAGAATGAATGAAAGGGAGAACAAGGTGATTGTCTTCATTTAAAGGGTATTGGTGGTGGTTAATGTGGATTGAGACTATTGCATTGCTATTTATAGAAGGTGTGGAGCCTTGTGGATTTGGAGCTGTGGGTTTGTGACATAAGTAGTGACGTTGACTTTTCAAAATATCATTACTGTATTTGAAGGTCAACGGTCAAACTTTGCCAACAAGATCTTGAGTCTGATGAGAAACGAGTGGATCTTGTTCAAGGCTGCTTCCTCATTATATTACTGCAACTTTCAAAATAAAATGCCTAACACAAAGTTCATCAAACTTACTGTAACTTTTTAAGTTTTGAAATTGCTTCAGGTTTTAAGGGTCTAGAATCATTACTTGTTATAAGAAAATTTTAGCTTCGGGCTTTAACGACACTCCAATGTTCGTTTTTTAAATTGCATCAACAGAATAATTGTCGCAACCATATAAAACTTTATTCAAGCTTCACACAAAATAGCAAAGTTCTTCCTCACATGGTTTATTCCAACTTTTATAGAAATGAAAATAAAACTGCTTCTACAAGGTTATTCGATACAGAGTATCGCGTACTCAGCAAGACTGATTAAATGTTTTTGTAGAAGTTGAGGATTGGATATTTTTGAAATGCAAACCTTTTATTAAGAGGCCTTAGCTAAAATAAAAAGAGATTGAATGTTCGGAAACACATCAACATTCTAAATCATTGGTTTTTCTTAGCACGAGCATGGACGATGTTGTTTTGCTATCTCCAAACAGCCCACCTAACAACCAAGCACACACCATGAAAAATCTTATTTCTCTACTTGTTGTTTAAGAATGTTTTTGAACCTACAACCATGTCTTTAATCGATATAGATGGAGACTGCCATGGAATTTGCCACCACGCAAAGCTTTTTTTCCAAATACCTACCACTTTCTGACAATTAACATGCACATGAGAGAGGTCCTCAATCTCGTTTTTACATATTGGACACAAGATTGAGAGCACATCCAAGCCTCGATTATTGAGATTAGACAAGTGAGGTCGTCGATAGCGAGCTTTCCTCCACCCCAACACATTCACCTTCCTCGGCACCCAAGAATTCCACCTAAGGACGAGCTCACCATTGCTTGGATTTAAGATCAAAGGGCAGATCATTTTTGACAGCCTATTGACCGAAAAATAACCCGTAGCGTCTAAATTCCACTTCCAACAGTCCGGTAACTCAGAATTGAGTTAAAGATTCTGAAGAAGAGAATAAAGATCACTTAGTTCATCCATACATCTACCACGAGGAGAACAACACCAAACACCATCGCAACAACCATTAATGCACTTCCATCTATCTGAAAGCTTGCAATCTTTATTATTTTCTAAAGCAAATAAGCGATGGAAATCAATCATAAAACAGTGGCCTGAGCTATGCCATGTATCTTTCCAAAAGAGTAGATTTTCACCATTTCCCACGGATTTGGAAAAAGAATTACGGAATGGAATTCCATTCTTTTCAATATCAAGAATGACTTTTAAAATGTCTCGCCAAGGGCCTCGATGTAAGCTGGTGAGAGATTGAAGATTAAAACCACCATTCGAGCCGTAAATAGCTTTAACGACCTTGCACTTGGGAGCATCTCCTTCACTTAAGAATCTCCAAATGCCACTTTCCTATAAGAC
>OU343220.1:284-132437 GCA_910596185.1 Chrysanthemum makinoi
TTTTAAAGGCAAATGTTTTATAAATGTATCATACTTGCCACAATTTGTTTTTCTGGGTAGTTAACAAAAAGTTTTGCTTTTAGAGGTACGTTTCTTTCAAATTCGTCCTTCTTAAGGTACTTTGTGACATTTTTGTCATTCGAAAAATAAACTTCTATTAACTGAGAGGGGCAAAAATGTTACAAAATACCTTAAAAAGACCGAATTTGAAAGAAAAGTACCCGTATAAGTAAAAAAAAAAGTTTGTTCGATGCAAAAAAAAATAAATTATGACAAATATTATACCTTTTTAAACATTTGTCCATCTTTTAGTTATCCTACCTTTATAAAGTATCACATGTCTACTTTCACAAATTATATCTCATTTTGTTTTTCAATATTTTTTCAAATATCACAACTCTGTGTGTAGAAGGATTAGTAGGAGCGTTTTGTAAAAAGGATTTAACAGGGCTCTTCAATTACACATTAAGTTTCCAGGGTAGACGTAATGATGATTGTGTTAAAAACAAAACTCTCTCTATGTGTGGCGATTTCCGGCCGCCACCACCATGATTTTTTCCGTCCAAAATTCACACCCTATCTCGTATCTCTATCTATTAACGAGTTCTTATCCTTGTTAACTGGTATGCAATCGATTTAGGTTGTGTTTTCATTAATGGTGGCGGCCGGGAGATTATATTTTCTTTTATATAAATCGTTACACTTTGTTCGATCAAGAAAACCCTAAATCGCTGTTACTTTTCTCCTTGATCGTAGTGGTTATCATGTGTGCTGGTGATGTGCTATGAATGTAAAAACCCTTATAGGGTTTCTTTATTATCCTTTGATTCTTGATGGTGATGTACATAGTGTTTAATCGTATGGAACCCTAATTAGGGTTTCGTTGTTTGCGCTGGTATATGTATATCGGTACGTGAGTTCTACATCTGATTCAAGATTATGTAAGTGGGTTTCTGAGAGTTGTTTATCATGTTTATCATGTTATGCGATCTGTTTTTGGATCGCTGCTGGTGTGTGTGGTAAGTTAGGGTTTTTATACCCTATTACTTGGTGTTCTTTGATCCTGCTGCTACTGTACTTGTTTTGCGGATCGATTATGTGTTGGCGATGGAAGTTAGGGTTTGTACACCCTATTTTTATGTTGCATCGTGCTGCTTCCCATCTGGATCAGCGGGATTGATGCATTCATGCTTCTACGTGGTTGGGGTTTGTCGATAACCCTAGGTCGGTTGCTAATTGGTTTGTTACGATTGATGCTCTATATGGTGTATGTCGTTCATTCTCATGGTGGTTCGTTATCTCCGGAAGTTGGGGTTCACTATTTGTTACCAACCTAGTTCTTGGACATAATACTGCTATTAAGATCCTAACGCTTGGTTAGGATGGTTGGTGTTCTTATGTTCCCTACGATCTCTTTCTTTGGTGAATTGATTTGATGGTCGCTTTTTGAGTGTTGATGGGAAGTTTGGTATTCGTTGTGTACCAATGGTTGTATGGACGTCTATGACGACTTTTGGAGAATCAAGTGACCTACTTGACTTGCGTTTAATTCGTTATTTTTAGTCGTTATAGCTTTATGTCCAATTATTTGTTATAAAAGTGGTTTGTCACTTTTATATGGTGGTTATTGGTAGTTATAGGAATGTTCTGTCGTTCTAATATTAGTGTCCGTAGTGCCATGTACGAGATATGAGACTTCACCCATATCCATTGTACTTAAACGTTTTGGTTAATATACTTTACCAGGGTGCAGGATTACTCCCCTTTACCCAAAAAAAATAATGATGATTGTGTTGACCATGTTCACGTTAGCATCACATCACTTATGCTACGTAACAATCACAACTATTTCATTTTAGTTTTACCATTTACTTATACTCGCCTTACATACAAAATACCCCTACAACACATCACATACACAATATTTCTTTTTAAATCGGTGATCTACACCACCGATTATTCTGTCTTTTTTGCTTCACGCATAAGTCTCCACCAGATGTACCGAAGGATCACACGTGGCTATGTGTCTCCACATGTGTTACCTCACTTTTACACCCAGGTCTTGTTTATATCAAATGCAAAATGTTGTAAACTAATCTTAAGATGTAGTCTACATTCATACACACGTTTATGTATGTATATTATATAGCGATGCAATCTTTTGAGTGGTCAACTAGTTCTTCAACTTGACCAATTGGAAAAATGCTTTGCTTTCAATGGAAACTTTTTCAATTTTATATAAGCTCCTTTATTCTCTTTTCCTTTTTAAGCAATATATCGATGTTTAATTGTTAAAGCTTTTGTAGTACTCCATGTAAAGTTATAATGCATATTTACTTGACGACAAAATAGAGAAAGGCTAATTATATACAACACGTACCAGTAAGATTTGTTTAAGAAGTACTCCGTATGTTGTTATGAAGTTAGCTTTCGTAGCCTCTAAAAATAAAAAACTAAAATACACGGTTGGTCCCTAAACTTGGCAAAATGCTTCGTGATAGGACAAAACTTGGCCTTATCATCGCCAGAGGTCCAAACCTTGGCCTTTAAATGCCAAAATCGTCCCTTGACCAATAACGGCGTTGTCAACGTTCCGTTATACTCCAGAAAAACCCGTTATCATGTTACTGTTGAGGGTACAATAGTCATTTTACTTTATGTATTGTAGCAGATGTCTTGTCCAATTTCCCACCATTATGTAGAATATAACCAAAGTGTGTACTCATTGCTCATCCCCAAACTTGTTTTGGAAGCCTACCCAGAAAACCCTAATGCAATGTCTATCATCAAATCAAATAATCTAAGTAAGAAAATAACAAACAACCACCTTGGATTTACTCTGTGGCGAGTAAGAGAATATCATTTCTATGATGATCGTGAAACGGAGGAAAGAGCTGCAATCAGGAGATATTGTAAGTCTTTTTTTGTTAGAGCCTATTACAATCATATGTTAGTACGACTGTTTAAGTTATTCCCCTTTTAGGTAACTTTAGCTTAACATTGTTTTTGTACATTATTTATACAGCGGGTGAACCTGGATCCTTTAACATGATGTTCCATTATGAAGGTACATTCAAATACTTTCTAGGTAGGATATATCAAGGAGGCAAGAAATGCCTTGTTGATCTTGTGGAAATAAAAGAGGTATCCGTTGATGAAATGGATGCTCTCATGACCCAAATCGATTATGAGACTGGACAAACCAATTATTTCTACTTTCTTAAGCCTGGTTGTACATTAGACGACGGTTTGTTTTCTTTGCGTGAACCTGCTAATGTTGACTTGTTGAAAGATGTTGTCATAGAGCATAAGCTGATAGACGTCTATGTGGAAATAGGGAAGACTAGATTAGAACTTTCTGAAATGTCCCCACAATCAATTAAGACTGTGTTTTGGAAGATGGATGAAGATAGGAGAAAAGTTGCTACTGCGGCTATTCAATCCTGTTGTAGACGGTTGGTGTTAGATGATCTAGATAATGAATCTGCCCTAGATCCTTTTATCCAACTTACACAAGTGCCTATGGACGTCAATGATATTGGTGAATCTAGCAATTTGCCAAACATTGAGCCAGTATTTTCCACCTTAGACTGCTCATTTGCTAGCCAACCTGGTCATAACAGTGAGCGTGCTTTAGTACTTATTGATGAGGACAATGCTATAGCGGAGCCTGATAATGTTGAGGTTAATCTGTTCGAAAGTGAGTCGTGGGAAGCACTTAGACAAAGTTGGAAGAGCACTAGTTGATGTCGATGCTGACTTTGAGGAGCACGAAAATTTTGAGGTTAATCTGTTTCAATTGACTCAGGAGAAGCACTTAGACAAACCAGAAAGAGTACTAGTTGATGTCAATAACAGTTTGAGGAGCCCGATATGGATGTAAGTCTATTTCAATTGACTCGGGATAATCATCTTGTAGGATGCGCTTCTGTTTATGACAATAACATGGAACAGGATCCTGTTGTTGATGTTACTCTATTACAAGCGAGTGACACTAGTGAGTTAGGCAATGCAGTTGATGATTCAATTGAACCAAATAAAGAGAACACTTGTCAGGAGAATGATGCACAACTTGGTATGGTACAAGTAGGTCAGAGTAATGAGTTAGGTGAAGTAGGAACAACCAGTAATATAAGTGATGACAGGCAGTTGGTAAATGATTTACTGTGAAGGTTGATGATGTATTTTGGTGACTATGTTAGTTTCCAATAGGCGAGACTTTGCAACCTGGAGCCTATACCACTTTTTTCTATCTGGTCGGAGTTTGCTCTTGTAGGGAAGTAAAACCTAGTAAGAGAGCATTCAATAGAAACTAGGAGGGAGTTGTTTCTTTTGAAGAATGACAAAACAAGAATAAGGGTCAGGTGTAGGGGTTGTGTTCCACTTTCAGGCCCAAGTGAAGGTCCTGGACTGGATATAGGCCCATCTAGAATTCCATTAAATAGAAGGGGTATAAATGCATTGCTTTCGGCAAAAGGACCATTCACAAATACTCGCCCATGGCTATTGTTTGTCGCCAGGAATGGTGAGACAGTGTATCCGGTCGGAACATACAATGAGCAACACACTTGTTTGCAATCAAGGGAAGTCAGAGCTTTTAACCTTCGCTATATCTCACGAGAAAATTACGGACAAGTTGAAACAAATCCACGCTTCTGTCGGTCTATGCATAATCAACTTACCAACCAATACGACCTTCAAGTGTCCTTGCAGAAGGTTTTAAGGGCCAAAAACCTAGCAATAATGCCATCGGGGTCAATTCAAGCTACAATTTACCATGTTGAGAGATTATGTTCAAGAGTTGCTGAAGACAAAACCTAATACAACAGTGGTGATGAATGTGGAGCGACCTCCGGATGAGGCTCTTCTAACCGAGAATTCAAGAGAGTGTATGTTTGTTTAGGTGCATTGAAGCAAGGATTTAAAGAGTGTGGGAGATCGTTGTTGGGGTTGGTCGCTTTTCCAATTCGTGGTCCTTTAAATGGTCAACTGATGACAGTTGTGGGAATTAATAGCAACAATGGTATATACCCTTTCGCTTATGCTTTTGTTGATTCAGAAAACATAGGATCATGGACTTGGTTTATTCATTGTTTATCCGATGATATAGCACTTGGGCCAATTTCAAGCATCACTTTTATTCTTGACATGGATAAGGTACTCTCTTACTCTTTTCATGAATTTAAGTCTCTCTGTTTTGAAACAGACATTAAACATATTTGATTTTGTGCAGGATATAAGTAGAGCTTTAGGAGAAGTTTTTCCGGATGCGAACACGATTACGTATTAGAAGCATTCATGAGAAAATGAAACTGCAATGGAAAGGTAGGGCCTACAAAGACTATCTGTGGAAATGTGCAATGTACCTCAACTGTATGCAGTTAAAGCTATGGTGATCTCAAGAAACTTAATCAACCAGCCCATGATTGGTTAAGTAAGATACCACCGATCCATTGGTCAATGTCACATATTTCATGTAAGTGATCTATCTGTTTTGATTACTTTGTATTTGTTAATCGCAGTATAAACAGTTATAATTAATACATGTTTATTCTTGTTTATATTTAGGGAGAGCTACTTCCGATGTGTTACTTAATAACATGTGTCAAGTGTTTCATGACAAAATAATTGAGGGTTTAACAAACCAATTATTACTGACCTTAGAATACATCGGGAATCTTGTATGAAGAGGATAATGCATGTTCTTATGGTGATTGAGAAGAGTGATGGGCAACTAACACCAATTACACAACACATGCTAGAGGGTATTAAGAAAGAGGCTGTTAAGTATAATGTTTTATGGAATGGGGGAACTAAGCTTCAGGTTAGTGGACCATGGGGTGACCAATGTGTAGTTAATGTTGTACACAAGTCTTGTACTTGCAGAAGATGGGAGATAACAGGTTTACCATGTAAACATGCTGTTGCTACCAATTGGAATGTAGCTTTAAATGGGCAACAAGTAGGAGCCAATGTTTTGAAAGGCTCAAGGCGCACTAAGGCGCGAAGGGGACCAAAGAGCCTCGAGGCGAGGCGCATACCAAGGGGCGGGATTCATGAATACGCACTAAATACATTAAGTTTTTCTATAATATATGTGACCATTTATGTAGCTTAAATAACACAAAATAATATTAAATACGTAATACATGACACATATAGCCATTATAAAGATTAAAATTGATCAGTTGTCACTTCTCTAATGGATCAACTCTTTGGCTCGATGAACTACATATAGATTAAAATTCATATCAGACTAAATATGCTTGTGTCCTACACTTGCAGATTTACATCTAACAAAGTTTACAATTTAACCCAAATATCAAGCAAGCAAGATATTAATATTCATGGCATAATGCAAATCATACAAATACTCACCCTATGATGTTATGCTTGAAGATAAAATAAACTTATGACGTTATTTACAAATCAATAAAATAAACAATCAATAAAAATCAGTTCAAGATATAAACTTATGACGTGAGAGAGATTACATATTTGTAAAATGATCAGAATCTATAGTTACCCACTTGATTGTGTGTTTTGGTTCTTTTCCAAATTAGGGTTATTAGATATAACTTAAAAGGCTCATGTATATAACTTATAAGGCCCATGTATCTTATCTTAATATTTAGAAAAAAAAAAGCCCCAAAACACATTTACATCTCGAGGCTAAAAGCCCCAAAGGCATGAAAGGAGCAAAAAGCCCCAAGGCGTTGCGCTTTTTATGGGATTCATGCATGTCGTGAGCCTCGATCCGAAAAAATCCCTAGATCTTGAGCCTTGAGCGAGGCGCGCTTTTTAAAACTATGGTAGGAGCTGTAGAAACATGGGCTCATCCTTGTTACTATCTTCTCACTTGGGAGGCAACCTACAAACACCATGTTCAGCCTATAACTAGCAGTGTACATTGGGAAAAATCCACTGTGCCAACAACAATTGTTCCACCGAAATCCGAAACAAACCCGCCTACCGCAAGAGGTAGAAAAAGAGTTAGGATAGCTCCTGAAAGTGAAGAGATTGTGAAGGATGGTAAATTGTCAAGGGCTTGGAAGAGTGTTAAGTGTAGTATTTGTGGAATTCTTGGACACAACCGGTAACATGCCTAGAGTATGGTGGAGCTGAAAGTAGTGGAAATGCCAATAAGGGAAATGTCAAACAGGTGCCTACTAAAGTCTGCAAGAAAAAGACACATCCTAAAGATAAAAAGGTAGCGGCAGATAAAGAAGTCAAGGTACGTGTGTTGTTCAAAGTCAAGTTAGTGCAGTTCAAGGAAGTGGTGTTCAATCTAAAAATCAAGATCCAAAGAATCGAAGATCCTATCATACATGATGCATCCCGGTCACAATCCCAAAGAACATCAAGATGAAACAGCTGCCGATCCCGGATGCATGACCAAGCCCGGTGTGAATCCCGGCAACATGATCAATCCCATTTCGATTCTCGGATGGTCAAGTGATGTTCAAGCGGTTTACGCTTCAACCCACCTGCTACACGAAGAATGACTAGAAGCGGCGGTTTGGAAAGAATGATGGCATCACCATAGGTCAATTCTGTTATGCTAATTATCTAGACGATGTTTCATCTAGCTTATTTCCTATGGACAAGTTATGTACTCTAAAAACATATGTGTATGTGTGTGTCTAACTGTAGTTCTAATGCTTTGAAAAGTACGCAATTTTATGCATTTGGAATTATATCCATTTGCATTAACTATGGAACCATGTCATTATTGGGTATTTTTTTAGATTGACTAAGCTTGATGTGTGAATAATTTGCATCAAAAGTAACCAAAGCTAAATAGAACCTCATAAGAATGTTGACATTTAAAAGTCAACCCAAAACAAATTGCTAACCATCTGCATACCCATAAGGCATTGAAAATCAGAACCCAAACCAAACTGAATACTTCATAACAAGGTTACTACAATTGAAGATACATAACATTAACCATCTCGCCTCATTACATAAAAGGTTAAAAAGTTATCCCAATGCATAAACAATGAAGAACAACATCCAACTTAGCACCGGGTAAATCTTCCACTTCCACACATCACCTGAAAGGCCTACTAATCTTGCCTCAAGCTCATTTCTCCCCCTCAAAAGGCCTGGTATGATCATTCTTGAGCGAGCACAGATTTCAGGATCATACCATCTTATCCACCGACAAGAAGACCCCTATTGATGATTATGACAAGTCATTAAACAACCACCATTGTTACAATGTACTTTCTTCCTTGAAAACAAACTAACACAAAAATATTAAGGCGCACTTACTTGAGCGGGACAACCAAAGAATCGCATACGGGTTGGCAGAGGTCCACGAAGTGCGAATAATAACTTGCTTACTACACCAAAGAACGTACCATCTTGAAACGATTATCGTTTTGTAGAAGACCGGTTCTGTAGGATAGTTTAGGGATGGATGATAAATGTCGACCAAACCGTGTTACACACACATATACTAGCTACAAACACTGTACAACGGTTTTTATTTAGTACGCTACAGTGAAAGACGGTTTTGCCCTCACCAACATAACGTTGACAACGGCATTATTAGTCAAGGGACGATTTTGGCATTTAAAGGCCAAGGTTTGGACCTCTGGCGATGAAAAGGCCGAGTTTTGTCCATCAGCGTTTTGCCAAGTTTATGGACCAACCGCGTATTTTAGTCAAAATAAAATTACCAACATAGTGTAATAAAATAACAAACTACACAACTCAACACAATCACTTAAACACAAATATACCTCACAAAAACTAACATTACACACAACCCCTTTTCTTTCTTCCATAACTCGGTCTTTGTTTTATAACCAAAGACCCATGTAACAAGATATGTGTAATAAGAAAGACGCGTGGTATAAGCGGAAAGACGCGTCTTACCCCATATTACCACCGGTCTAAGTCTGTACCAACTTGAATGAAATATATGTATTTCTATTTAAAGAAACATTATTGGTTCATATTTTACTACTCTTGTATCTCGTTTTATGAACTTAAAAAATGTTGTCAAACGATAATTGGCTGTTTGTGCATGGGTGTCAAGTTATTAAAATCATGATCCCTGCCCTAGATAAGGAGACAATATTTTTCTGAAAGAATATTAACAATTAAGTACAATATATTAATTACAAATTAAGTGATACTTTAGAGCTACTTCATAAATCTCCAACATAGAAAAGAGGAAAAAGCAAGCTAGTCGACAATAAAATAATGCATTATTACTTTTATATGGGGTACTCAACTTGCATTATTTTGGAAAAATAAATAAATATAAATCAATTTGAATCATTCAAAGTTCAAACGCAAGGTTATAAATAGCGCGAAGCGTGACATGATGGCATGATCAAGCTTCACATTTTTGCTGATAAGATGAAGCTTTTGCGTTTATAAGGCGTGACATAAGACGGCACAAAATATAAAATATTTATTTATATCATATTTCATATATATCGAGTTTACAAAAAGACGTGACATAAGGTGGCGTGACGTCATGATCAAGCTTCACGCATTTGCGAGGCCTTTGCCAGCCTTTTAGAACCATGTTCAAACCACTGCATCTTATATGATTCTCACATCCTCGTAAGACGTTTTATAAGTTGATTTATGAAATAAATTTAGAAATAGTCACAAAGATGTCTGAGGTAATCTCAACATACTGTGAAAAGTTATTCTATTTTCCCCTTTTTTACTATATTTTATCAGTCAGAAAATTACTAACAACGTATGTGATATTTAAGAGTACTCCATAATAACATGTTACATGTTTTTCTTCCTCGTGGCCTTACTAGCTGGTACAAATTAGAGCTTTAGGACAAATAGAAAGAGACCCGAAACAAAAATCTTTTGTTTGCATTGTCATTTTTCCAAGTAAATGAAAACGACATTCATATGTATATATCATTGAAGAAGAACGACAAAACAAATGTTTCACACTTGTCACTCAAAGCTGCAGTAGTTGTGAGAGATAACGAATGAAGCAAACGTTGCACGAAGAGCTTAATTTTCCCTCATTTTATGCAAGAACTATATTAGCATGATACGGACACATAAACTTGAGATTTTCGAAACTAATTGTGTCATATCATACTTGGTAATTATTAATTTTACAAGAAAAATCTCGTAGATAACACATAAAAATGTCAATGAAAGTCAAGAAAGAGTCAAGAAAATCTCGGTGAAGCGTCTACATACGTATTCCATTAACCCGTAAAAAATGTAACAAAAAATGCGGTCTTGAAGACCTACTATGTGTATGTGATACACAAATTCAAAGTGCATGATTATATGTATATTGTTGAGACAAGGGCAGGAGCCACACCAAGAGTAGTGAGGGCTTGCCCATCAAAGCTTATCCAAGCTTTTGTAGATCCACAAAACATGTAGAAAAAAGTCACATTTGTAATCTTCCCAGGGTACTGAGGGTTAGTTTCTTTGTTTCTTTATACTTCATTTGTTTGTTATAACGTGTTAATCTAATTGCTTAAACTAGATCCATATTTTTGCGTACTCGTAGTGTTAAATGGTTAACATGATTATAGAATCCCAATAGTGGCATCACGGCCAACTGCGTTTTGTGATTATGGGTAACACGCGTTTTTAATAAACGCAAAAATGCTTTGCATGAAATCTAATTAGTTATTTGTTTTATTTTTTGTTTTGACAACTATAATGCAATTCTTGTCAATAATTAATAAAAAATACCTAGACGCAAACAAATTAAATTAATGGTTAATTAGACACATAAAATTGCATAATTAAAAGTTAATTAGTTTGCCATGTTTGATTTTATGTGTGTATTCCGCCTATAAGACTCACTCAATTGCTTTTTGTGATGTATGAGGCGATCTAGGTATTGCACCTAGTGACAGTCTTATGGTTCTCCTTTTGGGGAACACTGAAGGACTCGGATCAATATGTGTTTATTAATGTTTTTGTTTATATGTTTTTGATTCCTTATGTGCATAATCGTTACATGTTTTGACACCTCATTGCATGCAATATGAAATAATACATATCGTAATCATGGTCTTAATTTACACACCTAAATACCATGCTCATTGTGACCTGCTATTTGATTCGTGAAAAATTGTTTTTGTAAAATTAAGTGACCTAAACCTATGAAATAAGTTTTCATGAATTTAAAACTAGACGCTATGAACACTTGGGATGTACGGCTCACCCACTAGAACAAACTATAAAGGGGGTTTAAGGAGGTGCTTGACAGTCACACCTAAAGGATTTCGGTTATTGCCTCTCGTTAATCTGGTCCTCCGCCTCCCTGCGAGTTCGATTGGAGCTACCGTGAACCATGATGATCACTACAGTGTCATTACTAAAAGTTTTTAAAATAAGTGTTACAAAGTTGTTTTGCATGCTTCTTTGTACACGATTTTATCACATTTATGTGTATACCCTATGTGAAAATTTTAAGTCTATGCCATTGCTAACCAACTAAGAACACATGCATTTGGCTTTACCTCTTTGGTCAGACCTTAAGGCCATTCCAACCTATGGTGAATATTGCTCATTGGTCAGACCTTTGGTGATATTTGCATGTTCTCACTTGGTCGACTTATTTCGAGTATGCTTGGTCAGACCTTGGACCCGAGGCATAAGATGAGACTAAACATGCTCATGACATTATTACTTGTCTACTAATATCTTGATCAGTCTCATAAGTCTAAGAGTTGCATTGTGCAATTAACGCTCGCCGCTTACCTCTTGCCCCACTTGTTTACACGTTGGTCAGGCCTCCGGTAATAAGTTGGAGGTCAACATGGATCTTAGTCTTAATTAGTAATTAATTGGGCAGTTAATTCTTTTAAGAATTTAATTATCGAAAATACTAAAAATTTAACTTTCTAAGTTCTGATTAAAATAGTGTTGTTGCAACATAATTCGTAAACAAAAGTTTGTTTTTTTCTTAAAAAGACAAACTTAGTCTCTTTTCCTGATAATAAGAGTGAGACTTATTCCTATCTTTTCTCCTTAGTTGACAAACTAAGATAGGATTAAAAATTGTTAAACTCACTTATGATCTTTCATTACCCTCTTACGGTATAGAAATAATTGAAAGATAAAATATTTTGTGTAACTAGAAAACATTTTGTCTATAGCTACCAAAATAAATGACATCTTGCACTTGTCACGATGTATGGGTTTTAAACCGCAAAAGAGTAAAGAAATTACTAGAATATTCGCTAGGTATTTTTCTTGGACTCTTATTATTCCTAGAGTGCTAAATACCCCTGGGCTATGTAGACGATAGAGGAGGAATTGTATGCTAAATATTCAAGTTAAATGAAAGCATGAATGGCTAGTCCCTCATCTACATAAGTAGGACTTCATATACTCTGTTCAATACCTAAGTACATTGCTACTTGTAGGCATTCGAAGAGAATAGGAAAGTGTATAAAATTACTATGTGATTTCTACTGGCAATGTAACACTTACAATGTTGACAAATCCAGTGAGAGCATTGCATTTTATTACTGAAATAACATTCATGTAATCTTGTCAATTTCAGTGGGAGCTACGAGATTTATATCTTTGTTTGTCACCCATATCATTTCAAACTTGCTTTTAAATAATTCATTACTTTTCGAATATGAACGACCATTGCTTAAAGGAAAATTGCATTTTATTTTATAAGATAACACGTTGCCATTCTGTTGTTGCTTTCTGAAACGTTATCTATAGAATAATAATCCACAATTACTTATTAAAGGTTATGGTTCTAAAACTACTTGTAACATCTATGACATTATCATATTGTTTATACAATAAATCACATGTTATTTGTTTTCATAATATGATGTTGTGCCTTACACAAGTGGGAGAAATCTCAAAGTGTGTGCAAGGAACAACATATTATTGGTATCTCTTGACCGCAAGGTAAGAAAACCAATAATTCTACTAGGACTTGAACACGCAAGATGTTTGTTGCGCTACTACATTCAAATGTCATAATATAGTGTAAAGATACTTCAACATTTTGACTACATGCATTAGTCAACATAATTATGGTTTAATGATAATAATCATAATTCTGAAGTATAAAATTAACTTGAAATTACTACAGAACTCAAGAGTTTGCGTTCATGATTACTTTTGTTAGTATAATTATGTTTACATGTTAAGACATAATTATAAAGTCCTTGAATTAATCAATGACTTATAACATAAAGTATATAGTAAAATTGTTATGTCTTCTAGTTAACACATAAACATGAGGCCTTTGAATTATTCAAAGACTTATAATGTATTATTGATATGTTTTGTTTTCTTGTAAACACATGAACATATAATTCTTGAAAAGCTATGTCTTCTTGTGAACACGTGAACATAGGTTCTTGTATTATTCAAGAAATATACATTATAGCATGCACTTGGTTCGAAAATACTTAATATGCAATTTGGCTAGACCCAATTGACAAGTATTTGGTACAAAGAGAACTAAGTTATCTATGGAATTCTGATATAGTCTCACAATTCCAATACTCATAGAATACCACATTATTATGGTATGTCTATTGTGTTGAAACAAACCTTATTCATATTGTTTGATTCATGATAGCTTTAATTGCTCTGCCTCCAAAATCTATCAAGGTTATAAAATTGCATGTGTCGTGGATACACTCAATATAGTTCAAACCAAGAAGGTATTCAAGACAACCCATAACCGAAACCCCTAAACCCTTAGGGATTTTCGGTTTTTCCACTCAAACCAATCAAATCCTAAACCTTATTGGATTTTTTTTTCTACACTTCCTAGCTTGAAGACTGTAGTTTTGGTGTTCCTTCTAGCTCGACGAAACACAAAACTGTTGCTAAGATTTTTGGTTAAAGACTGATTCAAAAACAAATGCGAGGCAAAACGACAAGTGAACTTAAACCAATAATCACAAATGAAATGGCTCCTTTAAAAAAGGTACACCAAATCACAAGGACACAAAGGCAAGTTTTGATCTTTAAGATTGGGAACTTATGAATGTTCACACCCCCAGGTTGGTAGGTGTTCGCCTTGGTTTGCGGTGGTTGATTTTTATGTATTTATTAAGTACCACTAAAAAGAAGTAGGTATGGATTTGTGCTAAGGGTTTAAATACTTTTGGACAATATTTTTGGTATCGTCTCGTTTAACCAAATCGTACTTCTTTAAGAATCACCTTAAAGAAAATACAGGATAGAAAACGTTACGATTTGTTTTGTTGTTATATATATATATATATATATATATATATATATATATATATATATATATATATATATATATATATATATATATATATATATATATATATATATATATATATATATATATATATATATATATATATATATATATATATATATTTTGTGTTTTTAACACTTCAGGAAAAGTGTTAATGAACTTTTTGATTTTGATAATTTTACAAAAAACTGTTTACAAAAGGTGGTATATGCACAAGTATGGGTCTGAAAATGTTTAAAAACACAGCCTCCTGTGGCAAAATTTGATTGCTTCCAAAACAGTCAAGAAATATTGACCAAAGGTTTTAGTCAACAAAAGTCAACTATTATGGACTCAATACAATTTCTCTTGGAATTTAGTGGATTCAGGGTCGTTAAGTCCCACGGAGGTTGAATGGTGTGTGAAAACGTTCAGAAATAGAATGATCAATGAGACATGATGATCCGTAAGGATTTTGGTTGATAATTACACTATTGATTGTTTGGAATTGTATTTGGATACAGAGCTATAAAACACAACAATCAGATTAAACAAACGTGTATAGCAAGTAAATAAAAATGTAAATTTAAAAACTACAGGGACTTAAAATGACAAGTTTAAAACTTAAAGGGTATAAAATGAAAATTTTAAAACTTTTTAAACTTAAAGAAAATTAAAATCTAAAAAGAAAATATTTTACTAATATTATATTAATTTAATATTAATTAATTAATCAAAACTATTTTAAACTTATTTAAAATCTAGTTTAATTAATCTAAAAAGGATTTATAATACAAAACTAACTAAGAAAATTACAAATTTATTTTCTAAAAATCTAGAACAACTTAAAAGATTTATAAAAATTAAAAACAAATATTTTTGTCTTTTAGCAAAGGTTTTATAAATTAAAAACTTAATTAATAATTCAAATCTAATTAAACTAATTAAAGGATTAAAATTAGAAAATAAAAAGGAAAAATTATAAGATTAATTTTTATAGGTTCTAATTAAGTTAACAAAGCTAGGAAAAATATAAAAACATGGTTTTACTTAATAAAAATTAATTTTACTACTTAATACTTTAATATTAATTAATTATTAAAACTATTATTAATTATTAAAAAATACTAGATGACAAAGGAAAAATCTAAGAAAATTCCTAAAAATACTTTAATATGACAGAAACTTAAGAAAAACATAAAAACAGATAAGTGCTTAATAATAAGCTGAAAAGAAAATTAAAAAGCTAAATTATATTAAATAAACGCTATCACTATTTTTAAAGTTGATGTTTTTGTGATTTTTCTTTTACAAAACTACTTTAAACTGAAAATGACAAACTATTTGTGAAAACAACTCAGCTAGGTCTCAATATTAAGCACTTTGGAGTGCTTATTTGATGACAGTTGACTTTGGTCAACTGTTAAGAGAAAAAGCTTGAAATAAGCTCTCAGCTGAGAAAAGAAGGAGGATTATGATGCAATCTAGCTAAATGAGCTGAATTGAAACAAAAGCAACAAGTAGCAAGCACTAAATAAGCTGGAATTGTAAAATAAGCAATTAGTCAAGCTACTGAAGCGTTTGGGACAAGGTTTGAAGGCCAAATTAAGTGGGGTCCACGAGCTTAAGGCTCAAACAATGGTGAAATAGAGAGGCGGTGGGTTGTGAACACAATGGAACCAAGAACAACCACTAGGGCCTACTGAGGTGACCTGTGGGACCCATCAAAGTGGTGGTGATGGTGACTGTGGTGGTGGTGCGGCGGTGGAGATACCACTCCCTGCACTCACTTTGAAGTTGTGTGGGGCCCACAATAAAAATCACAAAAATATAACAAAAATAGCAATGAATCAACAAAATTTGGGTCTAATAGATTATCCAAAAGCTCATAAGCTAGATCAAAGTAACAAGCTCATGAAAAATCACACAAGTTCATGCAATTCTACTATCACTAGTAATTTGACTTTTTATAAAATTTGAGACAGTTGACTTTTATGAGTTTTAGCTTGATTCTATGGACTGAGTATGTTATAATAAGGTGAGAGGAGGTTATCTAGAGCTATAGTAACAACTTTTAAGCATGTGTGATGAATTTTGACAGCTTAAACTTGGACAGATGGCAGATGGTATGCAAACAAAGGAATTTTGACTATTTGCTTCTATAACTTGATTTTATTTGTTCCTTTTGGCTCAATAGTACTAAATAAACGTGTAAGTATCACCAACACAGCAGAATAACATCAATAGAACCAAAAACAGTTCCTTAACCAAACACACCCTTGTATGACAATTATGACAATTTTCAAGGCAAATTAGAGATCTATGATTAGAAAGCTGTTTTAAGCAACCTATTGTGATTTAACTAACAAAACCGGCATGAAATGACTATCAATTAACTATGAAACAGTAGAGAGCAAAATGGAAGATTTTCTTACAAAACTTTCCAAGAAGAAGAATTGAAACCAGGACCAAGATACCACTCCTAAAGCTTTCCACAAAGCTACTAAACCATTTCCATCCAATAATCAACCTGCTTCAGCTTTCTTGCACCATCTTCAATGATTTTTTTATTTTTAACCTATTTTTCTTGATTTTTATGAATTTTTAAGTTCTATAACTACAACTGATTTTAATGGTTCTAATAGCTCTCAGAAGCTATATAAGAAGCTTATATAAGCTTATGAGTCCTTATCATCAACTACAATCATATATAAATAGAATTGAGATTTTGAACTTGAAATTTGCATAAACTGAATTTATGTAGATAAACTGAAATTGAAACTGAAAACAAGTTTGCAATACACTGAAAAATCTTAACAAAGTATTTGAAAGTTGAAATTAACACTTGAAAATTAAAACAACATTAATTCGACATAAACTAATAAAAATTATTCTAGATAGATTTCACATTGCTTCATCTCTTTCTTTATAATGATCTTTTTAACTCTTTGTCGACCTCTGAATGTTTCCCACTTCATCTTAGCCATTGAATCCTTCAAATTCATCATAATCGTGCACTTGGCATTTTGGTGCCAAAAATATCAAAAGCAGGTTTAAAGCATTTAATGCTTCTTGGGAGATTGTGGAGGTGTAGGAGAGTGGGTAGACAGCTGGAAAGGTGGTGAAATGGTGGAAAAACCATCACAGTTTTGGTTTGCGCAGGTAGAGGAAGATGAACAGTGAGAGTGGTTTGGGAGGGAAGTGGGTTTGACCGGGGTTTGACCCGTTTTTAATAATAGGCTGGGGGTTCAAATTAGGGGGGATCAAAGGGTTTTTGAACTGGCTCAAGGCTCAAGGTTCAAGGGTTTGGGCTTGTGACTGGGCCAGCAGGGTATTGGGTTTGTGTTTGGGTTTGTGTTAAATAAGGTCCGGTTTGGATTTGGAATTAATACACAAGGACCATTCTTGTAATTTGGCAAACTTGAGGGACTGAAATTGTAACTTTCTCAAACTTATCAAAAGGACCGATTATGCCATATATGAATAGTACAAGGGTTATATTTATCAATTTTCCATTTTAAATAACCCAGGGACCATTTTTGACATTTTTCAAAGTTAAGGGACCTTTTCTGCCATTTGCCCAAAGATTCATTCAAGGACCATTTTTGACAATTTAGAATATTTCAGGGACCTTGAATGATAAAACTCCACATTTTGGATTCCGGGACTAGATTTGCCAATCTTTGAAAGTTTAGGGACCTAAACTGTAGAATTATGTAAACTTTGTTGTTTTTATCAGTTTTCAATCCTTTTGCACTTGTAACACATAAAAACACATTTCAATGATATTTATAGTATTTTGTGGCATTTCTGAGTGTTTTCAGATGTTTTTACAGTTTAAATGGGAATAAAATGATGAGTATTTAGACACTCATCAAGCATATACAAATCTCGAAGTTATTTAAAAACAAAATACTTAACCTTCTAAAATCCACTTATTAATGTCATACTAAGGTTAAACATGTAAATGTCGACCGAAATATATTGTTACTCTCATTTATAAATCCGCAAGGATGCCTCATCACTTGAGTGATATTTTAATATCAATGCTGAGGGATTTAAGTTAGAAGATCATTGTAAATCTGCTAAATACTATACATTATCAAATCTTGAATCTGATAAATGTCTTAGAACTATGAATGATAAGATGCAGTCCTTAAAAGGCAAATCAATGTTTTGAGCTTGATTGTTATTTCGTTTAACAGTTAACCTATTAGGTTGGAATGAGTTTCTTATGAAGAAAGGCTCTCAAGGACAAAATTGTATACATGTTAATTCATGATATTTAATAAGAAGTATTTAATCATACTTAAGCAATTGACTATGATTAGATTTTCTTATATATACACGCATTAATTAAATAAAGATAATTAATTGTCATACATGTTTCCTTGTATGTGGAATATGAAAATTAAATTTTATAACTCTTTCTTTTATGATTACTTTTGCGAGGACGGTGTGTAATCAAAAGGGTTATGAATCTATATAATCTTTATGTAGTATACAAATTTAAGCAATCCAAGTTTGGATTAGATCACGCATCTAGGAGCTGAGATCTTGAATTTAATTACAACATGATTTTGATAGAATTAAGATAACTCTTGAGTACATCTGACATTAAATGAGAGCACTGTGTTTTTCCTTAAAATTTATATGTTGTATTGAAGATATCATTCTATTTAAGCTAGATATTAATCCTTAAGCTTGGAATGAAACTTCACTTGGGATTTAGGGAATAAAACAAACAACTTGAAATAAATGTTTATTTGGAATAAACAAATGCGGAAGATTAAGTCCAACACAAATGCAATATATCATTCAAGCAAGTCTTAAATGGCATATTTCACTTAGAATAATTTATCACATGGATAAAAACCTTATGTTTTTAACTAAGGATTTATCATGTATATATTATATTATGTATAAGACTGGTTGTTGCTTTTACACAAGAGCAAGATGAACTGACAACAACAATATCTAATTGAGAGTATTTAGATTATTGTTAATACAGATGTTTACGAATTATAAAGCATAATGTTGTATATGTACAATGATGCTAGAGGATAATTAATACTAGTTAAAGTAGGATTTTATCATTTATGATAAATCTGCTAACTAGATATGCTCAACGAAAAGCATTGTTGCATTACATATTAAGAAATAAGAATACTTTACATTTAAGAAACTGTAAAGATGATTGTCAGTATGTCGTTGACTTCTAATACCTTATGAAAGGTAGGGCGACATCTCCATACTATGACACTTGCAATAGTATGAGCATATGAGATAAAACACTCATCATATATTTCAAATCCCTCACTCTATGTGAAATTTGAAACTAGTATTCGGAAAGCTTACTCAGATGACTATTTAGTTTTCTTGTAAAGAAAAGTTGAGAATGTTGGAAACATTAGACTTCAACTTACTAATTAGTCTTATGCATATCTGTTTTTAGTATCTGGATAATTGGGATTGTAAAACAATTTTTACTTTATGATGCATAAAGTATTTGGTATTTGTTATTCATTCATATAATAATTGTTATCCTATATTTGCATGTTTAATCCTTGAATAATTTTATTGTTCTAAATATGTCCATTGTCGGTTAACAATATGGGAATATTGTTATGTAAGGCAGATGTGAGTGTTGGTTATATTCAATGAGAATGTGGATTGTTCCCGCCAAACTCATATGTATTCACAAGGGATGCATATTGGATACCCCAACTTTCGAACATTTACTTTTGGATCCCTGTCATGAGTAAGATATTGAAAATGTTTTATAAAGTCATCCTTAGACGTGAGATACAAACAAGTTCTGTTATGTGCGGATATCGCTTTTGTAATTATATGCCAAACGCTGTCCTGAATAAGGTAGTTATAAAAGCTATTTTTCGGAGTGATATGAAGCACCATCCACAACACTTGTAGTCAACAAAGGATTTGTTACTCCACTTGATATGTGCAAAAAGATACCATGGGCCCTCTTCAGAATTAATCAGATAATTGTTCACCCGAACCCAAAGGGTAATGCAATATGATTCTTGATTACATTTGGTATATCTGAATTTAATTCTATAACGGGAATCTAAATGGTTAAACTATATGGAAAGAGTTAGGATCCATATCCATGGTTTAACGGTATCTATAACAAAGGATGATAAAAGCAAGACATAAATGACCATGCTACTGAGAAAGATTTAAGAAACTATATCTCAGACATCTTTAGTTAAATAGCGAGTGAGGCGTTGCTAGACGTTTTCGTCGTTGGTATTTGTGATATCTGCTACTCCAACTCCCAAGTGGGAGCAGTTGGATTATGGGAGTTTGATTAGCATAAATCGACTAGAGGTGTGTGAGCCTATTGGGGGCACACACGTTAAACACTAGAATGCGTTATACGTTTCTAGCCCGACTATTGACCCGAACTTTGACCCGTTAAACTAAACCCGACTGTACACTTGATCCAAGCCGATGGCCGGTCCATATAGGGGGCGTTTGGATTGGTGTTTGGACAAGTATACATGTAATTGAATATGGTATATGGGTTTTACTTGGAGCTCAAGTTTAGAGCCCAAGAATGCTAGGGTTTTTAGTGTATATATATACCTCATTAGCTAGCCTATACCCTAGACAATTCATACATATTAATCTCAGTAAAACACCTAATCGATCACAGCAAATTCATAACCGATTGAAACCCTAAACGATCTAGGTTTTTCAATCTTGGTTATTCCATTCGAAACCTTAAACTTGCATCTATTCGATTCAAGGTTGGTCTAGGGTTTGAGGTACTTGTTTTTGGCGTTTTCCAGGTTGATTAGAAGCCATAACAAGTGGTGGTACTTCGCTGAGTTCACGGGCTAAGAGAAGGCAGAATATATCGGATAAGGTTTATCCGATATCGGACAGAAAAGGTGTTTTGTTCTCGGGTCAGTTTTGGATCTCGGACAACAGGTGGTGTTTGGTTCTCGGACAACAAGGACAAGTTCTAGGGTTGTTTGGTTCGAAAGGTTTGAGCATAAACAAGGGTTGTTTGGTTAAACGTGACACGACTGGCATATCAGGCGAATTCGGGTTACGTGTTTGTGTGAGCACTCGTAGAGGTAATCGCGTTGATTACTTGGTTTCTTGTTTGATAACTTGCGGGTGACTACGAGGGTTAGTTTTCTTGTTTCATTTTATACTTCATTTGTTTATCATATGTGTTAATAGCTTAAACTAGATCCATATTCCGTTGCATACTCGTAGTATTAAATGGTTAACATGATTAAAAAATCCCAACATTTATCACCCCGCACATGTTTTAATCTCTAACTAAAATTTAGTTGGCCTTTATGCTGTTAGTGACTAATGCTATGTCGTTGGTGACCACCGGAATTGTGGCTCGTGTCGAAGGCCGGCGTTATTGCCTATAACGCACCTGTACTAGGCGCTCCACGAAACATAAATATTCACAGATTTATAATATCAACTATGGCCTCACATATATTTCAACCATGCACGACTTAGAAACCTCTAATTATAGTTAATGAACTACTCATATATCGCTGAATCAAATGACAGTCGAGCAAGGGTGACATGTCGACAATCAAAATTTATTTGGCAACTTTTCACCTAACCACCTTCGATTTGTCACTATTGACCAATCTGTCACCCAAATATTGATCAAGTGGGCTCATTTCCAACTTGCATGGAGGCCCCATGCACGTTCAATTTTAATTGGCTTATTTTGACCTTTCCATTTGTATCTAGCCGTTTGTCATTCGATTTTTTGCATCACTTCGACTCCCCTTATTACTACCCTTTAACAAAAGCATATATGAATCCTATGTAAATATATACGTCGTATAAATGTAGTGCTGAGCAAATCGAACGAATCGATCGAGAAAAGTGATCGGACTGATCGAAAACCGACTGAACCAAAAGACCAATTGTCCGATCTCAATCTCAGCTTTTTCTTTGTTTTGGTCTCGGTCCGGTCCGACGTACAAACCGACCATCTTGCCTTTTTGGACCGGACCCGAAGGACCGGACCGGACCGAACATATTCGGTCCGGTCCTCGGTCTAGGTTGGGCTATTTCGGTCTCGGTCTTGTCCGGTCTTAGACCGATGCTCACCCTAATAGATGTACAAGGTGTTAGATGCGAAAGGTTAAAAACTGGTAACTCGAACCGGCTCATAATCAGCTGCCTTTTTATACTTGTGTAGAGGTTCTGGTTATGTGGTGCCAAGGATTAAGCCTTTGAACTCGTGCTTGTTAGATGCAAAGATGTATCACTCATTACCAACTGAGTTACGCGTCATTGGCATAGATGTACATGGTGTAAATTTACGTTACAAACGAAATATTTCATACACTTGTCTTAGTTAATACTTGAGCATACAAGAACTTGTATGGAAAGCACTCTACACGACATGGATGCCACTTTACGATACATAAAAATGCATACGATGATTTGCTTCGATTACAAGAACAATCATCAACCTTGATAAATTGTAATGTGTATTCTTTGAATGATTTTGAGTGGTTGATAGAATTCAGCGCATAAAGAAACTATTTACATCGAAAGAATCGATAACAACGTCGATGTGACAATGTGTGAAGGTACAATAGTGGTCCGAAGTGGTCCTTTTGCATCTTAAATGAGTGATTTAGGTCTAGTCTTTCGTGAAAGCACTTTTTGAAAGAGAACACTACGGTAAGTAGTTTTCGGACAGATCGATCATCTCTATCAAGTATCAAGGTTATTGAACAAACGTCGTTGATTCAACTCGATACAAACATAGATGTTCGAGTATCGAAAGTGTCAACCACAAGATTTAAAATAGAATGTATGTAAGATTTCTCTTAGCTACAAAACAAATATTAGTCTATAAGGTTTGCGCGAAAGAACTGCCTAAGCATACTTTTTCGGCCCATCCCCGGAATCCTAAAAAAAAGCAAGGTATACATAAAATACGTAGTCACGAAAGTGTGGGTTTGGACCTATATTTAGTGTCTCATTGCACGGCAACACCAAATTAATGTCTTCCAAAAATTTTATCTCATCTCGATTTTTTCCTTTTTTTAGTTTAGAATATTGTTCTTCTAGTGACCGATCGCAACCTATCGATCAATATATTACTTGATTCGCTTGTGACTTTTTTATTCTTCATGATCGTTGTTCAATGCAGGTTTCGTAGTTACCGGACTCCATGAGTATGTTTGACGAAATGGGTTAGAGCTGTGACTGGAGTCGAAGCTTATATTAAAAGCCGAAAGCTATAGTTTACATTTTTATAAAGTTGTTTGGCAAATTAGTTGAAGTTGAGACTTATAAATGTAGTATCGCATAAAAATACATCAAACTAGATTCAAAAACATTATCAGCTTTTGCGCAATAATCTATTATATTTTGAAAGATATTTAAGTAATTTAACTAGCTATAAGCCCTTTTCAATAGGCTTGGGGTTATGGAGGCTTATGACTTATAAAAATCGTTATAAACCTCTCCCCAAACTTATATTTTTAACTATATTTGTACGGGTACTTCGCGCAACTATAACCGGCTAATAGTTTATGTTATCTGTCGTTGCGCCTTAATAGCACGTCGAAACTCCAACTGAAATCAGCTTCATGCGTATTTCTTGGGTACTCGTTTAACTCGTTATCTCGATCCACTTGCAACTTACAAGTGTTACGATCTAGTTTCCCATAAACAAATAAAAAACATAATAGTAACCAGGTAAAGAAGCCCATAATACTACAATGCTATGGCCCGATAGCATATCTAAAACCCTAAAAACGGCCCACAGTAATGTAATGCAATAATCTAAAGAACTTTTCTTCCGAATGTGTTGTGTGACAATCAAATTCATTGACTCAAATTAGTTTGAATTTTACGGAGAGTTATTTTTGGGATAAGGATCCTTTAATGTTCATTTGAACATTAGAGGCACTGTTCTAAAAGGCTCGCAAAGGCTCGCAAGAAAGGCTTGAGGCCATTACGCCATGCCACGCCACGCCTTTATCTTGCCACATGTTTTTGTAAACTCGATATATATGTATTATGATATGAATATACAAATATTTTCATACTTTGTGCCGCCTTATAAACGCAAAAGCTTCGCCTTAGCCGCAAAGGCATGAGGCTTGATCATGCCGCCATGCCACGCCTCGTGCTATTTATAACCTTGATTAGAGGTGATGTTGTGTTTTAAATGATTGTACGTACATAGTAATTATTGCAAAACATTTATTTTATTTTAATTCAAACTTTTTTTACAGAGTGACTCATCTCGACCATCCATCTAAAAAGAAATCAATTGCTGAGATTATAAGCATTTTATTATTTCACATATTTTTTATAATTTAAATATCTCTTAAACCGTTAATCGTTAAGTGAAAATATTTTCACCGTCGCGAAGAGTATTTAATTATCTTTCTATAGACGGGCGCTTTGATATACTTTCGAAAAAAGAAAAAAAATCGTTTTTTTCACGTTTTTTCGTCTTTTTTTACGTTACTTGAAATTTGCATGAAAAAAATCCATATATGATTAAACACTAATTTGAATATCATATGTGATACTAGTGTTAAATCATATATGATATGTGATATCATATGTGATATGATGTGTATATCATATGTGATTTTACACTAATATCACATGTGATATTACATATCATATATGATATAACACTAATATCATACTGTATATGATATAACACTAATATCACATGTGTTATTCAAATTAGTGTTTAATCATATATGATTTTTTAATGCAATTTTCAGTAACGTAAAAAAACAAAAAAAACTTTAAAAAACATGAAAAATACGAAGAAATTTTTTTTCGAAAGTATATCAAAGTGCCTATTTATAGAAAGATAATTAAATGTTCGTCGCAATGATTTTTTTTTTTTTTTTTGCTTAACGATTAACAGTTTGAAAGTTATTAATATTTGAAAAAAGAGGATGAAAGTGGGTTTTTTAAATTGTTATTAATCTCATCCATTATATCAAATAAAAATGGATGGTGGAAATTGATCCCTTGGTATGTAAATAATCTTTTGTCCTCAAATGATCTTAAATCTTTTACTTTTTAGAATGTTTTAAAACTCGGATTGACCCAGACGATTGAACTGAGAACGGTGAACCGGTTGAGTCATCTTAAGCCAGTTTTGAAAAGAAAACCCGGTTAAACTGTGAACCGGAAGCTCGTCTGGGCTGATTAGAAAGCCGTTTTTAACACATTGATTTGGTATGATTATCCAACAAAATAATTATATAATTAGCTCCAAATGCTCATAACGAACACTCTTGTAAAATAATAAATAATAATAATAACAACAATAATAATAATAATAATAATATATACTCAATTTAAACTTATATCCGTGTTATGACTTATGAATGTGATATACTGTTTTAGATATACCGATGAAGAAGATGAGAGATTAATCGATAAATTTTTTCTTCTTAAATTAGATCGTCATGTAGTCAGTTATAAGTAGAATACAACCTTTAGAAAATGAAACTTTTTCTTCTTATTTCTATTTCTTACGGTATTTCAGTTCTGTGATGGCATAAAAAAGCTCAATGGAGACGAGGAAGGTGTGTGTAACGTCGTGGTAAGAACGTAAAGTGTTGTTGTGGATTTTGAATGACGATAATGGTTTTGAGGTTTGACGTAGTTGTACTTTGTACGTAGATCAAAACTTCCATTTTGACCACATTAAACTATCTGAAATGTCTACGATGTTGATGTCAAACTGCCATATATGTCAGGCTAAGAGTAATGGTGACGCTCACAGGACTTATGACACCGCTTTAACATCAGTTCTTTCGCTCTTCACAATTTCATGACCAACTTAGTGTAACAAAGAGACTGAAGACAACACTTAAAACAACTTCATAAAAACAAATAAATAAAACACCCACGTACACAAACATCCTCCACAACTCGGTCGATTATACAACCGACCTTCGCTTTCTTCTTCTTTTTTTGCCTAGAAAGTGTCCCCAAAGAAGGTGTGCAATGGTTGGAACGCGTCCCCGAAAGAGGTCGACCGATCCCTTAACCAACCATTACGCTCGATCTTAGCATTTGATTTCTCTTTCTTTACATGATAGAATGTCCTTTTCTATCGTCTTGTGAATGTCAAGTGCGCAATCAATCATGTCAATAACGAATTTTGTTACAAAACAAAATTGCTTGTTGATATGAGAAATAACATCGTTGTCAAGTGTAACACCACCAAAATACCGCAGCGGAAAATTGTGTCACTGGGGTGCTACTTCATAATACAAAGTACAAGTTATAGAAAACGACCTCTAAATGAGACGTTTGGAAAAGTTACCATTCGATTAATGAAATCAGAGTTACAAACAATGAGGTCCCAAAGTATAATACATAAATGTTTACAAAATGTTTCGAATGGTAAATACGAATGTATAAAGTCTTCAAAACATGTCGTGTGACTCTATGCTTCAAACTCTAGCTATCGCCTTATTACCTGATATAAACATGCTAAAAAGTGTCAACACAATGGTTGGTGAGTTCATAGAGTTTGTTTAACATGTAAGCCTTTAAAGAATATTCACACAGCAAAGGCATTGTAAATCCACTCAGTTCCAAGTTCCGCCCATACAAAACTTGCAACTTGTGTGTTTACAACCCACTGCTAAAATATAGTATGTCAATCATGTATGCATGTATCATAGTATTAAAAGTATAAATGTTTTAAGCATGTAACTAGTATATTCATTACGTACACGTGCATCAAAACTTATGCAATTAGCCATGAGTCTCCACTCCATCTCCAGAAACCTCTGGTGGGTATGATGCTCACAAGGAAAGTAATAGCATTGGTTCTACTTCATCTCCGAAACCCAATGCATGTGTTATCCAAGGAGACTTTGTGTTGCTCATAAGGAAAGTAATAGCATTAGTTTTACTTCATCTCCGAAACCCAATGCATGTGTTATCCAAAGAGACTTATCATGCAAACGAGGGGACTGCTCCGTGTATGTTGGGAGACTTTCAAGTTTAGAATAACACAATCAAGTATAACGCAATCAAGTATATAACGCAATCAAGTATAATGCAATCAAGTGTAATGCAATCAAGTATAAATGCTATCAAGTATTATGCAATCAAGTATAAAAAGTATAGCGTAGCATAAAAGTGTAAATGTTTTGAGTATTTGTATTTGTAAAAGCAAGTAGTTGAGCATGTATCTCCCCCAAAGAGTTTAAAACAAGTATTAAAATGAGTTAAAGTGGGGCTACGAACTCACCTTAATAAAGGTGATAACAAATGTATAACGAATCGATGGATAAGCCGAGAAACCTCTACGCGCAACCTAGAATATGATGTTGTGTCTTAGGTTCTAAAATAAAGATGTGAATGTATAATTATGCTTATATAGTCATTACATCAATTATGCTTGGATACTTAACATTTGTGAAGTCGTATAAGTGTTTACGTTTCGTTTATTTAAATTTTCCCCATCTAAATCTACCCATTATATCTAAACCGTAAATCATCATGACTCGGTTTTTATGTCTTCGGAAAGGTAATTAAATGTACTAAACAGATTAGTGGGTCCTACTGCCCCTGAAATTATTTAACTAATGTGAAATTACCAATTTACCCTTGAATGTACTAGTTATTTCAATCAACAGCAAACTGTCTCACGGTTTTGGTCATAAGTCGAGTTCTACAACTCCGTTTAATGCACGGCCAGTGGCCACGTTCAAGTTAGGGTGTTAGCTAAAACTTTTATTCTTTGACAAACAAGGGGTTATATGCAATTTTTATGAGTTTTAGCCGTTTAAAATCTGTTACTCAGTTTTGGACACGTTTTGCCGTTTTGGCTCTAGTTTATTCATCGGGATGAGTTGCGGCATGATCCACCCGGTGAAATGACCACAAGAAATTGATCTATAATCCTATGTTATTACCTAAGTTTCTCAGTTCATGACTTTTCCCAGTAACTACGTTTACAGCCCCTGTTCAGTTTCTATTTTGCAAAACTAGTCCTATCGACGATTTCTAGTGTTTTAGTTCAATTATCCAAGCACAATCAACCATAATAAGCATATAAAACATATTAAATACATGAAATACTAGTATTTACTGAAATCAAAGGTAATAATAGGAGTTTGCTTACAATCCTTGTGATGAAATTTAACTAGAACCATGAACAAGAACACTAAATTCTAAACCCTTTCAACCAAAGTCCCTAGCTTCCAAACTTTTATCCATCTTTCTAACCCTTGCTAGGCTTGATCTAACCTTGCAAAAAAAACTTATGAATTCAGCCCTAGCACCCTTGTGTAGCTACTAATTCAACCATGGAATCACCTAAAAAACACTAGAAGTATATAGAGAATAACTAGGCCTTGAACTTTGATATATAACTTGAAGATTGAAATCAAAAGATGGATAACTTATGATGATGATGATGGATCAGTGATGAAGAGAGAAAAGAAAGAGTTTCTTGGTGAATAAATGAGGAGGTGAATGTGTTTGAGAGAGTTGTGATCAAATTGGCTAGTTATACTATAGAAGACTTAAGGATTAAGTTACTTAACACATGTATAAAACTTCCTATGTAAGATTTATCAAGAAAAGCACCCCATGTGGTCAAAAATTCGTTCAATGCCTATCTTGGATGACTAGATATGATTTTTGATAATATCTTGCTTTTACGGAGTGAGTTTTGGTCCCGGTAATCGCTAACGGTAAATATTTAAGTCATGAAACTTAAAACCTGGTCTCCTAAAAATATGAAACTTATAAATATGTTAAAAATTATTAATATAACCTATCTTAGCATATTAAATGAGTGATAAGTTTGACGGAGCACATAAACGTTGTTAAAGCCTAGAATGGTAAGATATTTAAGAAGAGAATTTCAACTTAGCTTCTCTTAGTGAGAAATTTTGAATATATTTAACTAGGTATTATATAAATAATATCTAGTTGATGACTAGGTATATGACTTGGCATGGTAAATTAAAATGTATTAGTCAAAAGGTGGTACGGGTATCGGGAGTGAATAGTAAAAGTGAATAGTGAAAATGAATAGTGAAAATAAATAGTAACCCGAAAATGCGAATTGTTACATCAAGTATGGTCATACAAGAATTTCACATAAAGTTAGAACAGAGATTTTGTGATATATTGTGTATGCAAAGTTCAAGTGATATATATATCATGCGCGTACAATGAACATGAATGGTGACGACATATATATTTTGCAAACTCCATATCGATGCTTGAGTTAATAACATCCAGAATCGTTAAATTTGAACGAACAAAGCTAAACTCGAAAGAACAAAGCTATTTAACTGCTTCAAAACCTGAAATTTAGAGCATCCACAAAATTATAAAACAACATGATATATAGAGCTATGTATATAGAACTATCCACAAAATTGTAAATCAACAAGCATTGGACTAACACTGTAAGTCACAAAAAAATATTTCTTTTTTGCGTCCAAAATGTCTTAGCAATTGATTTACATACGACACACTTTTCACTCTTTTTATAAAAAAACTGCACGCTCTTTGCAAAATTAAGTACTATTTGTATTTTAATTTCATATATCCCCACATACACACATATATTTACATATTTCCCCAAACACAAGTTTTTTATGCATGATGTACAAGCCTGTTAAAGCACTGTTTGGGGAAATATGTAAATATAGGTGTGTATGTGGGGATATATGTAAATGCCCCTTATAAATAAGGTGGTTATTAGCATAAAAAGTCATTATATACTTGTCAGTTTTTGTCATTGTATATTGCGTACTTTTTTTTTCTCAACTTGACACCAACTTTTTAAAATTGTGCTATTGTGTGTACTTTGTGACCATTTTACCCTTACTTTTTTTAAATTTTGAAGGGTAAAATGGTCATTTTTATGGCTGAAATAATTGCAAAGTACACACAATAACACGAATTCAAAAGATTGGTGTCAAGATGAGAAAAAAAAATTACGCAACCTACAATGACAAAAAGTGACAAGTATGATGCATTTTTATGCTAATAACCCTATTTTCTATTAAACACTTGTGCATGATAACATTTTATATTTAGATCATTCAGCATCAATGCACCCGCTCTGAAGAATTCATGGGTCGGCAGGCGGGCGAGACAGAATGGGCGGGCACTACTAACCGAGCCAAGCCCAGTTCCCGCCGATAGGCGCAGGTAGCTTGCTTCCAAGCCTTGCCCTATATAATAGTTGTGGCCATGGCCCGAAGGAGCCTTAAGCACTTGTACAATGCTTCAAGTCAAGGCTCCCTCCCACTCGTTGCCCAGAGCCATGACTTTCCATGTTTTTAGTCAAATGCGCGCTAGCGCGCTACAACTAGCACTTTTTTCTCTGATAGGCTCGCTTTTTCAAGCTACGAGTAAGTGTCGTGTTGGTCGGGTTTGGGTTTTTTTTCTAGCCTCAACTCGAATTGGCCCGAACACGACCTTATTAAGATATTGGGTTAGTCGGTTCGGGCCTATTCAGATTCGGGTCAAACCGGATATGAGTAAATTGATTAAAAAAATTGCTTTGTTTAATAAGTTTAAATAGATACTTTTTTATCAAAAGAATATAAAAAACTTGCCTGAATTTAAGCTAGCAAAATATTTTCAACCTCATACCTGATCATATTTAAAATTTTGATTGATTCGAATAAGCCAACCCAAATAAGCTTAATCAGGTTCAAATTCAAGTTCGAGTTTGGTACTCTAATCACAAGCTATAGGAGAAACATATTAAATTCATATCACGAGCAAACAAAGTAACCATACAATACGCAATGCAAACACTTTCCTTGAATTATAGGCTTAAATATGACCCACCTGCTCTCATAAATACACACACCAAACAAAATTAAACAAGCTCAACGTATTGGTTAAATAGTTGTATATTTCGGCGAACGAATATTGTTTTGTTTTGGACTGTTGGATTTCTTATTTATGTTTTAAAAGCTTAATTAGATTGTACATTATAGTTAAATAGTTGTATATTTTGGTGAAAAAGTGTTTTTAATAATGTATTAATTGTATGTGTTGAATAGTTTTTTTTAGTTTTATTCGTGCTTAAATTACGTGTAAATAATGTTTATTTACTTGTATTTGCTTAAAAATCTATTTTTAGTTTATTCATGTGTGGAAGCTTAATTATATTGTACTTTGTGGTTAAAAAGTTGTATTTCTGGATATCCCGGTGTTTTTTAATAGTGTATTAGTTGTATTATATGAAGTGTATTTTTTGTTTTATGTGTGCTTTTGATATTTGTAAATAATGCTTATAAGGTATTATTTGCTTAAAATTCTATTTATGGTGGTCTTAAAATAATAAATAAGAGAGAAGTGTCTTCCTCCATTATAATTAGGACAGATATACGGTTTATTTTTTCTTTTAAAAAGTGTTATAGGGTTTGTACATCACTTACCCCTTTCACCCCTTTTATTATCCGCTTTATTGATAGGACTTGACAGTTGTTAATGTTTTTTGGTTCTGTAAATTTTGTCTTCTACTATTTTAACTTTATGGTTTCTGTTCCGCATTTTTTTTTTTCAGATTTACTCATTTTATTATCGTAATAAAGACAGTTTTTATGGCATTCTGCTCCGTATTATTTTATTTTTTTAACTTTTCACTTATTAACTTTATAATTTGTGTTAAAAAAAATTATTTCGCAGTTTTATAAAATAAACAAATTTATAAAATAAAAGTAAAATCAAAAAAGTTAAAAAGTTTAGGAGCCGTGTGAATACTATTTTGATGATGTGTGAACGCACAACCTCTATATATTATTGGTGTGTAAAAATATCCTGATCAAATATTTCAAGTTCGTGTGCGCATACCTATGGTCGGCTCATTATTTGAAAGTGTGTTTGGTCCGTTTTCGTTAAAGGTTGAAAAACAATTCATTCACGTAAATTGTGTATGAAATAAGTCTATTTTAGTATAATTTAAAAATTAATGTGTCATTTAGGTTAAAAAAACTGCAAATTACCAAAATGAACTATATGCGCATTGATATTATCAAACTGAACTTTTTTCTCTTACTTTACCAAAATGACCAAAACGTGTCATTTTCGTTTTTCATTGCCCCACATACCACTTTTATAAAAAGTCAGAGTCACAGAGAAAGAAGAAGAACCATCTACACCCTTTCTCTCTAACTTCAAATGGAAGACGGTGGAGAAGGCGGATAGAATGAAAAAAATGTTTAAACATCTCTCCATCATTTGTATATGAAAAAGTAACTTCACGAGTAGTACTACATTTAACAGTCTCAAATGAATGAATGATGTTGTGTCTTTTTTTAATGCATGAAAACAAAACACAACAAGTACACACTCTTTGACTATGTAAAAAACACCTACCTAGCTTGCCTTCTTCACAAAACATATCATGACGTCACACCACCACCATGTTCATGTTCTTTTTCTTCCTACCTAGCCCGCCTTCTTCACAAAACATATCATGACGTCACACCACCACCATGTTCATGTTCTTCTTCTTCTTCTTGTTCTTGTTGTTTGCCCACGCCCTCGGCCACGCCTAGCCTCTCGCCCAGGCACCAATCTTCCTCGCCCAAACCCACATCTCGCCCAGGCCACGCCTAGCCTCTCGCCCAGGCACCAATCTTCCTCGCCCAAACCCACATCTCGCCCAAGCCACGCCTAGCCTCTCTCCCAGAACCTCGTGCCTCGGATACTCTTTCTTCAGAAAATTTTCACTCGCCCCGGAAAATTTTCACTCGCCCGGAAATCGTATAATACACTTGTAGTGTTGGGATTTTATGTTTTAAGAGATCCAACGGATAACATTGAAAAGTTCATTTTCGTAAATACTCTGTGCGATAACCTGTTTCGTAAACAGGTATCAATTATAGTTCATTTTCGTAAAAACCTCTTAAAAAATGTATTTTAATGTGATCATTAATACTTTAATAGTAGCGTTAGTGAGAACACAAAGAAGCTAAATTTTTTTTATGGGACAAATTATTTGGACCCCCTCTTTTATAAATGAGACCCACATACTTTTTTTCTTTTTATTTTTTTTTTAATTATTTTTATAATTTTGTTTATATCAAAAAACTATAAACCTGATGCGGAATAGAAAATATAAAATTTAATAACTTTGTTCATATCAAAAAAATATAAACCTGACAAAAAATTATGTTATATTATAAACAAATGAATGACAGAAGAAATCTTTGACCAAACACACCCTTTATATGACATCATAGGGGGTCTTAATAGTATAATTATTTTCTATTTTATCTTGAAAAAATTGTGTCCTCCCATGAATTAAAATCAACCAACTACCCAATGTACTTGTATTTGACCAATTAGGCGTGTATGACTAAAAATCAAATACTTGTATTTGACCAACCAAAAAAAAGTAAGGTTGGGCACAATCGAACGGAAAAAATCGGTTGGTCATCGAAATTTTCGACCCACGACCGATGTTAACATCGGTCGGTCCCAATGTGGCCTCGGGTCATGACATCGGTCGACAAGCAAAAAATGTGAACATCGGTCCAATATTCGACCGAATTAAAACACACTTCCCCAACCACTTTTTGCCCGTTTGGGGCATTGAATGTAAAAAAAATTTAAATTTTTCGACCGTTTGGGACATTAAACTAAAAAAAAAAAAAAAAACTTGTTTTTTTAAAAATTTTACCACTCTATAAAGAACAACTTCACCTCAAACTATTTCTCATCTATATTCACTTCAATCTAATTCTCATCAAGTTCAAAATGTCAAAGAAAAATACCCCACCATCAAAAAACCGACGTTCCCGACTGCCACAAAATCAACCGAATATGAATTTCTCGCCGGAAAACAACTTCGAATTAACCGGCATAACACCACAACAAAACCGTCCTATTTGCTTTCGTCCACAAAGTTTTGAATATCAATCACAACTAGCACAACCAAATCAAAACCAAAACCCGTTTTACGTTAACCGTCCTTTTGTCCCACCACAACGTCCTTACACCGATTACCGGCAAGAACCTAATGAGTCGTCGTACCATCCAAACATGGACTTCATTTATCCTCCTCAAACGTATCAACCTTATTCCCCACTTCAAAGTACTAATCTTGACATGAATTTGGAAGATTTTTTGTCGGAGTATCTGACAAAAAACTACCAAAGTCAAGATGCTTCGATGGGCCAAGGTTCGGGTCACGGTTCACACCACGGTTCGTACCATGATTCCATTCCCATTGAAGATTCTGATGATGAAAAAACCGACGATGCTGAAGAAATGTCCCCCATCAAACCAAAGCAGCCATCAAGGCGTGCTTCAAAGGCCAACGACAAAGGCAAGAAGCCCGAAACAAGCAAGGCGAAAGGCAAGAAGACCGTTGAAGCATGGACAAAGGCGGAAGAGTTCGCGGTTTGTAAAGCTTGGGTTCATGTATCGGAAAACTCGGAGAGAGGAAACGCCCTGAACCGCTTCCGCTTTTGGGAGTTAGTGATAGAGTACTTTAAAAATGAAATTGGCTCAGACCAAACCTACGACTCTATCACTACCAAATGGAAGAATAGGATTCGTAATAGGGTTGATAATTATTGCGCTATCATTGATAATATCAAGAATAACCATGGAAGTGGTGAGAATGATATAGACGACACTTCAAAACCTCTTACAGAATACCGTATGACGTACGGTCATGATTTCACTTTGGAGGAGTGTTGGAAAGTTTTAAAGAGTCATGATGCTTGGAAGAACACTGAGATTCCAGCTTTCCAAACGAATAGTCGGAAGAAAACAAAGGGTTCTACCACTACCTCGGGTTCTGTGACAATTCTCAATTTCAGGTCATTTTACAAACTTTAAAAAAAATTTACTATTCATCTCGGGAATTTACTATTCATCGGTTAATATTCATCATTTTACTATTCATCGTTTTTGAAGTCGATTTGATATTTTGAGAGGTTATTTCAAAATTTTACTATTCATAAAACACTATTCATTCCCGGAGAAAAATTTATATTCACGATTATTATCCATCATTTTTTGTAAACTAGGTTTACGAGTATCGAATTCGCTTAACCGTGAGAGGTAAGTAGCGTATTCATGAAATATAATTGAGAACATTTCATATAGGCTAGAGATAGTCTACATATCATCAGTAACATCATTTTCATATTAGTTCATACATGGGTTTGCATATTTCATTAACGTATATTTATTTATTAAATAAACGCTATCGCACGATCATTTATTTTGAATAATTGATCCGACACTTCCGACAATTGTTCTGATATATTTTTATACTCATTTTAAGACTATAAAAATTATATTATTAGTTTACCTGATGTTTTGAATTTATTTTGGTATATAAAATGTTATATATATATATATATATATATATATATATATATATATATATATATATATATATATATATATATATATATATATATTTACAACGGTTTTCGTAAATTCTATTCGATAATTATTTATTCACTTAGTACTTACGAGAAATGCATTTTTATAATTTTTATGACTTCAATATATTTTATTTTGTTCCGTTAAAAGCGATTTCTAGCTAACGCTACACTTAATAACTAATTATATGTACAAAATATACAATATACTTAACTTTAAATGCATTTAGTCATCAAAAATACACCTCATCCCTCCCCAATATACTCTTGCCGACCCCCCCCCTGTCATCTTTTTATTAAATATCTTGATCTTATAAGTGTACACATACTCCAAATGTCTAGATATTTTGTATTATACAAGAGTTTATTAATCAAAAACACATAGCAACACATAATAAAAGGTGTAAAAAAAACAAGAAACCCTCCCAAGCCTTGTTGATGATCGGCCAAGCAAGAAAACAAGAAGAAACTAATTTTCTTTCAAGATCCAAGTGTTAATCAAACCCTAGTATACTTCTATATTAGGTTTTGAAATAAAAACCAATAAGTAATTAAGTACCTAGTTATCTAAACCTCTTCATATTACTAGTAAGTGTTCTAAATATTTTTTTTCTAACCTTGCATACTCCTATTTAATCTATTTTTGTGATCTAGTAAGAAAAACATGCAAGTATACTATGATCCATACCACTTTTACTTGTTTTCATTACTTATTATTAGTTTAAACTATCCTACTAGTGTTCTTATGAAACCTATCATTTTTGGAGAAGATTAGGACCTCATGACACCCTAAGAAGGTGTATGGTAGGTTTAGAATAGTTTTGGTGTTGATTGGAAAGGATTGGTAAAAGACATGAACTAGTAAAAATCGTTTTTGACAAAAATAGTTGAAGGGCTGTCTATTTTTATAAAATCTGGAAAAATTAGTAGGTAAGGGGATATTTTGGGTTATATTTTCAGAAAATAGACTTAAAAATGAAACCGTGATCGCTTGAACGGGTTAAAGTTAATTTCAAGTTTAACGACGAAAACTAATTTTCTGAAATAATACTTGCTGTCAAGGGAATTTTAAGGGGCAAAACCGAGTTTTAAACATAATCTAAATGAGTCGACTTATCAAAAATATATTAGTATGCATTAACATGAAACCAATGATATATAGATTGTAGAAAACGGACCAATAACGACTAAAATATATGTATTTGAAATATGACGATCACAACTATTTTCTTCAACACTAATACTTAATATTCACCATTTTGCGACTAAGCTTCACGGGGGTTACTTAGTTGTTTTCATGAGTTGTCAAAGTATATTATTTTACGACGAAAAACTATAAATTCTTGTTTTATTTCTAAACGACTATCGTGGGATGTTGTTTCAATATATATAAGCGTAAAGTATTTTATAACTTGACAAGACGTTATAAACTTATTTTTCGACGATAAACTTTATTTTCAAATGCACAAGTGGTATGGATATCATATGAGTTTGCATTTACAACATTATTTCATGACTTATATTAGAGCATATCATTCATATTAGCTTGCAGATAGAGATTGCACCTCATTTCAGTGTCTCCACTTTTGTCATCATAATTATTGCATCAGGTGAGTATTCACAATCCCCTTTTTACCGTTTTTACTATCTTTTGGGGTGGAATGCATAAAGCATACTAAATTGATTACTATTCCTTATGAACTCTTTTGACTTGAACTTTTGAACTTGAATCATACCCTTGAACTTAATAACGAACTTATGACTTGTTTGAACTTATTGAACCGTACTTGCTATGACCTAAAAGTCTCGCCGTTTCGGTGGAGCGTTCTTGACCCAAAGTCTCGCCTTATTGATGGAGCGTGCAAAGTCTCGCAAGTTCGGAGCGTTCTTAATTGTATATAATAGTTGTATGGTGTACCGTTCGTACATTCGCATTGTTAGTCTCCTATCAGTAGGTAGTATGGATAGCGTTATTAGAGGTCGGCCAACCTCTCGTTCACTATGTTACGGGACGCATATTATTTATTCTAGGGGCTTTGCCTGGCATACATTATTATATACGTGGTGCTACATTATGAACTATTATGACAACGTATACTTGGCTACTAGACATACTACTTTTATGCAGTGGGTTGTGAACACACAGGTTGCAAGTTTTGTATGGGCGAAACTTAGAACTGAGTGGATTGACAACGCCTTTGCTTTGTGGACTATTCTCAATGACCAAAAGCTTAGACTCTCTCTTAAGAGTTTTCATATTATATGAAACGTGTGTACTCACCAACTATTTTCATAGTTGACCCGTTTTCTCTCATGCATTTCAGGTGATTGTCAGTAAGCTTTTCTTCAAGGTCTTTGCAAAATGAAGTTTTCACATGTCACTACTAATCATTATGTACTAAAACGCAATCTTTTGGTAACTAAACTTTATATTTTAATTGCCGATGTCGGCTAAACTAGCATTGTAATGATGTATTCTTTCCTTTAAATCTTAAACGTTGGTATGTTCTATTATCTTATGCTTGTGTTCATTTCCAGTTACACCTCGTGTTTCCGCCTTCGGCGGGGTGTGACAGGTTCAATCCAAGCTCGTGATCCTTTGGATGTCCAAGATGTTGATGATTCTGATGATGAGACTAGAGAATCACGATCGATAGGTCGTGACAAAGCAAGGAAGAAATCATCCTCCTCCTCTCATGCTGATGATGAACCATCAGAATCATTTGTAAAATCGTTGGTCAAAACTTTCTTCAAAATCAAGAAGCCGTCAAAAGGGGAGAAAGGTAAGAATAAGGAGGGTTTAGAAGATGCTTACATACGGTTGAGGAAAAAAGAGCTGGAGATGAAAAAAGAGAAACTTGAGCTCTTGAGGCTATCAAAACGGGAGACCGACATAATCTTCTACAACACTCCAATCGACCCAACTTTGACCGGACGACAACTAGAAGAATTGATGAAAGTCAAGGCAACAATCAAGGAACGCAACGGTTTAGATTATTAGTTTAAGTATTGTACTGTTTATTTTAATTTAGTATTGTAATGTTTTTTTTTAATTTTAATGAATTTAAATTTGATGTTTAAAATGTTTGAATTAAAAAAAAAAAAAAAAAAAAAAAAATACCGTCGGTCATCGACTGTGGCATCCTGGTCATGTCTGGTCACAGGAGAGAAAAAGTTGATGTGGCACCTGATGACCTAGGTCATGTCTGGTCACGATTGTGCCCAGTCTAAAGAAAAAAAATGATTAATAAGACTGACATATAACCCTAAGTTGCCCCTGAAGGGATTCAATCCCCTTACTTTTCACTGCCACGTCAGCTTTCTCTCTTCAGCGACCTTCAGGCGATTAGATGCCCCAGTAACGGCGACCAAGTTCATTTAAAAAAAAACAACAACAACATTTTTAACACAAAATAAATTTTCATTAATAATAAAAACGTTATATAATCATTTAAATAAAATTAAAACATTACGACAATACAAGGACTAAAAAAATAACAACAACAACAACAACAACAAACCCAATCCCGCCAGGGCAGGGTATGGGGGAGGTAAAATGTAGACAGATCCTACCCCTACACCAGGGTAAACCCGTGGGTAGGGAGACTGCTTCCAACGAGACCTCCGGCAAGTGCATGTGTGCTAGTGCGAAAGGATAGAGAAAGCAAACGAAAAAACAATAGGAAAAACCGTAGTAAAAAGAAAGCAAGCAAGCAAGCAAACAGGGCATACAGGAAAAAGAAACACGCACAAAATAAGCCAATAGCAAAGCGCAACAGACATAATACCAAAAGCCCAGGCACACCAAAAAGCAGACCAACCAAGGGGGCAACACAGAGCAAAGCAAAGTAGCACACGAGGCATAAATCTAAGGCAAAAAACACGTAGCACCAAAAGACCAAACGCAGGGAGCAAGACAAAGCAGGAAAACCTAAGAGAGCAACAACAGAGCAACGCAAACCACGCACGGGGCCTAAGACTATGGCAAAGCAAAAAGAGGCCACAAATCAAAACACACAAGGAGGCAAAAGGGGACACCTAAAAGCCAACCTAGCACCACTACCCGCATATCCTAATTCTATCCCTCCATCCCTTCCTATCTGAGATCATGTCCTCGGTCAAACGAAGCTCCCTCATGTCAAGCTTAAGTCTATCCTCCCACTTGATATTGGGTCTGCCTCTCCTTCTCACGCCATCTACAACTAGCGCTTCGACCCTTCTAACTGGCGCTGACTGTGGCCTCCTTCTGACATGTCCGAACCACCTCAACCTTCCTTCTCTCATTTTCGAAACAATATTCCCGACCTCAAGTTTTGCTCTGAAAACTCCGTTCGGGATCATGTCAAGCAAGGTTTTACCACAAGTCCACCTGAGCATCCTCAGTTCTGCCACCTCTACCCTGTTAGCCTGTGCCTTTAATATGGGCCAACATTCAAAGCCGTACAAGATAGCCGGTCTAATCGCCACCTTATAAAATTTTCCCTTTAACTTAAATGGGATGTTTTACGCAAAGGACTCGACGCCGCCCTCCATCTCGCCCACCCCGCTCTAATCCGGTGGGTTACGTCCTCATCTATCCTCCCTGATTTGTGTATAATCGATCCTGGTATCTAAAGACTCCTTGGGTGGCAGGATCTGATCACCTATATGAATATCAATCTGTTCGTGGTGACATGACTCAATCCTCCCAAAATCACATCTCATGTATTCAGTCTTCTCCCTGCTCGCCACCGAAGGCCATTGTCTTCAAGAGCCTCCCTCCAGTGCTCAAGTTTGGTGTTTAACCCTTCCGCCGATTCTGCCACCAACACAATGTCATCAGCAAAGATCATGTTCCACGGGATGCCCTCTTGTACCCCTCTTGTTAACTCATCTAGAATCAAGGCGAAGAGGTAAGGGCTAATGGCGGATCCACGGGTGGAGCCCAACTTCCACAGGGAAAAACTCGAGGTCCCCACTGTGGACCGTACCGCAGTCTTAGCACCCTCATACATATCCCTAATGACTCTCACGTATCTATTTGGGGTTCCTCTTTCGATGAGAGTTCTCCAAATCAACTCGCGTGGAACTCTATCATAAGCCTTTTCAAGATCAATGAACGCCATATGCAAGTCCTTTTGTCTTTCTCTATGCTTCTCCATGAGACTTCTGAGAAGGTGAATAGCCTCAATCGAGGACCTTCACGGCATAAAACCAAATTGGGTTTCGACACCCTCGTCTCCCTTCTCAACCTTCTCTCAATAACTCTCTCCCAAAGCTTCATGGTGTGACTGAGAAGCTTAATGCCCCTATAATTGCTACACACTTGTACATCTTCCTTATTCTTGTAGATGGGGATGACTTCACCGAGTCTCCATTCTTACGGCATCTTATCCCCGTAGAAGATCTTGTTGAAGAGGCATGTCAACCAATCTAACCCCCTATCTCCCAGACACCTCCAAGCTTCTATGGGGATTTGGTCCGGTCCTACCGCTTTGTTTCTTCCCATCTTCTGTAGTGCGATCTTCACTTCTGGTTGACTAATCCTCGAATAGTAGCACTGCGTTCGTTGGCTAAGGTTCTCTTGTTCCGCGCTGCCTTCAGACCTTCCTACATTGAAAAGAGAGGAGAAGTACTCTCCCCATCTCTTCTTGATATCCTCAACGTCTACAATGGTCTGTCCTCCTTCATCTTTGATATACTTAACGTATCCTAAGTCCCTCCTTCTCCTCTCTCGGGCTTTAGCGATCCTGAAAATGTCGTTCGCCCCCTCTTTGGAGTCCAGTTTCTTATACAAATCCTCATACGCCTTGTCCTTAGCCAAAGCTACTGCCTTTTTCGCTTCTCTTTTAGCTACTTTATACCTCTCTTCTGCCGCAGTAATGTCAGCTTGGCGACCCTCTCGACACAAAATAAGCTCTCTGAAGGACTAAAAAAATAAACTTCCATTATTTATGTGACAAATACTATAGAGATCTGTAAAACCATTTCAAAGAAAAATCCTCATACCACCACATTCTAGATATAAAACTGAAGATATATGATATATCCATAATAACGACATATTGTTCTTTAGATAAATAGACACTTTCAACGGAAAGAATTTAAACACTAGACAATCTGCTAATTGGAATCTCAAGCAGACACCAAAGCAGGCTCAGGATCCGGTACAGCAGATGTTTCTTCTCCATTATCACCTTCGGTTTCATTAGCAGTATTCACTTCTTCAATGGCAGCATCTTCAGAAGAAGAAACAGGCAGTTCTTGCTCATTTGCAAAATGATATGTTTGTATGTTTGTGCTTTGTGGATTCGATCGACCAGACGACCCACACGCTTTTTTTTTTTGTGGCGATCGATTACCTCCACAGCAAGGGGATCGATTAGAAATCGATCGCCCTACACCCTCGATCGACTCTCGATCGACCTTACTGCATGTAGCCTAAAGATTAGCATAACCTACTAAATAAGTGACATATAGAATGCGCTACTTCTCTCTCCCATTACATACCATTATCTTAACATGTATTTCAAGATCCTAGTTAGGCATGCGTATTACAACTAAAAAAAATGGTTCTCTTAGTCTATCTCCCACAAATACAAACATAAACTTCAGATGTGTTTTTTGGTCGGTTGGAAAAGCCAACATTTTAATCGGACGGATTGAGCTGAATAGGTGACAAAAATTTGTTATATAGACAAATAGCAAAAAAAAATAAAAATTGATGAGTGATACTACTTGACCAATATTATAGATACCAGCAGGGTGCCTGCACGTTCCAACGACAGATACTCTGTAATTAAATTTCAGATGTCAACAAAATAACAATAACAAACTGAATAATCGGAGAATAAATTGATCCTAGTCTTAGCCAATTCATCCCTTTTTACCGATTCTGACTGGTCCTCTCCTGAACGGCTTTTATTGACTAGCCGAACCGATGGCGACCCCGGATTCCGGTTGAACCTGTTGTTCCAGTCCGGTTTTTAAAATAATATGCACTATCAACTTTTTTGCATATAAATTATATAAAGCTTTGACCGTTTTATTTTCTTTGTACAACGTGATTAATAAAATGTATTTTTCATTACAAGTGTGCTTTAAATATAACATTAGTTAGCGTGATTAATGTTGTATTTTTAATTTTAAGATTTTAAGATGTGTGTTTAATTGGTTTGTGCTAAGAGTTTTATATGTATGTAGAGATGTAAACGAACCGGATAAACACGAAAATAGTGTATTTTGGTGCTAAGAGTTTTGGCAAGCTTATGGACAAACGTTGTTTTTTTATCTTTTTTATATGAGAAAAAAGTAAAAATTTTCGTGTAATAACATTAAAAAATTAGCAACTAAATAAGTTTTAGTGGTATTTCACCACTCTATAAGTCCTCAAAGCTTGGATTCTTCTTTAGTTATCAAACTTGTTAAATGAAATTTCAACCCGAAAGTCATACTGGTCCAAGCTAGATCAATAATGTTCCATCACTTCCATGTAACTTGGTCCCTTATGTATTCATATAGCTTCTATAAAAGGAAAGTTTCCCTACCATATTCGGTTAAAAGAATTGTACTAAAACCAATGTAACAAAAGAAAAAGAAATAAATAAATTATATTGTAAATAGTTTCAAAGTACTACATTTGTGTATTTATGTTTTCAAAGTATAATGGTGTAACAATTTTTTTTTATAGTAATGATATCGGGTAAGATATCTTAGATTCTTAGAAATAAGTTAGCAGATTTTTTTTTTTTCAAATGTGTAAAATGGGTTAACATCACATAGGCTAGACAACACAAGATACTTTGTAAAATGGGTTAACATCTTTTAACTAGTTAATGCCACGTAGCCAAATACACAAAGGCATAACACTTGAACGTTGAAAATTTTTACTTCGTCTAGACCCCAAATAAAAACGAATGTCTAACCTTTACAATCATTATGAAGATAATATGTATAGCCCACGAGCAAATAATTATGAAGATATTTTTCTAGACCACAAACGTCATCGACGTCGAAATACCGGTGTGTTTTAGGTTACTTGGTTAGATCTCCAGAAAACTCTTAATGAAAATAAGATGATGAGTTTTACAAGCGGGTCAGATAATAAAATGAGAATGTATGGTTTACGAAGAAATATTTGAGAGTTAACCAATGATTTAAACTAGCCAAGGTTTAAAATCTTTCTTATACTAAAGGATCCATAAGTGCTAAGCTACTACTCTGGATATTATGACATACTAAAGATCATATACGAACTAAAGCTAGATATACCTTATAAATAGGTTGCCTCTTGCTATCAACTATCAAGCTTCTCCTGCTGAAAACGCACCGCCATCCTCTCTTTAATCTAGTCAGTTATTCACAATTTTTTTTTGGTTGAAGAGAGGATGGCGGCGACTACCATTTTTCTTTGAGCTCTTTTTCTTTTTGGTTTTGAGAATGACAACTAGAGTTCACAGATAAGTAGGTGTATGTATTTATGGTGGAGTTGTGTTGGCGTATGTACCAAAGGTACCGAGCCGAAGGGTACTAAACCATTCGGCATACGCACGAAGTAACTTAGACCAAGCAGACTCCAAGACAGCATAGGCCGAAGGGTTCAACACAACCCTCCGGCGTAACGGCTAAATGGCGTCACCAGTCATAAAGAGAAGGGAATCTTAAGTCAGAATCCCTGACCTAATACAGGCAGAGGCCAAACAGGGAAAGTCAACTTCCCTCCCGAAAAGGTCGCCCTCATCACATGTGACCCTCGGGTAAGGACAAGACTTCTCATCTATAAAAGGAGAGAAATCACTGCATCTAGGTTAACTCTCTTTACCCTATTCTACACACAGTGATTCTGACATATCATATCATATTCTCATTCTCACGCCGGAGCTTGATCTAGGGATAAACCCTAGGCGAGGCTAACGCGTGCTTTCTTTGTATTTACAGATCCGAAGGACCATAATCCGGAGAGCTAGACGAAGGGTTAGCCGAAGGATATTTGCTTGTTTAGGTGAAAACATACCTTTACCTCAACAAATTGGCGCCATCCGTGGGACCCGAACCCACGACTACGTGGGACCGCTATTCAAACTACCAAGGCTAGTAAATGGCGGGCCCCTCAACCGAAACACCCTCCGGAGACAACCCTCCTAACCTAGAAGAACAAATACTAAGCCACATCACATCACTAAAAGCCCTGATAAAAGAACACAACACCAAAGGGAACATCCCTTTAAAGCCCATGCGGATCGACTTTGGTGATGAAGCGGAGGAACCAACCCGAGAGGTGGAAAAAGAAAAAGATCCCAAAGGAAAAAGGGTCGAGGAAGATCTGCAAAAACCTTACAAGGATGCCCCCAGATGCCCGTTCAGCCGACGAATCATAGAATTCGCAGGTCCGAGACATGAGCTACCTAAGAACATCAAGATTTATGACGGATCCTCGGACCCAGACGATCACGTCATCCGTTTCTCCGGAGCAGCTAACCACGGAGGATGGAAATGCCGTTGTGGTGCTGGATGTTTCAAAGAAACATTGGACGGCCCGGCGAGTGGGTGGTTCGATCACTTGCCCAACGGCAGTATTGACAGCTGGGAGGAACTCCGAGAGTGTTTCCTCGAAAGATTCACGCTTAGGAGAAAGTGTCTCAAGGATCCAATGGAAATCACCAAAATCGTAAGGAAAGCTAAAGAAACGTTGCCAGAATTCAAGGAAAGGTGGACTGACGAGGCTAGTTACATTCCGGGAGTGCCGGAGATCATGCAAATATCCTCCTTCATAAACGGGAGAAAATGCCCGGAGTTGGTAAAGCGTTTCTCAAACAAGATCCCAAAAACCATGACGGAAATGATAACAAGGGTAGACGACTTTGTTGGCGCATGTACCAAAGGTACCGAGCCAAAGGGTACTAAACCATTCGGCATACGCACGAAGTAACTTAGACCAAGCAGACTCCAAGACAGCATAGGCCGAGGGTTCAGCACAACCCTCCGGCGTAACGGCTAAATGGCTTCACCAGTCATAAAGGGAAGTGAATCTTAAGTTAGAATCCCTTACCTAATACAGGCAGAGGCCAAACAGGGAAAGTCAACTTCCCGCCCGAAAAGGTCGCCCTCATCACATCTGACCCTCGGGTAAGGACAAGACTTCTCATCTATAAAAGGAGAGAAATCACTGCATCTAGGTTAACTCTCGTTACCCTATTTTACACACAGTAATTCTGACATATCATATCATATTCTCATTCTCACGCCGGAGCTTGGTCTAGGGATAAACCCTAGGCGAGGCTAACGCGTGCTTTCTTTGTATTTACAGATCCGAAGGACCTTAATCCGGAGAGTTAGACGAAGGGTTAGCCGAAGGATATTTGCTTGTTTAGGTGAAAACATACTTTTACCTCAACAAGTTGAATGTTAAATTAATTTATGTGGACTTGATTTTTTATTTTATGTTACATATAAGTTTGAAATATTGGACCTACAAAAAAAAAACAAACGAATAGTAAAGTAAAAGTTGTGTTGGTTTGGTTTGGTTTTGTACTTGTGTTTCTCGCCGCCACTCCTCTCGTCAGAGCTCTGCTCTCTTTCTGTACGATCTTTAGTCTTACTATTACAAAAAGTATTTTGAAAGATAAACCTTTTCAAAACTTTTAGACCTTTTTATAAAACTCTTATAGTGGATGCCCTCATAGAGGGTCCTAATAGTATAACCTTTTTTCTATTTGCTCTTGAAATAATTGTGTCCTCCCATGAATTAAAATCAACCAACTACCGAATGTACTTGTATTTGACCAATTAGGTGTGTATGACTAAAAATCAAATACGTAGTACTTGTAGTTGAACAAACAAAAATGATAAAAAAAAATGATTGATATGCCTAACATATAAGGGCTCGTTTGGTTGACTGGTTTATAGAGGGAGGAATGGCTTCAATCCTAAAATAAATTGTTTAGTGAGTAGCTTAGGTTTAAAATATGGAGTGGTTACCAAATAAATGGGACTGCAGTAAACCATGGGGGGAGGTTGGGTTTTTAAATAATCCTCTTTCACGTGGGCCAAGGTTTTCTCTCAACCTCATAAATAAAAAACCACCCAGTAATTATTTGTCTTATTTGGATTTTTTATTTAAAAATTATGTATTTTATTTTAGTTAATTTATAAAATAACTGTCACAATTCTCAATTTCCGGTCATTGCTCATATTTACTATTTCATCGTTTATCATAAACTAGGTTTACAAGTATCAAATTCGCGTAACCTTAAGGGTTTAGCTGCGAATCATGAACAATCATCAAGGACATTTCATATAGACTAGATTTAGTTTACATATCATCAATAACATCATTTCATATCGGTTCATGCATGGATTTGCATTTTACATTAAACGCATAATTTCCTATTAAATAAACGCTATCGCGTAATCATTTATTTTGAACATTTGATCTGATACTTCCAAAAATTATCCCGATATATTTTTATATTCATATTAAGATTATAAAAATAATATTATGAGTTTACCCAGTGTTTTAAATTTAATTTGTATATAAATTGTTATATTTATATAATTACGACGGTTTTCGTAAATACTACACGATAATTATTATTTCACTCAAATTTTGCAAGAAATGTATTTTTACAATTTTTATGGCTTCAATATATTTTATTTTGATCCGTTAAAATTTATTTTTAGCTAACGCTACCCTAAATGCTTAAATAAATACACAAGTTACTAATAATTCCTAATTAACTACACATTTACTTAACATTAACACACTTGATTATTATTAAATGCATCTAGTCTTATATGTTTTATATATGTCGACCAAGCCAAGATGAGTCATCTCAAATTTGCTAAATATCTAACATATCTACACATTTAATCATATAAAACTTTAACCAACACATACTCTTCATTATTTCAAAGTGTAAAATCAAAAGTTTCTCTCTTCTCTTCTCATCTTATAACCGGCCACCATAGAGGATAAGAAGGAGATCACAAAATTTTTCAAGACAAGTTAATTTACAATCTAGTTACACTCTTAGTTAAGGTTTTGAAATAAAAACCTAGAGTGTTAGGATTAACCTTTGTTCACTTCACCTCATCAAGTTATTAGTAAGCATCTCATGTTCATATTCATATTTCATATTCATTTTATGTTCATTTCATTATATTTAAGAAAAACATGCAAGTCATATTGATGTCTATACAACTTTTTATAGTTTTTGAGTGTTAAATATATATATTCATCATCCTATAATTACTCCTTGAAACATATCACTTTTGGTGATGTCTAGGAACCCATGACACCCTAAGAAGGTGTATGGTAGGATTAGAATAGCTTCGGAGTTGTTTTGAATCGGTTAGAATAGGTTTTGCGCGAGAAAAACTCATTTCGACAACTTTAGTTGAAGGTCTGATCTTATTTTGAAATTCTGGAATTCTCGACAGTAGGTAAAAATTTTTGGGCTAGATATTTGGAAAATATACTTTAAAACGAAAACGTGGCCGCTTGAACGGGTTAAAACGAAGTTATAACGAAGAAGTTATGATTTTTCCAAATTTAATGACGAAAAACTATTTTCTGAAAATATATGTGCTGTTGCACGAATTTCGACGGACAAAACGAGGCGTTAGACGTGATCTGTAGGAGCCGAACTACTGAAAATATATTAGTATATGTTAATACGAAACCGTGGATATAAAGAACGTAGAAAACAAGCTTATAACGACCAAGATATACACGTTTGAAACCCGACGAAACTCTATTTATTTTGACAGCTTCTAATAGCAAAATAAACCTAAGTCTAAAACAGTTTTTGTAATACGTCATGTTGAGAGCCATTTTTCTCATTGATCGAGACCCGTATGGTCAAAAGTTAAATGATACGACTTCTAGACATTGTTGCAAGGTTTTCAAAAACGCCGAGTTTCATTACTAACCCTTAACGTACAATATTTCACGACTAGTTTTACGAGGCCATTTTGGGCATATTTTCAAAGTATGAAAAGTGTCATTTTACGACGAAAACATTATATTTACCAATTAATCACTAAACGACTATCGTAGGATATCTTTTCAACGTAAATACTTGTAAAGTAATTTATAAATTGTCAAGACGTTATAAGATTATTTTTCGACAATAAACTTTATTTTCAAGAGTGTACAAGTGGTATGGATATCATATGAGTTTGCATGCACGACATTGTTTCATGACTTATATTAGAGCATATCATTCATTATAGGTCGCGGTTAGACTGTTGCGTCTCACTTCTGTGCATCCACTTTGTCATCATAACTATTGCAACAGGTGAGTTCGTAGCCCCACTTTTACTCGTTTAATTATTTTATAAACTCTTCGGGGGAGATACATGCTCAACTTCATGCTTTTACTTTACACTTATATGAACTTAAACTATATTGTTTGAACTATCATGAACATGTTACCCTTTTGTTTCACTACTTATGCTAGTAAGTAGATTGTGCCCAAACTAAATTGATCACTATGTTATGAACGCTATTAGTTGAAATACTTTCCTTGATTTTGAACCCTTCGACATGTATATTTGAGCTCTTTTAAATTGATTCGGACCCTTTAACATATAAGTGAAAACTTTGGACTTGATATGAACCTTTTGACATATAGTTAAACTCTTTTAACTTGTACAAGGACCCTTTTGATATATTTTAAACTTGTTTGACGTGATTTTGAACGCTTCGACTATCTTGAACCTTTTGATATTATTCGAGCTCTTTGACTGTTCTGAAATTTTGAACTCGACTTAAATCTTTGAACTTAATTACGAACTTTTGAACGAAACTCTTGAACTTAAATACAAACTTATGACTTGTTTGAACTTAGTAAACCGGACGTGTTATGACCTTGACCTAAAGTCTCCCATGTTCGGAGCATCACTATAAAGTCTCCCATGTTCGTAGCATCACTATAAAGCCTCCCGGTCCGGAGCGAATGTCTCCCTATGGGAACGGAGCATTTTCAATCTAAGTCTCCCCTGCTCGAGCAAAGTGCAAATTCTCCCATGTTCGGAGTGTTCTTAATTGTATATAATAGTTGTATGATGTACTGTTCGTACATTCGCATTGTTAGTCTCCTATTAGTAGGTAGTATGGATAGCGCTATTAGAGGTCGGCCAACCTCTCGTCCACTATGTTACGGGACGCATATTATTTATTTTAGGGCTTTGCCTGGCATACATTATTATATACGTGGTGCAATATTGTGAATTATTATGGTAACTTATACTCGACTATTAGACACACTATATTTTGTGCAATGGGTTGTGAACACACAGGTTGCAAGTTTTGTATGGGCGGAACTTGGAACTTAGTGGATTTACAATGCCTTTGCTTTGTGACCTCATTTGACAACGTGTGCTTGAACATAAACTAGACATATTTTGGCAGTGGGTTGTGAACACACAGGTTGCAAGTTTTGTATGGGCGGAACTTGGAACTGAGTGGATTTACAATGCCTTTGCTTTGTGGACTATTCTAAATGACCAAAAACTTTGCCTTTGTTGCATGAACGCTTTTTAAAAGCTTTACTTGTTAACTAAACTCTATGAACTCACTCAACCATTGTGTTGACACTTTTAGCATGTTTTATCTCAGGTATCTAAGGCATTCACTTCATGGCATGCATGTGGACTTATCATAGAGTCGCGGTGTCGACGCGTCTCATATATTTTTTTATGCACTTAACTATCGTTTGATTGTAACAAACTCATTTTGGTATATTAGAAATAATTTGGGACCTATGTTTTGTAAACTCTGATTATTTTACTTAATCAAACGGTATTTTCAAAACGACACTTTAGGTCGTTCGATATAACTGTAACTTTGATGCTATGATAGTCATTCCTCAGGAATTCCATTCCGCTGCAAAACAGGTAATTTGGGGGCGTGACAATAACTATTAATTTTCTCTCTACAAACCAAACGGACCCTAAGTGTAAAGATTAGCCTAACCTATCAAATAAGTGACATATGAAATGCGCTACTTCTATCTCCCATTGGATATCATGTGTTTCAAAATCCTATTTAAACATAAAATTATGCATGTGAATTAAGCATTCCTTTTACTACTTAAAAAAATGGTTCTCTCAGTCTATCTCCCACAAACACAAACTTCATATTTGTGTTTTTTGGTCGATTGGAAAAGCCAACAACAATTTAACCGGTCAGATTGAGCGGAATAGGAGACATAGAATTGTTATAAAATTGCAAAAAAATTGTTAGTGATATTAATGGACCGATATTAGAGATATCAGAAGGGTACTCGCACGTTGCAGCGACGGGTACCATGTGATTTAAGTTCAGACGTCAACAAAATAACAATAACGGACTAATTAACCGGAGAAAAAAAATGATCATAGTCTCAGCCAGTTAAAACGTTTTTACCGGTTCTGACTGGTCCTCTCCTGAACAGAACCGATGGCGACTCCGGATTTAAGTTGAACATGTTGTTCCGGTCTTGTTTTCAAAATCATATGCACCATCAACTTGTTAGCATATAAATTGTATAAAGCTTTGAGAATTTTATTTCTTTGTACAATGTGATTAATAAAATGTATTTTTTATTTATTATAAGTGTGTTTTAAATATAACATTAATTAGTGTGTTTAATGTTGTATTTTTAATTTTACGATTTTAAGATGTGCGTTTAATTGGTTGGTGCTAAGAGTATTATATGTTGTATGTAGGGCTGTAAACGAACCGGATGAAGACGAACGAACTCTTTTTTATGTTCGTTCGCTTAATTTTAACGGACAAATAAACGGACACGAACGCCTAAACGGACGAATTTTCTTGTTCATATTCGTTTATTAAGAAAATTAATTGTTCATGTTCGTTCATTAAAACACTAAATGGATATAAACGATCAAACATAAATGAACAGACAAACAAACATAAACTTTATTAAATATGCACAATATGTTGTTTTATAAATGTTGTGTTGTTTAAACAAACCGATTTTAAATTTATATTATTAGAGGACATGATATATGAACATAAATAAATAAATGAATATAAACGAACGTATATTGAACGTTCACGAACATAAATGAACGGACGCGAATTTTGTTAATGTTCGTTCATTTAACTAAACGAACGTATACTATTCTTTATGTTCGTTCATTTAATAAATAAACGAACATAAACGAACTTTTCACCGAACAGTTCATGAATGTTCACTGAATATTCAGTTTGTTTATAGTCCTAGTCGTATATTTTAGTTTTAAGACTTTTGATTGTATTTAATAAAAAGATGATGATCTCTCTTTTATATGTATTATAGATACAAATAGTGGTCTTATTTTTTTATGTGAGAAAAACAGTGAAATTTTTTACCTTAACAATATTAAAAAATTAGCAACTAAATAAATTTTAGACTAAAATACACGGTTGGTCCCTAAACTTGGCAATCCGCTTCGCGTTGGGACAGAAGTTGGCATTATCATCGCCGGAGGTCCAAAACATGGCCATTATATGCCAAATTCATCCCTTGACCAAACACGGTGATGTCAACGTCTTTTTTCTGTTAGTTAGTGGAGGGTATTATAGTCCATACACATTTATACCTCACCTTAGTTAATTCTGAGAAAAGCTAATGTATACCATCTTGATCGTTTCCCTCCTTCGTCACACAACCCTCACACACACTTTAACAATGGCAGACAAGGAGCTTACTTTTACAGATGTAACTGATGAGATGGTAAAATATGTGAAGGCAAAATATGAGGATACTTGGTTAAAAGAAGATGAAATGTCTGATGAAATGTTTGAAGATTTATGCAGATTTGTGAAAGAAGCTGAAGTGATGAAAGGTTAGTCGTGTTTTTTGTATTTGTGTGACTGGCATTTTAAGGGATGAGCATAAATAACTCTATTTTATTTGACAGAAATTCAAGCAGTGTCAGAATCTGCAAAAAAGAGGGATTATAGCAAGCTAAAAGTATCTGACGATATGATTGAGTATGCCATGGCTACTTATGGGAATAAGTGGGATATAGGAGATGACATTGCTGATGTGATACTTGATGACTTGTGGGAAAAATATGGGAATAAGAAGTCTGAGAAAGGTTAGAGTTAATGTTTGCAAGCTAAGAAAGTTGTAATGGGTGACCTTTGATTTCTTTCTGTTTTGTCTATCTTTCCAGATACTAACGTGAAAGGAAATGAAGTTGATGTCATCATTATTTTAGACACATCTGGTGATGAGTGTGGGAACATGTCTTATAAGACCACTACCTTGAAAGGTTCCACTTCCCAAGCTTCCAAGGCTTCCGCTCCCAATGTTGTATTTGGTTTTGTAGTGGCTGTGGGAGGCTCCAACACAAATAGAAATGAGTGGTATGTGCCTCCCCCTAAGGACCTCAAGTCTCCCCCCATGAATATCAAGTCCCCCATCAAGAAGTTCACCTGTTATTTTTAGTTGTTGATGTAATGAAGATGTATATTTTTTGGTTGATGATGGTTACTGAAAACGATACATGTTAAGATGTATAATTTGCTTGATATGGTGTAATTAAGTGGTGGTGTATGTATATTGTGGATTACTTTTTTTCATTTTGTAATTTGCAGTTGCTTATGCAGTTTAGGTGGGTGTTTAGGAAAACCCATTTTGACTTATAAGGTCAACATAAAGCAAAATATTAGAGGAACCACACCGAATTGTTAGCATTTAAAATCTCTTTTGTTTGACTTATAAAGTCAACAGATTCAAATTGTAATCAAAATTCAATTATTATAACAAAAGAAGCACACACATATCAGTTAAGCTACATTTAGACTGAAAGAGAACATAGCATTTCTAGCTAGGAATTCACTGCGTTAAATCACTAGTGGGTGATCCATTTGGACTGTCAGTTGCAGTCGGTTCAAGTGGTGTTTGTCTTGGCCGTTCTCCATTTGGTCTTTCAGTTGCAGGTGCTTCACGTGGTGTTTGGTTTGGGCGCTCTCCACTTGCTATTTCAGCTGTAGGTGGTTCACTTTCTTCTTCATCACTGCCCAAGGATGCACCAACACTAGTAGGTGCAGAAATATGTAGACCTATCACATATCCACCACTATCTCCTGTGGTTGTGTTTTCCCTATCCTCACCATCTATACCAGTATAAGATGTGTTTCCCCTTATCTCAAGGCACACTGGACAAACATACCACATGAAATCTCTATAAGGTGGACGCCTTGCAAAAAAGGTCAATCCAGCCCTGTTTTCACGTTTAACCCAACAGTCAATGCATACCATTTGACAACCATTTTCTGCATCCATGGTGATGATATGTTGGTATGATAAAGAATTGATGAGTTAAAATGTATTATATAAGTAGATAGGAGTTGTGGTTGTTGAACAAGTATATAGGAAGTAAAGACATCATAAATTCTAAAAATCTACTCAACATACGCATTTTAGGGGGTGTTTGGAATAACCACTTGTGACTTATAAAGTCAACAAAAATTCAAACATGATATTGTCCAGATTACAAATGGCTAGAAGAGTAGAAGCCTACAACCTTCGAACACCAGCTCAACATCTTTTATCCAGCACATATGGATGTCTTGGATATAACTCCTCCATAGTAAGCTGCCTTATACTCTGCATCTTCAGGCCAAATTTTCCTCTCCCATTCCTCTTCAATTCTTTTGTATATTTTCTCCTCTTCCAAAAACTGCTGGAATGCTTCTTCATCCAACCTTGACTGCTCTTCATCTTCCTCCAAAATTGTGTGTTCTTCTTCTTGCTCATAAAGAGCTTCAGGAAACTCTTGTTCCATAGTCTTCCTTATATCGTCTTCATCCATCCACTGCAAATATAATACATTTGCACATCAACTAGAATGTAAACACACAAGAACAATCGTTATGCAAATGACAATTAAATGAATACACTGTTGCCTTACGCCATCAAAATGCCTTTTTCTACCTCGAACCTTTGTTTCCTTTGTTGGTTTTGGTACTTGATCCTTGTGACAGCTAGACTTATTATGTCCAACAGTTTGACAATTGAAGCATTTAATCTGTTTACGAGCTCTAGATTTACCCATTTTGACTCAATTTCACTTAATTGAGGCTTTATGTTTATGAATTCAAATTTGGGGTAAAATGTGAGAATAAAGTGCTTCCTATAACTTAATGTAAATGTGAGGACAGGATAGGGGACTAAAACCTTAATCCCTTATACTCTTAAACTGTTTAAGCAAGGACCATAGTTCTACCAACACCCAATGCAATCAAAACCGATATAACAACTATCTAAGACGAATACAACAATTAACAACATAATTAACAAATTATAACACTAGAACATAACATATAGATTCATTAATTACATATTAAACATTAAATATTCAGTACATATTTTTCCAAAAAAAAAGAAAGAAAAACATAACCACTTCATTTCCCTTCTCAACACTTCCTAAGATCATCAAGGAAGTTGTTCCTGTGACACACCTGTGAGTGTGTTTGACATATCATCCTCCTTATCTCCAACGCCTTCAAGACATTAGCCTTTTGCTTATTGCGAAGATCCTCAAGAACCTTGTAGTTCATCACCGTAGTTCGAAAGCCTTCGAGCTCAGAGATGTATTCTTGGGTTTCCTTCATACCAAGAATCAATTCAGTCAAAGTGTTTTGAAGTCCATTAGCAATTTTGATGTCCTTATCGTTTTCTCTCTGATAAAAGAGAGAAATCGAGTCAAACATGTAGTCAGACTTCGAAGCTTTGGCGAGTTCTTCAAGAAGTGGGAAGTCAGCCATTGGGAGGTTGTTGATATTTTGTTAGGATATGTTTTTTTGATTGTTGGTATGCAAATGGTATAGGTTATTAACCCATAAATACCAAAACCAACTGGACGTTCCAAATTCAAGGACTAATTGTGAAGTTAGTAAACAGAGAAATAGTCAAGTTTGTGTGAGAAAAAATACGCGGGAATTTTAAGTGCAAAAACGGCTAATCGACCAAATTCAGGGACCAAGTGTGACATTTTAAACCTGTTACCCTGCAACTTGACCTTTTGCCTTCCTTGATACGCTTATACACAATTAATGTGTTGGGAATCACCAAAACAACCCAACTAACAAGATCCGAAACAATAAACACTATCATAATAACCCGACCCAATTAACAAAACCCAATCAAAACCAAACCAAACATACATCCACACTCACGTACTGAAACACACATCTAGTCAAACCCATTCGTAAAAAAACAAAAAAATAACAATGAAGGACATAAGCATATTCGTCTCAACTTTTAAGGATGTGAAGGAAGAAGAAGAAGGTGAGGTCCTGTTCAGAATCCACTATAATGGGGTTTTTGATTATAGCCCACTCAGGTATGAAGGAGGTTCATTAATTAATCTTTGTGCTTTTACCAGTGATAGGGATATATTTAGTTCAAGCCTTGATAATGAGTTATCAGAGATTAATGAACAAAAATGGGCGTTGTTTTTATGTGATCCTAAAGAATCCCTAGAAAATGGTTTGCATTTGATTCATATTGATGTTGATGTTCATACTTTGTTTGGAATGGCTTAAACAAATGAGTCAGTTGATATCTTCGTTGCCCACAAGCCACAAAAGTTAGCACAATTTTACTTAAAAAAATCAGTTTTGAAGTTGTGGGTTGGGTAGAGCAGGATGCTAACTTTAGAATGCTTAGTCAAATACCTTTTAGGACTAGACGTCAATGGCAGGGGTTAGATAAGAAAAAAATGCAGGGGAGTGGAACCAAGACACCGACAGTGAAAGGTGGTGTTGTAATCAAAGAGGAAGAAGGGGTTGTAGCTAAAGAAAAGGGAGAAAATTAAAGGAAAAGGAAAAGGAAAGCTGGTTGATGAAGAGGATGTTTTGCCCCCAAAAAAAGGGAAAGAAGTTGTTCAAGAATTTAAGCAAGGTTTATATGGGAAGGGGAAGGCCAAAATGGTTGAGTTTGCAGGGTTTGATGTTGAGAACTTGCCTCGTTTTGATTGGGAGGGGAAGGCTGACAGGGTTGGTGGTGCTGCTGCTGATGTTTCAAGCGGTGTTAAGACACCCTTTAGGAGCAAAGAAAAGATTACAAACTGCGTCCTAGCACTGTTCGCCCAAAGGCGAGCCTAGGTGATGTTTCAGTGATGAATACCATGTCATGCGTTTAATTCCATTAGGTAACATTACACTAGCTAACTTATATGTTTGTTGTTTGTATACTTGTTTTTGCGACAATGTAGCGATAGCATCATCACTTTAGGGTTCATGTTTTGTTGGTTCAACAGTTTATGGACATCGATCAGAGCAAATGTAGATCATTTGAAGATTCAGCAGTTGAACGTTTTGAAGTTGGGCCAAAATTCATCTTTTGTATTTTGTGAAATGTCGATATAACAATGTATCGGACAATGACTCGTAGTATCATGAACATATAGTTGATTGTTATAAGTCAACTAGCTAAGTAGTTGGTAATGTATAATTTTGTTTGTTTGTCCGTGTAAAATTCGTGAGTGATTCATTCTTTACCAGTTGACTTTTATAAAGTCATACTTAAGTGGTCAGGTACCATGGTAAAATTCGTTCAAACAATAACCCCTTTATGAGTTGGTTGAATAGTGTTGGGTTACAATTAACTAAGGTGAGGTATAAATGTGCATGGACTAAATTACCCTCCACAAACTAACAGAAACAAGACATTGACATCGTCGTTATTGGTCAAGGGACGATTTTGGCATTTAAATGCCATGTTTTGGACCTGTGGCGATGATAATCGCCAATTTTGTCCCAACGAGAAGCAGATTGACAAGTTTAGGGACCAATCGTTTATTTTAGTCTAAATTTTAGTGGTATTTCACCACTATATAAGTCCTCAAAGCTTGGATTCTTCTTTGGTTATCAAACTTGTTAAATGAAATTTCAACCCGAAAGTCATTCGGTCAAGTAATTGAGTCAATGGTCCAAGCTAGATCAATAATGTTCAATGTAACTTGGTCCCCCTATGTATTCATATAGTTTCTATAAAAGGAAAGTTTCCCTACCATATTCGGTTAAAAGAATTGTACTAAAACCAATGGTGAATCTTGTACATCCAATATTCAATAATCAATCTTAGCCATTTAGTTTCACAATCCATTCTAATCTCTTTTAACCAATAGGTAAGAAATGTGACGTGACGACATGATCAAGTTTCATGTCTTTGCGATCAAGATGAAGTTTTTACGTTTATAAGGCGTGACATAAAACGATACAAAATATGAAAATATTTATATATTTATATCATATTTAATATATGCTATAAAATATTTTGTAAATATAAATATATTTACAAAATGACGTGGCATAAGACGGTGTGACTACATGATTTTTTTTTACCAAACTTTACGAAGCTTTTGCGAGATTTTTAAAACCATGCTAAAAACACAATATATATACAAACACCCAAACATTAACTCACCACCACCAACACACACAAGTCACTTTCTACTCCCACTAGTCAGGATGACAATATCTTGTGACTTTGCAAATTGTTTCAACTAAGGTTTTTAAGATCGGGATCCTATTTAGGATCATTTTCGTTTTTGCAAGATCGTGATCGTAAAATTAGATCGGGATCCTAAGATCCTGCTATAATGTATTTTTTAATTATCTTTGTAATATTATTCAAATATATAAATTATTATATATCATAAGCACGAAATTATATGAATATTTCATAGAAATGTTGTCCTAAATTATGAATATTGAATATTTAAAAAGCATCACATGTTGTTTTTTAAATTATTTAAAAAAATAAATCATAAATTTGTAGTTTTTAGTTTGCGGCTTGAGAAAAGTAAGATTGGATCAGAGTAGATCTTAAGATCGTACGGTAAAGGTTGGGATCCTATAAGATCTTAAGCTTGTTAAGATCTACGCATTATTCAAATCGTTTTTGCTTTGTAAAATCGTAAAATCATAAGATTCTAAGATCAAGATCGGGATCTTAACAACTATGATTCAAACAACAATCTGTTAATACAATCATGATTTTTAAGTTTGGATTAGCTTTCCCCTACTACTTTTATAAACACACAAACACAATTAACCATAACCAAACAAAATTAACCTTCGGTTTTATAAAAATCTATCTTTTTATATATACACTTCCCTCTAACCAACATTTCAACCAGAAAGATTCAATAAACATGATTATGTACTATATTGACTATGACAATTTGCCACCAGCATGCCGTTTTTTTCCTCTTGACAAAAGTAGGTTAGAAGTTATGTTGTGTTTGTTAATCTAAGAGCATTAACAATGGTAACACAATAACATCAATAACACCGTCCACGTCAGCGCCACATCAGCTTTAACATTTCACCTTAACATCCCCAAAAAACACCCACAACAATAACATCCCAATAACATCAATAACATTTCATATTTTCAATTTCAACCCCTAAACTAAAACAAACACTTCATTTATTAAACTAAACATATCACATTTAACATTAAAACACAAAGTACATTAAACGTTAAACACGAATTATATTAAAAATTAAAGATACAGCGCATACTGATGAAAATAAAACTACTAAAACTCAAAAAAACAAATCATCTGAGTCCCAACCCTCAGAACTTGAAGGAGAATTAAACTCCCCATTATAGTACCGACGCTTCATTATGTCGAAGTAGTTGTCTTGGAGGTACTGAGCTTCCCGTGCTTCTTGCTCACGGCGAGCAGCTTCTTCACGTGCCTACTCTTCCATAATCTCCCTAACGTTTTCTTCATCTTGTTCTAGTTGCCGGAAGGAAGCCTCACTTAACCCGCTGGGGTGGTTTTGAAAATCCACCTGTGGACTGTTCACTGGTGGAGTTGGAACAATTGGGAGGTACGGGATGTTTTCAAAACCTACCGGAAAGACATTTTCTTGTGGTGTTGAGTAAACTTCAAGTTCAGGTGGAAAGCTTGTTGGAGGAAACTGTGATGCAACTGAAAAGCTAGTTGGAGGAAACTGTGGTGAAGCTGAAAAGCTTGTTTCCGGTAGCTTTTCTGGACTTGGAAATTGCTGAGAAAAATCTTTGCGATATATTTTTTGTGTGTCTGAGTTGTGTGTGTAACTTGTGTGTGTTGTGTGTTCTAAACAACTCTGGTAGAGTTGTATATATAGGCAGAGTTGATTTGAGTTTGAATAAATCCCGCTCATATTTGATTTTTAAGTTTCAAATTTGAATTTGAATTTATCCCGCCCAGAATTAACCAGTATAATTGAAATTTGAATTTGAATAGGTTGAGGGGGTGTAAGTGAAAATTTATTTGAAATGGTTTAGGGGGGTGAAATGATTTTTTTTTACCTTTAACGAGCGTTAGCCCTGTAACGCCCAGGGACTAACGGCGCAATAACGCTGCTCTTCCAATGGTTAACGCCAATAACGGGCGTTATTTAGCCCCCCAACGGCGTTATTGCGTTACCATTGGCTTTGCTCTAATAGGTAGTTAGTGTCATTTAGTTCATGTGATACCTTTGTAATTCTTGTAAAGTTTCTTGTTCTTGTGTTGTTTATTACTTGTTATGTGGTTGATTATTCTTTTTTTTTTTTTTTTTTGTATTTTTGGTTGTATTGGTAACTTTGAAGGCTGCAATTAGCACCGTATGTTATCAGGGATTACTTAGGGCGTATTTATTTTTTAAGAGGTTCATAAAGTTGATGTGTCCCCCTTCCCCTATAAACACTGAATGAGGAGGATTTCCATTTTTACACTTTAAGCATACAAATGATTTAAAGGAACTAGTTAGCCCAAATAGAAAAAAGAAATAATATTTTATCGACATATAGTGATTCAGAGGATGCAACAAAGAAAGTAAACACGAAAGTCTTATGACATACTTGTTATCAGTTTTATGGTTAATTATAATTTATGTGGTTGAAATGTAGGCTTTATTTCTGGTCATTACATGTAGCCACATAAATGATTTTGGGTTTCGGGTAAGTTTTAGTTTGCTCAGTTTAGCTAACATAAACATGGATATATACTATATCGACTACGACAATTTGCCACCGGTATGCCGCATATTTTTCTTGACAAGTGTTACCTAAACTACTTTTATAAATTTCGAATGATTAGTTATTCCTTTTGTTTGTGAATACTATCTGTAAAATGTGGCCAATTGGTCTGTTACTTACTTTGTAGACTCTTTTATTCTAAACTTTCGTAGTATATGTTAGCGGGCTTATATTATAGGATAGCTTGGGCTTTGTATTATGTTGTATAGGCTCGGCCCATGATGGTCTTGTGTATTATGTATTTAACCATTACTGTATCTAGGGTTTTGGCATTGAATGAATATACAGAAGTTTATACTATTCTACATGGTATCACAGCCTACTCCTCGATCCTAACAACCTGCCGTTGATTTTTTTTTCCTTCACCGATTGGTAGTCTCAGTTTACGACTAAGTTTAGTCGAATTTGTTTTGTTTGGCTAAGTTTAGCCACGGTTTGTGATTGAAGTTTCAATCCGGTTTGGTGTTTGTTTCATTAATTCACTTGTTTAATAACCCACCATGACTAACGACAGCACACCTCCCCCACCGCCCCCCACAACGACCATTACCCTATCCGACAAACTAATGGCCATGAACCACTTGACAACCTTTGTTCCAGAAAAACTTGATGTTGATGCCATGAACTATTCATCGTGGGTCTATTACTTTTCTCACTTATGTCACGGGTATGGAATTTTTGATCATCTTATTGATCCCGCTGCCTCTACATCCAATACGCCTCCTCCGGACGCACCTCCTAAGGATGCGGAATGGACAAAGATAGACTTTATCATACGGTCGTGGATATTCTCCACCCTTGCTCCTTCATTACGAAAATGTTTAGTTGATCTCAACCCTCAAACTGCCAAGAATGCATGGACTCACCTTGCGGCCATTTTCCAGGACAACAAAAGACCGCGTGCTATGGCTTTGAAAGCCGAACTTCGCAACTTGAAGCTTGGGGCTTTAACTATTGACGGGTATTTCCAAAAGATCGAATCTATTGTTTCAGTTCTTAATGGTCTTGGTTCCCCTCTCAATAATGATGATGTTGTCACTTTTGCCCTCGAGGGTCTACCTTCCACCTACGAGACCATATCTACCGTTATTGCAAGCCGGGAACCCTTTCCCGATCTACAAACGGTTCGATCCTTGTTAACTACACATGAGATGCGACTCAAGTCTAAGGTTCAAGACACACTCGTTGATGCTACATCCGCGTCTCCCATGGTTTTAGTGGCTAAAACGAACTCTACCCCTCGTCGTGGCACATCGTTGGAAAAGGTAAACAGTCTATGTTGAAATTTTGCTAAGGGCTCTTGTCGATTTGGTGATGCTTGTAAGTACCTTCACAACGGGGTTCATGGCAAGTCTACTTTGCCACCTCGTACTACGGGTTCGGTACCTGGTATGGGACGCTCGGAGTTGGACATGTTACAAACCTTATTGGCAAAATTTGGGTTAACAAATACGCTTGCATGTCCCTCGAATACACCTACACCTGCTGCGTATACTATGTATCATGCACCTGGATTTGCCCTTCCAACCCAATACACCTTACAGCCCACACACCTTGGCCCACAGCAGCTTGGGGGGTCTGTTTTTGGCCTGCCCGGTTCTTATCCTACCTCAACCAGTTCACAGCCACCAGTTCAGCAGCTAGCTGGACCCTCAGCGCCACCGGTTCAGCTAGCGAAGGGGGTTCAGCAGCATCCAGGGGGTTCAGTTTTTGCGCCAGGGGTTCAATCGCAGTATGGGGGTTCAGTTTCTACGATGGGGCAGTTTCCTCCAGGGGTTCAAATGCAGCCTGGGGTTCAGTTGCCGCCAGGGGTTCCTTTTCAACCTGGTCATTTGCTAGGGACTGGTTCACAGGGTATAGGTCAACATACCATGTTACCACATGCTTTTAATACTACTACTCTTCATGACCCGACCTCCGGAAATTGGAACATGGATACAGGTGCGACTTCCCATCTTAATGACTCTGTACATAGTCTTAGTGATATTTTTAATATGTGCATTTACCCATCTGTTGCAGTTGGTGACGGGCGTTTTATTCCCGTTACTAACTCTGGTCATAGTATACTGTCTACCCCTTTTCGACCACTTCGCTTAAATAATGTCTTAATCACTCCTCATATTGTCAAAAACTTAATCTCGGTTCGTCAATTTGTTCGTGATAATTTGTGTACTGTTGAATTTGACGCTTTTGGTTTTTCTGTGAAGGACTTCCTAACTCGACGGGTACTCCTCCTTTGTGGACAGACGGGTGATCTCTATCCTGTTACGAAGCCCTCCACTATCCCTCAGGCTTTTCTCATCAGTCAGTATACGTGGCATCAACGACTTGGACATCCAGGAAGTGAAGTGTTGCGTCGTCTTGTGTCTAGTAATTCAATTTCTTGTAATAAAGAGTAGCTTCCCATTCTTTGTCATGCTTGTCAGCTTGGTAAACATGTGAAGCTTCCGTTTGTTAGTTCATCTAGTTCTGTTACATCATGTTTTGATATTGTTCACTTGGATTTATGGACCTCCCCGGTTCCCAGTCTTTCTGGTTTCAAGTACTATGTTTTATTTCTGGATCATTATTCTCAATATGTTTGGGTTTATCCGTTAATGCATAAATCTAATGTTTTGTCTAAGTTTCAGTTGTTTCGTAGTTACGTTCGCACTCAATTTAAGTGTGAAATTAAATTGTTTCAGTGTGATCATGGTGGTGAATTTGATAATCATGCTTTCCACACATTATTTGCAACATATGGCATTCAGTTTAGATTTTCTTGTCCACGCACTTCTCAACAAAATGGCAAATCTGAACGTATGATTCGTACCATTAATAACCTTATTCGAATACTATTATTTCAAGCACATTTGCCACCCAATTATTGGACAGAGGCTCTTAATATGGCCGTGTTTTTGCTAAATATTTTACCTTCTCGTGCCATCAATAATGAGATACCTTTTACCCGTCTTTTTGGTGCTCAACCCGATTATGGTGTCTTTCGTGTTTTCGGTTGCCTATGTTACCCTCATATTGATACTAATCACAAATTGGGACCCCGTGCCACACCTTCTTTGTTTCTGGGACACGCTGCCAATCATTTTGGCTATCGATGTCTTGACCTTAACACTAATAAAATTATCATTTCCCGACATGTTATCTTTGATAAAACTGTTTTTCCATTTCATACTCCTCAGTCCACACCCACTCCCTCCTATGATTTTTTGGAGGACTCTTCGGACCTTATTTCCACCATTATACGCACCACACCTGTTGGTCCTCCTCCGGTACCAATATCCGATACACCTATTGTCCCTCCTCCACCAATTCCACTTTTATCACCGTCCACCCCAACTCCACCACCTACTCCCTACCTATGTCACCTACGCCACCTACTCCTCCACCTGTTGTTGTTCCCCCTACTAATCCCCCTATCGTTTCTACTCATCCCATGGTCACACGTTCTCGTGTCGGGACTACTCGTCCTAATCCCAGGTACGCTGGTCATGTGTCTACTATTTATCCTTTACCTCGGTCCTATAAGGATGCTCTAAATGACCCCAATTGGCGTAATGCTATGTATGATGAGTATAATGCACTTATTAAAAATAAAACTTGGACTAGTGTACCTCGGCCTGAGGGTGCCAATATCGTTCGTTGTATGTGGTTATTTCGCCATAAGTATTTGGCGGATGGCACTCTTAGTCGTTATAAGGCGCGTCTTGTTGCCAATGGTAGTACACAGATTGAGGGTATTGATGTTGATGAGACTTTTAGTCCGGTGGTTAAACCGGCCACGATTCGCACTGTGCTTAGTCTTGCTGTATCTCGTTCTTGGCCTGTTCATCAGCTTGATGTCAAGAATGCATTTTTACATGGTGATTTAGCTGAGACGGTTTATATGCATCAGCCACCTGGTTTTCGGGATCCTGAGCACCCAGATCATGTTTGTTTATTGCAGCGGTCTCTTTATGGTCTTAAGCAGGCACCTCGTGCATGGTTTTAGCGTTTTACTTCGTATATTACTACAGTTGGCTTTAGTCCTAGTCGGTGTGACTCCTCATTGTTCGTTTACAGACAAGGTGATGATACTGCATTCTTGTTGCTTTATGTGGATGATATTGTTCTTACTGCTTCTTCAGATCGGTTGTTACAGCAGATTATATCCTCTTTACATCGGGAGTTCTCTATGACTGATTTGGGTTCTCTTAATTATTTTTTGGGCGTTTCTGTTACGCGTGACTCTTCTGGGATGTTTTTGTCACAGCGTAAGTATGCTATGGAGATTTTGGAGCGTGCCCGTATGGTTGGATGTAACCCTTCTCGGACCCATTTTGATACGGAGTCCAAGCTTGGTGCTGGTGGTACTCCGGTTACTGATCCTACACTATACCGATGTCTTGCAGGTTCTCTTCAGTATCTCACCTTTACTCGCCCTGATATTACATGTGCTGTGCAGCAGGTTTGTCTTTTTATGCATGATCCGCGCGAGCCACATTTCTCTGCTCTTAAGAGGATTTTGAGGTATGTACAGGGGACGTTAGACTATGGTTTACAGTTGTTTTCATCTACTACTGACTCTTTGATCGCTTATTCGGATGCTGATTGGGCTGGTTGCCCTACTACTCGTCGGTCCACCTCAGGCTACTGTGTTTTTCTTGGTAATAACTTACTGTCCTGGTCCTCTAAACGTCAGTAAGCGATTTCGGTCAGTCGGAGGTCGAGTATCGTGGTGTTGCCAATCTTTATTCTTTGAAACTTGTTGGATTCGGAATCTTCTTCGTGAGCTTTATACTCCCTTGTCTACTGCGACAATTGTCTATTGTGATAATGTGAGTGCTGTGTACTTGTCTTCTAATCCGGTTCAGCATCAGCGTACTAAGCACATCGAGATTGACATTCATTTCGTTAGAGATTTGGTTGCTACTGGTCTGGTTCGCGTTTTACATGTTCCTTCTCGGTTTCAGTATGCGGATATCTTCACTAAGGGTTTACCTTCTGCATTGTTTAATGATTTTCGTCACAGTTTGAGTGTTCGTTGTCCTCCCGCTCCAACTGCGGGGGAGTGTTAGCGGGCTTATATTATAGGATAGCTTGGGCTTTGTATTATGTTGTATAGGTTCGGCCCATGATGGTCTTGTGTATTATGTATTTAACCATTACTGTATCTAGGGTTTTGGCATTGAATGAATATACAGAAGTTTATACTATTCTACAGTATAAAATATATATATGACAAATCTTTCTTGTTGGTATGTATGTAAACCTGTTGTGTGTTGTAATATAAGCTAAAATAGAAATATTTGGCTAAATTATTGTTTATTTGGTGGTGAAATTACATTTTTTGTTTGTTAATCTAGTTACTTTTTTAGACTTATTGTTTGTTTTAATATAAGGTGAAATAGTGCTTCGAGCTGTTAGCTTATTTGGTGGTTGCTAGCCCAACTTTAGTTGAGTCATTTATTTCAGTATCGGCTTGAGAATGGCGAAGATCAAGTCTAGGTTATGGTATGATGCTCTTGTCGAAGTTTCTTCTAATAAGAGTTATACTCTTCAACTCTTTCAGTCTCGATAACCTCTCACAATCTGAATAAAAAAAGAATATTACAAAGTAACCATGGTCTTATAAACTTGTACTGTAAGCTTCATTAAACACAAATCCACTTGGTAAAATTTGTGTTGGATATTCACATTGATACGTTTCTAAAATATATGCAATATCTTAGTTAGCTGTTAAGACCTTTGTAATGGAATGTTTGGATACACATAAGTTCACAAGCTTGTACATTTTCAAAAAGATTCATTCGAGAACCTGATGCATATCTTATTTCTCCTTTGAAAAAGTTATAGGCTAATGAAAATAATGATACAACCAATGCTTCCAAACTAGTGCTGCACGGATGCTGGTTTGGTGTCGTTGGGTCAGTTGGGTTTGGCTATTTACATGGAGGAGGCATCAAACTGTAAGGACCAAAGGTCACTTAATGGAGGGCCTTTTAATCAAGGGAAGTGGTCGCAATTGGTTTGCTTTAATTGTAAAACAATTGCTGATTAAACAGCTTCATAAGGTATGAAACTATGAAAGGGACCCATAGGACTGTTATAAATGCAGGGTTTCTAGTTTGTTAGGCTGGACGGCAAGGGGAGTTTTGCACTCACCTTACAACCTCACTCACCCGCCACCCCCTTGCCAAATACCTCCACTCACGTATGAGTCTCGCGTCCCAAGAGAAAGCAAGGTGACCAACTCACCTACTTGATTTGTATGCTAATATATTCAACCGTTTGGTTTGTAGAGTAAAAAAAAGAAAAAAAAGAAAGTTAAGGTGAGTCGAAATGAGTCCTTTGTCCGCATAAAGGTGAGTGGAAGTGAGTGAAAGAGAGAAGAAAAAAAAGCCGATGTGACGCTGATATGTAAGGTGAGTGAGGTTTACCCTTGCCTTCAATTCTAGCCTTAGTATTAGCAGTTCATAAATCATTTTTAGTTCGTGTATGGTATAATAGACTTGTTTTAGGTAGTGGTATTGCATTAATTTATGCCTACCAATAAGGAAGATTGATGCAAGTACCATCTCCCCTTATTCAATCACTTCACCTAACTAGTTCAAATCACTTTAATAAAAAGGAAGATCTCTGCCGTCCACTTCACTGATCCAGATTCACACACTCAAATGAAAGGTCAAGATCATCCTTAAAAAAACACAAATATCCACAAACAAACACAATTACCCCCGGGTTAAAACCATTTTTCCTTCATTTATATACATCCCAAAAACACACACTTCCCTCTCTAGATCTACCACCATCCATAGTTCTTAGTTAACGGTTATCATGAAATTTCTAGTATTAAGCTTTATTGAAGATCATAAGTTGTTTCTGCTTCTACTTTTTGATGCACAAACAAAGAATATAATTTCTTGTTGGAATAGGTGGTCTCGGAATATTAAAAGTTTCATAGAAAAACACAGGTTACTTATGTTGTGTTTGTTAATCAAATGGGTAGTTAGTGTCATTTAGTTCATGTGATACCTTTGTAATTCTTGTAAAGTTTCTTGTTCTTGTGTTGCTTATTACTTGTTATTTGTACATATATAGTTTGGCATTGTCATGTACCACCAAAAGTTGCAATTTGTACATATATAGTTTGGAGCTAATATAGTAATACACCAAAAATAAGTTTACATCAATTGTGATTTATGAATATAGCGTTTGAAAACCATTTATATAGCAATTTTGATGAACAACATATGGCTAGATCTAAGTATATATTGTGAAAAATTCATGGAACACATGACATAATAGAACTGTTGTGAAAATGCTTTACTTCTTTCTACTGATTGTAGTCATACGAATATCATTACTTGTTATCAGTTTATTATCCTTGGTTTACGGTTAATTATACTTTTTGTTGGTGATATGTAGGCTGTGTATTTCTGGTAATTACTTGTAAAGAAATTAACTCCCCGGTTTGTTTCTTTTACTGATGTAGGATCTTTTCATTAGCATCTGACTCCACTTGAAGACTATTTGGCAGGTCTTGGTCTAAACAACTCTTAGATGCTTTGTAAGGAGATCTTAGTTAAGGGACGTCGTTGTGTTTGAGAGTAATATTCTGTTTTTAACTTTGATATTTTGTTTTGAACGTGAAATTAACTGATTATTAATAGTAATTGCATCCATAATGTTTCAAATATAGAATAACTAAATAAAGTGCCGGCTACAATAATGTATGCGCTCCAACTCTCCAAGATTGTGTTCTAGTGCAGTTCGTATGCTCATTATATCAGAACCATAATGTGTGTTAGTATACAAGTTAGTGTGGTAATTGTTTGTAAGGACTTGTATAAATGTGGTGTCCATGCCCTCTATTCTTGCCGTTTGTTTTGACCGTGGACGGCCATTTATGTAAATTGAATAAAACAATTTATGAAAACTCAAACAATTACAAGTTTCATTAATATTTTACATATCAAATCAGTTCAACGAATCAAATACAAGGTAACTATTAGGCTAGACACAGTGGCGAACTAGTTCGTCGGTGCCACATAAGATTTCTTTCTCCGACGACCTAGTTGCCACAGTGGTGACCTCATATATATATATATATATATATATATATATATATATATATATATATATATATATATATATATATATATATATATATATATATATATATATATTTTTTTTTTTAATTCAAATATTTTTAAAAACAAAATTAAACTTCATTAATAAAAATACTTAACATTACAACAATAATTAAAAACTTAAACTAATAAAACGTAGACGTTACAATACTTATTAAAAACTGAAAACATCACAAAATGTGTAGACGAAGAATTAAAAAATAACTCGTAAGACATAATTATCAAAATGTGTTTGAAAGTGTTTATGAGAAGTTGTTTGAAATTGTGTGTTTAAAAATGTGTTTGAGGTTGGTATTTATAATGTTGTAAAAGTGGTAAAGTTTGGGATTGTGTAACTCGGTTGTGTGCTCAACCGAATACCCTCTTCTTCTCTCCTCAACCTTGCTCAACCTTCTTACCCACAGTGGGTCGACTTTGCTCGACCTAGCCCCTCAACCGAAGACAACCCACCCCATTGTGGCCAGCCTTACGAAATACACATGTCATATAATACAACTATATAAGAACTTGGCTACAATTTTTGTAGCCAATTAGCTACAATATTTTATATAAATTACATAAGAAAGGAATCAGGGACCCACTAAAATGACTAGAGACCCACAGGAACCCACAAATTGTAGCACAAATGGTAGGGAGTTGGCTACAATACAATTGTAGCTAATATATTCTCATTTTATAATAGTAGTTTTTTACTAATAACTAATTAATGTTGATGTTTTAATTGCAGGTGGGCAAGCATTTGCAGGGTGTTAATTGCAAGTTCAAACGATACATATATATATCATGCGCGTACGATGAACTTGAATGCTACATTGCGTGAAGTTTATGTTTCGTTCTTTGCCATAGGGTTGAGGGTCTTCCCTTGAACAAAATTAGATCGATCAAAATTAGCGGCATGCTTAAAATTAGTCACACATTTGTAATAGTTTTGGCCCATGTGAGGACTAAAATGATTTTTACCAAAAGCTCAAATTTGCATACTTTATATCGATGCTTGAATTAATAACATCCACAATCGTTAAATTTGAAGGAACAAAGCTAAACTTGAAAGAACAAAGCTATTTAACCGCTTCAAAGCCTGAAACTCAGTGAATCCAAATTTGCCATAGGGCGATTTTGTTCACCAACGGCGATGCCATATTGCACCGGCATTGGCGCCGTTGAGGTCTTCGCTTGGTAAACCATGACCGTTGTTAGCTTTTCTTATGAGTAAGTGAGGCTTTTTTTGGTAATGTGTTATCCGACTCATATACGTCAATAATAGTTAGAGTTGAAGATGGTATTTTAATTATTGCGATCTTATTGGATGAATGCTAAAGTGACACATCAATAACGATTATTGATGCCCAAGTGCCCAACTGCACCAAGCACTATGAGGAAAGAAGCAAAACTACATGAGTAGATGGGAAAGAGTAAATGGTGCCCAACTGTGTCCTCACATGAATTAAAAGCCACCAACTACCAAATGTGAATGACATCAATTGTGAATGACTAAAATCAAATACAGTACTTGTATTTGACCAACTATAGACCACAAAATTTTCGTTTCTCTTGTACTCTCTCCCAAAAACACAGATACAAACACAAACACAAACACAAACAAAAAACCCTTCTCAGATCTGAACAACAACAACACACCATCATTTTAACCGGACAACATAAACATGGTTATGTACCAGATCGACTACGACAATTTGCCACCAGCATGCCGCTTTTTTTGTCTTCACAAAAGTGGATTAGACTACTTTCATAATATTCGACACAGGTTAGTTATGTTGTGTTTGTTAATCTAATGTTTAGTTAGTGTCATTTTGTTCATGTGATACCTTTGTAATTCTTGTAAAGTTTTTGTTCTTGTGTTCTGCGTTGCTTATTACTTGTTATCTGGTTGATTAATCTTTTTGTTTTCTTTTTATTATTATTATTATTATTATTATTATTATTATTATTATTATTATTATTATTGTATTGTTGGTTGTATTGGTAACTTTGAAAGCCGCAATTAGTACCGTATGTTATCAGGGATTAGTTAGTCTTATGAGAGTACCTGCTATCAGTTTTATGGTTAATTATATACTTATATGGTTGAAATGTAGGCTTTATTTCTGGTAATTACGTGTAGCAACTTATACTATATGTTGCTGTGTTTTATCTGATTAGTAGAGAGGGATATGATTTAGTGAATAAGCGTATCTGGCACATTGGAGGAAATGTAATCATAGTTGTTTGATATCCTTATGTTGTTTGGTCTTGAAGCTATTGTTTGTTTACTAGCCGAGTACCCGCGTCTAACGACAGCGGTGTCTAGCGGCAGAAATGTCTAGTTTTTGACAATAGTTTTAAGAGGCGAGTAATTTTCTTTCGATAAACTGTATCTCTAACGACACAAAAAGAATCATGCTCGGAAACCTTCTTTCCCGATCGCTTGGTAACATAACGGCTTTAATGTATTCTTCTCGATCAACTTGTGCGTGAGTTTTTTTTTTTCAATAGAATTATATTAAAAGAAATGATTTATGTTCTTAGATTTTGTATCTAAATATCTTCTTAACTCTTACACGATTGTGTATACATTTAACAGTGTACTCACATACCAACTATGTTCAACACTTTTTAGACAAACAACTTATGACCTCGCTTAAAAAGGTAATTAAAGATTCCGTAGTTAGTTCATATGTCATCATTATGGTTTTTAATACATTGGAACTTAAATTAAGTCCATCGTGTTGTATCAAAGGACTTGTGTTCTAATATTATCTCATATTTTGTGAAAAGCTCCTCAACTAAAATGATTTGCGATTAAAATATTGTGAAATAGATTGCCTTTAAAAAGCTGCAAAAGAAACCTTAAAAATGATGCTGAAGGTTTCAGATATGGACAATGATAGGCCAGTGGCATTCGGCTCGTCATCATATTCAACAGATGCCAAAGACAACAGCCGAATATTCCGTCAACGGCGATGGTCGAAAATCATCTTCAAAACATTCAAAATAAATAGATCCATAACAAATATGTATAGATATATACAAAAACTTCAAAACGCCAAATTATATATGTAGAACTATAAAAAATTCCAAACTTGTATGATATATAGATCTATTAAAAAAGAAAAAACTAAAAACTTACAATTAGTTGAGGGTTTTCGTGGTTGTGGGGTTTTCCATGGTTATGGGTTATGGTTTGTGGGGTTACCATAGTGGCGGTTGTGATGCGAGGTGGCGGCGATTTGGAGGTGGGGGAGGTCGGTAGCTCGGAGGTGATGGTTGTGGTGGTGATAGATGAGATGAATGAAATAGAGAATAGTTAAGTTGCCATAGTTTCTTGTCAAATAGAGGGAGAATTAAAAGTCTCATTTATTAGTTTCTTAAGTGAGATAAGTTTTTCAAGTTACCAAATATAATTTTTCACTTTTTCACATTTTCCACTTTTTCACATTTTAACTTTTTGACCATTTTTCTATTTAAGTTGTTAAGATAAGATAAGATTAAGATTAACATATATAAAGTAGATCTTTTACAATTCCTTTCAAGTTATTACAATATCTACGTGTTGATTGAGCGTATTGTAGTACGACCTCATATATTTGGGGCATGCAAAATTTTTATTGAATGCACAATAAACATATGTTTATATGAGTTTATCAAACATAAGATTGAATATCCTAACTTATTTTTGTTGTGCTTTTTCAGGAAGATTTTACTTCAAGCAACAAAAATAGGAGTTAGCTGAAGAGGAATTAAAAAATGCTCAAAAAATATGGGATGTTAACAATTATCGTATATCCTGCTTGAAATGCAACACAGTTTTAGAAGTTTCCATCAAGCAGTAATATGGTGATTTGTATCTTGAGAGAGACTCCATCAAGGGAATCAGTAAAGCTTTATGCTATTACAAATATGACATGAAAAAGCTTAAACGTAGTACGTGGGAAAATATATTTAGTTGTCTTGAGAAAGTTAGAATAATGTTTTGCAGTAAAAGTAGGATATCATCAGGCCTGTTGCTGAAAACGATGGTAATAGTTGTTGGCGCTGTCAAGAGTCAAGGATTATGCGAAGCATGTCATTGCAAAGTGTAGATAACATGAAAGTCGAATACATTCGCAGAAGTATAACGATCAGATTACTTGGAAGGATAGGTATGATAAAAATCACTTAAAACACGTCTTTTTCTATTCTTATTGTAGAAACTATCACACGCATTTGTCATCCGATCCATCATATAACTCCAACTATCAACTTGAGTCGTTTCAAGTAACTTTATTTACATTATACTAACATCTACCTAAATATATTTTTTTTTTTTTGGGTAAAAGGGTTGTATACATCTACCTAAATCTGTAAGTTAGAAACAAATACCAATTAGGCCCGGAACATGTATGTTCCATATTCCATTGATAACTTAGAAAGTTATAAACATGAAGGGTTACTCTTTTAAAAGTAGAATAAGTCATTGTATGTCACGCTTGTTTCATTGTTTTGAGTTTTAAGAATAAACTAGGCGAGTACCCATGCATAGCAAAGGAATTTTCTAGTGGTAAAAAGTTATGGTTGCGATAAAACGTGAAATAAACAAAATACATATCGACAAGATTATCTAGCCGCAAACGCCATGTATACGTAAAACGTGAAGTAATCAAAATGTAATTGCAAAATGTTGTAACATTCGGTAATTCAACTCAAAGTAAATTTTTTAGAATGTATCAAAGAACATGTAAAAACATTTAGTGAAACTGAAAATAAAACATTATATGAATAGTAAGATAACTAATAATGCACGTTATTCGTCATGTAAAACTTTTTGGTACATGACATTTGAGGTGTCACTACACCAAAATCAGAGGTTGGGGACGAAGAAAATATTTGGGTCAAATCTTAAAGTGATAACACGTACCTTTATTTTCCTGCATTAATGATTTGTGCTTTAAGATCACAATAATGAATTAATGACCTCATTTGGCATGTGAAAGGACTTAAGAATGTAAGTTGGCCTCAATTAGCAAAACATCTATTTCTGGAAACAAATATCGGAACAAAATAGGAAATATGAGTTAGCGTGCTTGTTTTTATCTTATGTCTATTGGCGGGTCATATTTTCAAGTTTCATTAATTTTTGACATATCGAATCAGTTCAGCGAATCACATACAACGTAACTATTACGGAATACACATGTCATATAATATAAGTATGAATATATAATTTGTATATTTTTTAATAGTAGTTTTTTACTAATAACTAATTAATGTTATGATGTTTTAATTGTAGGTGGGCGAGCATTTCCAGGCGGTTACCGCTCTTGAACCTCTGGTCCATATCCCGAAGGGGGATCCGCATAGGACAAAAGGCTGGTATGGGTGATGACCCAATATCGCACTTAGGCAAACCCTCGTTTGGGTAATTTGTGCCTTTAGGGAAACAAATGGAAGGGTGTTTCCCTAAAAGCATGGATTACTCCGAGACGAGGGTTTGTCTGACTACGGCATTAACTCCTTTGTTAAATTCCCGAGCTTGAACATTCTAGATCCACGCTCAATCGTCGTGGCATTGGGCTTGAACATTCTAGATCCACGCTCAACCATCTTGGCATTTGACTAGAGATCACACTTTGTGTCTAAAACTGCTGATCAAGTCCACATAAAGACTATGACCCACATAAGGACTATCAAACGTCCAGGTTTCCTTTGGATACGAAACATACTTTGGTTGATTTTGGTTTTCACCGGAGTAAAGGAAATAAGGGTTGGTTTGTCTTGCTTGAGAGATGTAGTAGGAGTGGGGGACTGCTTACTACATCTCGAGCAAGACGATCCAACCCTTATTTCCTTTACTCAGGTAAAAAACCAAAATCAGCCAAAGTATGTTCTTAAGCACCGACGCAAGGATCTTTGTCCGTCAACTGAAGAAGCCGTAGTTGAAAATCTGAACCTGCTCCACTCTCGTCAAAAGAAACTCCTGCATGTAACAATTTAATTGACTTTATTAGGGGCTTCTAAGACCTATCAAGATGTTTTAATGTATCGATCTCCTAGCATGTTTACTTTGACTTTGTGTGTTGTTGCAAACTGCTGTGGTTATGTGTGAAATATGTGGGGTTATGGTCATCTCGACCATCATTTTGGCTGCCTTTAAGAAAAATTAGTCCAAATTCATGAATTACTTTGCATAAAATAGTCCTTGATATGGTTTAGTAACCAAATTGCTCAAATTTCGCAAGTATTGGCGAACAAGATTCAAAAATTAGTCTACATTTATGAATTACTTTGCATAAAATAGTCCTTTATATGGTTTAGTAATTAACCAAATTGCTCAAATTTCGCAAGTATTGTCGAACGAGATTCAGTGTCCAATACCCGTTTCAGGCTGTGATTATGAGTCTCACTCTTGTGTCACCCGTCCGTAATGGTTACTGCCAAACATAGATCATGTTTCTTTCACATGAAGGTGTTGCTAAAGAAAGAAACATCAAAAAATCACGTCGTTGTTGATCTTCTTTAAGTATCCTATCTTGTGTAAGATTTATGCTAAGTGCATGTCAAAAGCTGCTCATATTATCTATGAAATGTTGGAATTTGAAGCCATTTTGCAATGTTGAAATGCTCTTTTGCAAGAGCTATCTGCTGATATCACATGAACTTGTTAAGAATTTCTAATAGACTCTTTACTTGAATCCAACTATGGTGTTATTTTGCTGCTACTTTAATTTGTACTATGTAATCAATTGTATAAAACAGGTACCAAAGCTAAAGCTGGAGACAACCCACTTGCTCAAGAAGAAGGATGACATGTTCTTTGGTGTCCACGCGGTCCACCTACTACAGAAAAAGAAGCCGTTGTTGAGAATCTGAACCCTGCACCAATGCTTGCCTCAAAAGAAACTCCTCCTTCTCCTAGTAACAATTTGAAACACTTTACTGGAGGCTACGTACTAGCATGTTTATTATCACTTTTACTTTGTGCGTTGTTGCAAACTGCCATAGGTATGTATGTACCCCGTGTGGTTTTGGTCATCTGAGAGCATCATTTTGGCTGCCTTTAAAAGGCTTTTTTAAGTCATTATCTATATATACATGGTTGCATAGCCCTTTAACGACCATCCAACCATCCAAATTTAGTAGTGATGTTTCGTTCCATCACCTGTCACCAATCACCATCCTCTGTGACTTGAATTATTATTAACCCTCAGCAGGCGCATTGTTGTTTTTGCAAAGAGGATACCACTAATGATAAACATCAATCAGAAGTCGATATGACATTTTGCCAAAAACAACCAACTTTTGCTACCTGTTACTTTCATTCACTCGTTTGCATATATTCATTAGGTCAACCCGACCACCACTGAAACAAACATCGTTTGACCCTTAATACTAACAGTAGTTGCAATAACATGTTAGTAGGGTATTTTTAGTGGGACCCAATAACATGTTAGTGGTGTGTTATGAGGGATGGTGTTTTAGTTATTAGTGTGTAAATGATGTTTTTTTTGTTAATGTGTTATGCGACTCATATACGTCGATAACAGTTACAATTAAAGATGGTATTTTAATTATTGCGATCTTATTGGATGGATGCTAAAGTGATACATCAATAACATTATTAATACCCAAGTGCCCAACTGCACCAAGCACAGGAAAGAAGCAAAACTACATGAGTAGATGGGAAACAATAAATGGTGTCCAATTGTGTCCTCGCATGAATTAAAAGCCACCAACAACCAAATGTGAATGACATCAATTGTGTATGACTAAAATCAAATACAGTACTTGTATTTGACCAGCTAAAGACCACAAAATTTTCGTTTCTCTGGTACTCTCTCCCACAAACACAAACAAAAACCCTTCACAGATCTGAACAACAACAACAACAAATCATCATTTTAACGGGACAACATAAACATGGTTATGTACTATATCGACTACGACAATTTGCCACCAGCATGCCGCTTTTTTCGTCTTGACAAAAGTGGGTTAGACTACTTTCATAATATTCGACACACAAGTTAGTTATGTTGAGTTATGTTAATCTAATGGGTAGTTAGTTCATATGATACCTTTGTAATTCTTACAAAATTTCTTGTTCTTGTGTTCTGTGTTTCTTATTACTTGTTAACTGGTTAAATATTCTTTTTGTTTTCTTTTTATTATCACTATTATTTATTTTATTATTATTTTTATTATTATTATTATTATTATTGTATTGTTGGTTGTATTGGTAACTTTGAAGGCTGCAATTAGTGCAATTAGTACCGTATGTTTTTGGGATTAGTTAGTCTTATAAGAGTACTTGTTATCAGTTATATGGTTAGTTATACTTATATGGTTGAAATGTAGGCTTTATATCTGGTAATTACATGTAGCAACTGATACTATATATTGATATGTTATACTCTGATTAGTAGAGAGGGATATGATTTAGTGAATAAGCGTATATGGCATATTGGAGGAAATGTAATCATAGTTGTTTGATATCCTTATGTTGTTTGGTCTTGAAGCTATTATTTGTTACTCATTTCCATATCCTTCCTTATTCGCTACTCATTTCCGTATCCTTCCTTGATGCAATATTCAAATTGTTATATACGTTATCTTTTTAGGATGTATACAGTTTGAGAGAATGTTCTGTACCGGGCGGTAACCTTTTATCAACATATTGATCTAGAAGTGGAGTATTAAGTGAAAATAACAACCCTTGTATCTCTGTGTTCTTAATTTCTTTTGATTCTGGTACACATAATTAATGTGAACCATGCGCCAAGATGAATGAAGCCAAGCTGTCCAAACTTACCTAAACATATATTGTACGGTCATAAAAATGTCGGTTAGGCTCATAATTATTTGCCTAGTAGAAAAAGCTTCAAACAATAGTGTTCGCACAACCAGAACCTAGTTATGATCCTAAAAAAACGAAGAATAATTCGTTCAACATGCAAGAACAGTTTTTATGTTAGGTATCAAATCTTAAAGTGATAACACGGACCCTTATTTTCTGCATTAATGATTTGTGCTTTAAGATCACAATAATGAATTAATGACCTCATTTGGCATGTGAAAGGACTTAAGAATGTAAGTTGGCCTCAATTAGCAAAACATCTATTTCTGGAAACAAATATCGGAACAGAATAGGAAATATGAGTTGCGTGCTTGTTTTTATCCTCTGTCTTTTGGTGGTGTTATGAATTTTGATCTGGCCCGTGATGGAAATGGGAAGTACCTCCGACACGCGTTACAAGTTTCATTAGTTTTTGACATATCGAATCAGTTCAGCGAATCACATACAACGTAACTATTACGGAATACACATGTCACATAATATAAGTATGAATATAAAATTTGTATATTTTTTAATAGTAGTTTTTTACTAATAACTAATTAATGTTCTGATGTTTTAATTGCAGGTGGGTGAGAAGCGGTTACCGCTCTTGAACCTCTGGTCCATATCCCGAAGGGGGATCCGCATAGGACAAAAGGCTGGTAATGGGTGATGACCCAATGCCGCACTTAGGCAAACCCTCGTTTGGGTAATTTGTGCCTTTAGGGAAACAAATGGAAGGGTGTTTCCCTAAAGGCACGGATTACTCCCAGACGAGGGTTTGTCTGACTGCGGTATTAACTCCTTTGTTAAATTCCCGAGCTTGAACATTCTAGATCCACGCTCAACCGTCGTGGCATTGGGCTTGAACATTCTAGATCCATGCTCAACCATCTTGGCATTTGACAAGAGATCACACTTTGTGTCTAAACCTGCTGATTGAGTCCACATAAAGACTGACTCCACATAAGGACTATCAAACGTCCAGGTTTCCTTTGGATACGAAACATACTTTGGTTGATTTTGGTTTTCACCGGAGTAAAGGAAATAAGGGTTGGTTTGTCTTGCTTGAGAGATGTAGTAGGAGTGGGGGACTGCTTACTACATCTCGAGCAAGACGATCCAACCCTTATTTCCTTTACTCCAGTAAAAACCAAAATCGGCCAAAGTATGTTCTTAAGCACCGACGCAAGGATCTTTGTTTGTCAACTGAAGAAGTCGTAGTTATAAATCTGAACCTGCTGCACTCTCGTCAAAAGAAACTCCTGCAGGTAACAATTTAATTGAATTTATTAGGGGCTTCTAAGACATATCAAGATGTTTTAATGTATTGATCTCTTAGCATGTTTACTTTGACTTTGTGTGTTGTTGCAAACTGCTGTGGTTATGTGTGAAATATGTGGGGTTATGGTCATCTCGACCATCATTTTGGCTGCCTTTAAGAAAAATTAGTCCAAATTCATGAATTACTTTGCATAAAATAGTCCTTGATATGGTTTAGTAACCAAATTTCTCAAGTTTCGCAAGTACTGGTGAACGAGATTCAGTGTCCAATACCCCGTTTCAGGCTGTGATTATGAGTCTCACTCTTGCGTCACCCGTACTGGTTACTGCCATACATAGATCATGTTTCTTTCACATGAAGGTGTTGCTAAAGAAAGAAACATCAAAAAATGACATCGTTGTTGATCTTCTTTAAGTATCCTATCTTGTGTAAGATTTATGCTAAGTGCATGTCAAAAGCTACTCATATTATCTATGAAATGTTGGAATTTGAAGCCATTTTGCAATGTTGAAATGCTCTTTTGCAAGAGCTATCAGCTGATATCACATGAACTTGTTAAGAATTTCTAATAGACTCTTTCTTGAATCCATCTATCGGAGTTATTTTGCTGCTAACTTTGTACTATGTAATCAATTGTATAAAACAGGTACCAAAGCTAAAGTTGGAGACGAACCACTTGCTCAAGAAGAAGGACGACATGTTCTTAAGTGTCTACATGGTCCGCCTACTATAGAAGAAGAAGCCGTTGTCGAAAATCTAAACCAACACCAATACTTCCCTCAAAAGAAACTCCTCCAAGTTAAAATTTAAAACCACTTTACTGGAGGCTACGTACTAGCATGTTTATTATCACTTTTACTTTGTGCGTTGTTGCAAACTGCCATAGGTATGTATGTACCCCGTGTGGTTTTGGTCATCTGAGAGCATCATTTTGGCTGCCTTTAAAGGCTTTTTTTAAGTCATTATCTATATATACATGGTTGCATAGCCGTTTAACAACCATCCAACCATCCAAATTTAGTAGTGATGTTTCGTTCCATCACCTGTCAACATCCTCCAAGACTTGAATTATTATTAACCCTCAACAGGTGCATTGTTGTTCTTGCAAATATCTCCCCCTCCGTTCTCCACCCGTAGAGGATACCACTAATGATAAACATCAATCAGAAGTCGATATGACATTTCGCACAAAACAACCAAGTTTTGCTACCTGTTACTTTCATTCACTCGTTTGCAACTGAAACCAACATCGTTTGACCCTTAATACTAACAGTAGTTGCAAGAATCTCTAGGAATACTAATCGAAGTTGTTCACACATGAAAACAGTAGTCGGTACGGTGAATGGACTGAATGCTTTGCTTATGCTAAACCCCAATGAGGTTGTAATATCAATTAATCACTCACATCACTTGTCTTGGACTCATGGTTGATTGCTTTTTTAATTTGATTAAAACGACTGTCGTTTTCTAAATTGTTCGTTTTGAGAGTGAATTTCAACCCAAGTTGACTACCATCATACGTAACTATAAGATTGCTCAACCTATATAGAAAGTGATTCGACTATAATTACTTTGTCTTATGGTATTATTCTGTTGGTTATTTAACAGGTACTGCAGCTGGAGACTCGCTCAAAATGCGGAGAAGGACTTGTTCCTAAGCGCCCCTGCAAGGATCTTGGTCCGTCAAAGTTGAGATTCACTATATAATGACCTTCAGTCAGGAACACATGAAACAAGAGAAAATTTTCTCTACCTTATACCAAAGCTCGAGTCTTTGGTGCAAAATTTTCTTAGCGATGTCATGTTCTACTATCAGGTTGGACTTGCGGCACGGTGATAATACAAGTGAAACATGAATCGAAGTAGCATAAAATGGAGACCTCAAAGTATATTATGATTGTAGCGATGTTAATTATTTACCAACATAGTTATGAATCAAATTATTGAAACTTTGTTTGAATATATGAAATCAACATTGTTAATTATTTACCAATGCTAGTCACTTTAAAATTTCAACTATCCTCTTTAATATTTCACCTACATTTTAAACACTCTTTAATATTTCAACTACTTAAACCTAACCCTACACACATAACTTGCAGCTACCAAACTACTACACACACAAAACCTCACCTATCTTTCTTCATTTCTTCCAAAGAACAAAAACAATATCACTTGTACAACATAATTGATTTTGGGTTTCGGGTAAGTTTTAGTTTTGCTCGGTTTAGCTTAACAGGAACATGCTTATGTACAATATCGACTACGGTTATAGTTGAAGATGGTATTTTAATTATTGCGTTCTTATTGGATGATGCTAAAGTGGCACATCAATAACGATTATTGATGCCCAAGTGCCCAACTGCACCAAGCACTATGAGGAAAGAAGCAAAACTACATGAGTGGATGGGAAAGAATAAATGGTGCCCAACTGTGTCCTCACATGAATTAAAAGCCACCAACTACCAGTTGTGTTTGACACCAATTGTGTACGACCAAAATTAAATACAGTGTACTTGTTTTTGGCCAACTAAAGACCACAAAATTTTCGTTTCTCTGGTACTCTCTCCCACAAACACAAACACAAACACAAACACAAACAAAGACCCTTCTCAAATCTGAACAACAACAACAACACACCATCATTTTTACCGGGCAATATAAACATGGTTATGTACTATATCGACTACGACAATTTGCCACCAGCATGCCGCTTTTTTCGTCTTGACAAAAGTGGATTAGACTACTTTCATAATATTCGACACAGGTTAGTTATGTTGTGTTTGTTAATCTAATGGGTAGTTAGTGTCATTTAGTTCATGTGATACCTTTGTAATTCTTGTAAAGTTTCTTGTTCTTGTGTTCTGTGTTGCTTATTACTTGTTATCTGCTTGGTTAATTAATCTTTCTTTTTTTTATTTATTTTTTTATTTTTTATTTTTTTTTTTATTATTATTATTATTCTTTTGTATTGTTGGTTGTATTGGTAACTTTGAAGGCTGCAATTAGTACCGTATGTTATCAGGGATTAGTTAGTCTTATGACATACTACTTGTTATCAGTTTTATAGTTAACTAGCTTTATAGCCCGCCCATAACTTCATTATATTATTTGTTAAAATTTGTGTACTAATATTTGTGTGGAATAGAATGTAAGGAGTATTAAGAATCAGAGGTCGTGACAATTGTTTGCTTGTGAATGAATGAGTACATATTTTAAAATAATAGAAAATAAATTCATTACAAGCTTCAACAACATATTGTGTTATCTATTGATATTAACCGAACATCTTCCACGTCACTGTCCAATGGGGATTTAGTTGGTCACTGAATATATACATGATTTAGTTACCAGGAATAATAAGCATCAAAAAATGAATGTAGTTATATACTTACAAGAGTGTCCTTTGCAACCCGTGAGGCTCTCCAACAGGTATTATGGGATCTGTCTATGTTATTTTAGAGCTTGTTTTTACAACTAACTGTTTCCTTCTATTTACAGGCCCTCCTACTTAGTGGCAAGGAGATTGACGGGAGGCCCGCAATTCAGTCCGTTACTGAGCCAAATGGTGACACGACTTCACTCTATGTGCATGTTACGCACTTAGCTCCACAAGCTAAGTTTGCTGATGTACGTGTCTTTGTTGGCTTGTACTATAATTATGTATTTTTTTTATTACTAATCTAACAACTGAATAATGTTCTGTTGTTTTTATTGCATGTTCTGCTTCATTTTGATGTTGCTGCTGTTGTGAAGCCAGTTGTCGCCTTTGTGCCGATGAGGCCCGACAACCAAAACAAACAGTTTGCGTTTGTTTACCTGAAGTCGCTTGCTGACTTCAGGTCTGCACTTGGTCAGGACCGATTGTTTATCTGCTGTAGGGAGGTCAGAGTTGCACCAGGTGTGTATGCTGGTGGGAGGGGGGGCACAGTTAAAGGTATATTTACTCTCCGTGATCACAATTTGGTTTATTTTCTTTATTGGCCTAGTAGATATATCTTTTTCTAGAATCTCATCTCATTCCTCACGAGGTTAATAATGTTTGAAGTTTGTTTTTTTAGTATAATATTAAAAGTCTTCTTTACTTAATCGATCTTTACTTAATTTATTCACTTATACTCTGAACCCTTGAGTGGGTGTTTCTTTTTGGCTTAATGGTCTGAAGAGAAAAACCTCTTAATCCGTGTGTCAAAAACGATGTTTTTTTCTTTTTTCCTACAAAGGGAGATCCAGAGTGTAAGAGGGTGCTAAAAATTGGAATTACTTTTGGATGCTTCAAACTGCTAGAGACACTTTTTTACATTAACTGATGTCTAGATGTTCAATGAATGTTTGACCGATTTTTAGATATACATTTTGATGTAATGTGAAGGTGATTTAGTTTGTAGAAGACTTCCATTTTTTGTTTTTTATTATGAACAATTTTACTGATTTTTTCAGGTAGTTCTGGAGGGTTTTAGCTTGAGTTGAAGTTGTTCGGGCTGCTCTGATTGTCTTTTCTTGACATAAGTACTTTGTAATTTTGTACTGGCCACTATGTATGTTCGTTTTGGATTGGTGGTTACTCTAGTAGTCTGGTCTGGTTTGATACTACCTTTGATTGGCTAGTGCTCAGTTATTTCAGTTTTATATCTTTCAGTTACTTTTTTCCATACATTGTTTTGAAATATGTCGTAGAACTATAAGCAAATGTATTTTCTCAAGAGGAAATTTAAATTTCACCACTAAATTTAAAATGAAAGTAGATTGTAGTTCAATTCCTATTTAAGATAAGTGAAATGGTGATTCATGTTCTAGAAGAGAAATACACGTGTGCAGGGATATTTGATTGGATACGTGATATCTCAAGTGGCAAAAGGAGGAACAGTTACCTCGTATAAATAGGAAACATTTGAGAAGACAACCTACACCACTTCACTTCTTCTTCTACTTAATCTTTTTCCATGTTGTTATTGAGTAAAGGGAAGATATCCCAAATAACTACTTCCGCTTCTCTCAAACAAAGTCATTCGATCCTAACTCGGAAATGTGGCGTAAAACTACATATATATATATATATATATATATATATATATATATATATATATATAGATATATATATATATAGATCTGGTTGTAAGGCGTAAATAGCTGCATTATCACAAGAAATGCAGAAAAGGTTCTGACACTGTCAACCCTTGTGAATGAAATAATTCCAAAGGCACACATAGGTTCGATTTGATGACAAACTACAAAAACACATTGTGTATTTGAAATAGCATTTGTATTATATTTGAATCTGCATCTATCAAATTGGGGGATAATGCACATCAATTAACAGCTGAAAAAGACTTTATGTGAATCTGGATTGTACTTACCTATATAGTATAAGCAATGGATAAAGAACATTATCAACCTGTGAATAGCGGGTGTCTAAATCAACAGCTGCTCTTTGTTCTGGACCTCAAGAAACGGATTGCAATGGATAATCTTAGACCATAAATCTGCATATGACAAGTTTAATGTAAGTTAGTGTACGAAGTCATTAAACAATGCGTCTATGAGTAGCTTCCATTTTAGAAACACCGTACCTTGGGGAAACATTAATACCCAATGAATGGCCGAATACATGTGCTTTGTTCCAACCCAAATGTTCCAACCATTGTCCATATGGAATAGAGTTGAGCATGTATTTAATACCAGTACAAATAGAGGTCTTAGTGTATACCTCTAGCCAAATCAGTGCATACCCTTCAGTCCCTCCATTCCTGTAAAATCAATAGCAACTTAAATTTTGTGGTCAAGCCATCAGTAAAGCTTAATACGTTTCTAAAAAAACAATATAGGAATCAAATAAATATGACAATTAATAGGAAACCATGAGTAAACCACCATTGTTAGAAATCCTTCAGCCTGTCGTTTAATTGGTCGATTAATGAGACTATTATTGACAACATAATACATTGATACAGTATTCTAACAAATAATGATTATAGATGCTACCTCTGCACCTAGTCGAAAACGAAATATGTCACTAAATCTTGTGCTTGCATTATGAAATATAGCAACACTCCAAATACATCCATACAATAATAATTACAAGAATGCCCAAAGTCTCATGTAACTTAGCACATATAATAGAGATGAAAGAAGATGCAAACCTGTCAACTTGGCATAGAACTAATGGCTCAACTAACTGGATAAAAGCAAGTCAAAGGCATAAAGAGGAAAAAGCTCAAATCTTCAAACCATCAAGCAGTTAGTTTTTATCAAACACCGTTTCAACAATTCTTATACCATAAATAAGCTACATAATGACCAGTTCATCTATGCCTTCATGTTCAAATAGACCAATTTCATATTTAAAATCACTGAAAAAAATTCAAACCAACCCATATTAAAAAAAAAAGAAAAAAAAAGAAAAAAAAAAACCCTTTTACCTTATAAAATCATACCACCACAATTATTATGCCAAAATCAAATCTTCAAATCAATCACATGCAAGAAACGATTGATCAAATAATATAAATTAGTGATTAGTAAATATAATTGTTAATCAATGTGCAAAAAAATTATAAATTACAAACCTGATTCAATAAATGATAATGAGATCGGGTGATTTCAATTTTCCGACTAAGTGTAGTTTTTGATAGATCCTTTAATTCGTTTATCAATTTTATGGAGCATTCTGGTTTTAATTTTGATGGTTGGTGTGACTGATTTAGGTTGTTGCCGTGATTTGTTGGTATAAATGTTTGAAATTTTAAAATACATCAAATCATCCGCTCCTCTCAATTGAATGTGGTGTAAATCTTATTTTGGAAATACCATAAAGTAGGAGTTTCAGTTATGAGTAGAAAGTGAAGTATATTAGTTTGGAAGTAGAAGATAATACACAAATATGTGGATTGCCTCAGTGGTTGAGGCGTGAGGCTGTGAATGTTGAGACCTATGTTCGATTCTTGGCTGCTAATTTTTTTTTAATAATGTAACCGGATGGAGTGCCATGGTGGCATTTCCACCTCATCATAAAGGCGCCATGTCAACATTAAATTGCCTAGTAAGCATTAGTGATGTGGCATGTGTTGACTCATATATATGTATAGATATTACTTTATGTAGTTGAAATGTAGGCTTTATTTCTGGTAATTACATGTAGCAACTGATAATATATGTTGCTGTGTTTTACTCTGATTAGTAGAGAGGGATAAGGTTTAGTGAATAAGCGTATCTGGCATGCATATTGGAGGAAATGTAATCACAGTTCTATGATATCCTTATGTTGTTTGGTCTTGAAGCTATTGTTTGTTTATATAGTGTTTATGTGGTAATTGTCTATAAGGACTTGTATAAATGTGGTGTTCGTGCCCTCTATTTCTTGTTGTTTGTTTCGACTGAGTGGAGGGCCATGGTTCTATATTTACATTGTTCTAGTGACACTACAACATTCGTCGCTTTCGCAGGCGAAGTTTCAGGGCTTTCGCCGGGGACATGTCCCCTACGAAACCTTTTCTCGGGGACATGTCCCCAGGAAAAAGACCCCGGCAATACCTTCTCGGGGATACTTTCCCCAGGGACTGTTTGTCACTTTTATCGGGGACATGTGGGACCCACAGTCGATTGTCGCCGGTCAAATATGTCCAACGTGGCATCACTCATCGCCGGGGACACGTCCCCGGGGAAACAATTTTTAAACTTTACTTATAGTAGCCTAATTACGTCATTAGTCATGTTTTACCGGAGACTGGTCCCCGGGGAAACTATTTTTAAACGTTACTTAAAGTAATCTAATTACGTTACTAGTCTGTGTTTTACCAGGGACATGTCCCCGGCAAAACTAACTGACCCAATATGCAGAAAATTGCTGCAAAATGGGTAATTTCCAGATTTTTTGCGTAAATTTTCCGGAAAAAATCTACAACCTGTTTGCTAACATAGTATCATATATACCTATCAATCATAACACAAATTCGCTAAACATAATATCATACCCATCAATCGCTAACATAGTTATCCTTTTCCAAAATCGCCAAAACGGTTCCTAAACCGTTAAAGCATGATCATCTACAAAACTATCCAAAACTACCTATCCGCAAATGGTCCAAAACTATATGTATAATCCATTTACGGGAATCCTAGCACATAAACGACATAATAATCCATGTTATTCTGTACAAACGTATCCAAAATGTGTTAAAGTAACATAAATCGGCATCTCAAACCCCACTACCCCCATTACCGTCCCTGGTATCTCTAGACTCGCCGGATGGAGTAGCACCAGATCCCGACCCACCTCTCCGATCCCGGTGGGTAGCACTTGACCCACGTGGAGTAGCACTTGACCCACGGTGGAGTAGCACTTGATCCCGGGCGGATTTGTATTCGCTCCTTCCAAGCGGAATGACCTCACAAAATCCATGACCGCTCCATCGAGTCCTCTATGTAGCGAGCTCCTCGGTCATTTTGCACTGTTTCCCGCAATGAGGACACATCCGCTGCATCACGAGGTAGGAAGGTGCTAAAGGTCTTCTTCACTCCACCGCCGGGTAAGACCTGACCTACACCAGGAATATGAAGGCGCTGCTTACCACCAATCACGGTACGCAAAATCTAATGGTCAGTCATGCGAGTCCCATCGGAGGTGCTCTCTTCCCGCATCCGCAACATCTCGTTCTGTTTAGTTATAAAAAAACAAGAAAATTAATATATAAGTCGTGATGCATTATATATCATCAAAACGGGTGACTTTGAAAATAAATTATACTTACATATCTAGCCTCAGATAACGAGGACTCAAAGACATCGCCCCTTGTATGGTTCAGACGGTAAAGCTCTATCAATTCTTCTCCGACCGCCGCGTCATCCTTGCTGGTCAACTGTTTAGAAATAAAATCAATAACGACACACCAAACACCATGTATATATATAAATAAAATGATTAAAAAATTTCTTACGAAGTTATGGCGAATAGCAGCATACGACTGAGATCCGTGAAGGCTAGAGCTCGTGTTCGCCATTCGGTTTTGTCGATTCACCTCTGAGATCTTCTGCTTCTTGGGGTCTGTCCAAAGCTTAACCTGCGTATTTTAAATTATAAAACTATTATATAAATGAATTATTATTATTATTATAAAGTGTCGATCCAGAAATTTACCAACGCATCCCAATCCTTTTGCGTCTTGTTCTCTGGGCGCTTTCTTTTATCTCCTCAATTTTCTCCATCCCACTGCTGCCGTAAGTTATATTTTTGTACCGATATTTGTTGTCGTCGTATCGTTTTGGAGATAATATTCGATATCAACAATCTTATCTCCATTCGGGACGGCAAGATGTGTGTCCGGATCAAAGTAGTCTTTGCAATAAAATATAAATAAAAAATATACAAGTTTTAAATAAACAAACAAGTTTGAATAAATATACAAATTTAAATAAAGGTTAAAAAAAACTTACGTGCAGATACTCATGGATGTGGGACTTGGCCGTTTCGGGAACCTTAGCCCATGACTCGCAATACATGGGAATCGAGTCCCGTAACACCTCCCCAACATAGTTGGAGAACCAAGAAGAGTGAGGGCCCACGTGTGTCCAAAACCCCTCCGGGTTGGGCTGAAATTCGATCGACACAGGACGACCATCCAGTGCCCTCTTCGCCTGTCAGGCCGTGTTCTTCGTGGGACCACGCACCACCTTACCGCCTTTCCCAATTTTGGCGTTTGGGTCTGCAGCTTTTGATTTAGAGCCTACAAGTAATCAAATTCAAGTGATGATGACATAAAATAACATTTTATCAATTTAAAATAACATGTAATCAAATATAGTTTAGTGAAAAATAATTCAGAAATTCTTACGCTGGCAATTGCTGCCTATCCTCCTCGAGGGACCACGAGGTGGCGAATTACCTCCGTCGCCACCGGGAGACCTAGCTACAACATCGCCATCTGTTAAAGCGAACATAGAAATTAGTGAAGAAACATATATATAATTAAATAAATAAATAAACAAACAAACAATGCCGGGCTGGTCTTTTTTCTTTCTTTTTATTAAACCATATCAATTTTCACCTGGAAGAGTTGCACAAGAGAGTTCTTAGAATAAAAGTGATAACAATACTAGTACTAGTAAAAAGCATACTGAGCATAAACAGGTAGCCTACAATCCTACATATGCCCAATCAATATCTTAAAGTGACACTTATAAATGGAGCACTGTTAACTACATACACCTTTTATTATCAACTACCAACACATATACCATCATAATTGCAATAACTTAAGTAGTTATAGAGGTAAAGAGAACAATTTGAAACAAACCAGAACCAAATAAGTTCGATTCCATCAACACAGCTAGTTTTGTACTATTTCATTCTTAGAGCGACACATAAAGCAATCTCAAGTTGGACATGTCCCCGGCAAAACACTTAAAGAAGCTAGATCAAAACACCCCTTTCTGGGCTGTCAAACAGCGGGCAAATGGACCCTTTTATGAGCTGAAAATTAGCGGCCAAACGGACCCTTTATGACCTGAGAATCAGCGGGCAAACAACCCCTTTATAACCTGGAAATTCAGCGGGCAAACGACCCCTTTAGAGGCTGAATTCAGCAGCTACAAACGCACTCTTGGTGCAGGAAATAAACAAGCAAAACGCACCCCAATGGAACCGGACACACCAATGGTTTGGTTGATCACTTCTTTAATGTCAAGTCCAAGGTAACACTGGATTGATATGTCAAGTCCAAGAGAACATGTTCAATAAACAGTAATGGTGACAAGGAGTTATCTTGCAGGTTCAGATAGGCATGTATCACATTGAGGTATAGCAGATATTATATCAAAACTAATGGCAACACATGAAGATCTAATTGTTTAATTACCCTTCAAAACTGATCCGTACTTGGTATGTTTAATCGTTACAATAATAAGTAACTTTAAACTTAGATTATTGCAGATTAAATAATAAATCACGAGCGACAAATCACATGGAGCAGTAACCAAACTAAGGGATGGTAATAGAGCTGAACTCATCGTTGCAATAATAAGTAACTTTAAAAGTTACAGACCGTAATTTAAGTGGCCTGAGTCGTGGCAAGGAGCCATTCACAATAGTCTTAGTTTGAACCCCTTTGGGTGGCTGCGTTGCAGTGAAGCCTTATACTTTTAGAGGGCAAATTTGTCATTTAACAGCAATAACTATAAAGGAGCTATACCCTACTCATATTAACAGGAAGCTAAAAAAATACATATATATTAAAAAATAGGGAGCTATAAACTTTCGCCGGTGACATGTCCCCGCTAAAAAAAATTAACAAAAAAATAATAAACATACCTTTTGGTCTCGGCTCACGGTTGTGGTCTCGGCTCGGTCTCGGCTCACAGTTATTGTTGGTCACACCACAGCTACTGTACCAAAAAAAAATTATAAAAAAATTATAAATTAAAAATTAAACAATTAACAATTAACAATTAACAAATAACAACAATTATAAGAAAAATAAAAATAACGAAAATAAAAAAACTAGCAAAATTAAAAATTAACAAAATTAAAAAAAATGTGTACCTGGTCTCGGTCTCGGATGTTGTGAGAGTAGAGGGAAGAGAAAGAATTAAACAATGAGAGGGTTTGAGAAAAGAATTAAACAATTAGAGGGTTGAGAGTAGCAATGGAGGTGGTGCCTGATGGTGCGAGAGTGTAGGGAAGAGTAGCTTGATGGTGGTGGTGGTGGTGGTGGTGGTGTGAGAGTACAGATTGTGGTGGTGGTGGTGTGAGAGTAGCAGGGTGCTGTGGTGGTGAGTTGAGAGGAGAAAGAAGGGTTTTTTTTTTTCATTTTTTTTCCCGAGTGAGACCAGATCTGCTAATAATTGAGGTTGATATTTCTTTTCTCCTTTTGCCGGGGACAATTCCCCGGGGAAAGTTTTATTTGTCTTCTTGCAAGACCTTTACCGGGGACATGTCCCCGGCAAAACTGATGGCGGGATAAAGCAAAAGTATGGAGGGAAAATGAAATTTTAGCCCAAAACTTTCCCAGGGGACATGTCCTCGGGAAAATGTTTACTTATAAAATTAAAACTTTCATTTTTAACAATTAGAATTAATAATAAATTATAAAATTACATAATTAAATTAAACCTAAAATTATAAAACTAATCTAATTACTTTTAACGACCGAGTATAGGTGCTATGGTAGACGTATCATGTTAAACGGCCGAGTATAGGTGCTATGGTATACGTATCATGTTAAACGACCAAGTATAGGTGCTATGGTAGACGTATCATATTAAACGACCGAGTATATGTGCGATTGGTATACGTATCATGTTAAACGACCAAGTATATGAGCTATTGGTATACGTATCATGTTAAACGACCAAGTATAGGTGCATTGGTATACGTATCATGTTAAACGACCAAGTATATGAGCTATTGGTATACGTATCATGTTAAACGACCAAGTATAGGTGCTATGGTAGACGTATCATGTTACACGAGCGAGTATATGTGCTATGGTACACGTATCATGTTAAACGACCAAGTATATGAGCTATTGGTATACGTATCATGTTAAACAACCAAGTATAGGTGCTATGGTAGACATATCATGTTAAACGACCGAGTATAGGTGCTATGGTACACGTATCATGTTAAACGACCGAGTATAGGTGCTATGGTATACGTATCATGTTACACGAGCGAGTATATGTACTATTGTACACGTATCATGTTAAACGACCAAGTATATGAGCTATTGGTATACGTATCATGTTAAACGACCAAGTATAGGTGCTATGGTAGACGTATCATGTTAAACGACCGAGTATATGTGTTATTGGTATACGTATCATGTTAAACGACCAAGTATATGAGCTATTGGTATACGTATCATGTTAAACGACCAAGTATAGGTGCATTGGTATACGTATCATGTTAAACAACCAAATATATGAGCTATTGGTATACGTATCATGTTAAACGACCAAGTATAGGTGCTATGGTAGACGTATCATGTTACACGAGCGAGTATATGTGCTATGGTACATGTATCATGTTAAACGACCAAGTATATGAGCTATTGGTATACGTATCATGTTAAACGACCAAGTATAGGTGCTCTGGTAGACGTATCATGTTAAACGACCGAGTATATGTGCTATTGGTATACGTATCATGTTAAACGACCAAGTATATGAGCTATTGGTATACGTATCATGTTAAACGACCAAGTATAGGTGCATTGGTATACGTATCATGTTAAACGACCTAGTATATGAGCTATTGGTATACGTATCATGTTAAACGACCAAGTATAGGTGCTATGGTAGACGTATCATGTTAAATGACCGAGTATAGGTGCTATGGTATACGTATCATGTTACACGAGCGAGTATATGTGCTATGGTACACGTATCATGTTAAACGACCAAGTATATGAGCTATTGGTATACGTATCATGTTAAACGACCGAGTATAGGTGCTATGGTAGACGTATCATGTTAAACGACCGAGTATATGTGCTATTGGTATACGTATCATGTTAAACGACCAAGTATAGGTGCATTGGTATACGTATCATGTTAAACGACCAAGTATAGCAACAACAAGAACAACAACAACAACAACAACAACAAATACAAGAACAACTACTACTTTGATTAGCAACAACAAGAACAACAACAACAACTACAACAACAACAACAACAACGACAACTACTACTACTACTACTACTACTACTACTACTACTACTACTACTATTACTACATACGAAGATTTTCCATGTCACCTAACAACTCACGAAGTAATGCATCCGACTGACATGCGTGGTCGTCAGGAATCGTTGCCATTTCAAGTTTGGCCTCAAGCACCCTTATTCTTGTCTCTAGCACATGTTTTTGTGTTTCCAGCAAGTTTATCCTAAGATCTTTTTCATGGCAGCTCGAGCACTCTGTTGGTGCAGAGATTGTTCTTAAGTACTCGTCAAATGCATCCTTCCACATAAAATATCCGCATCCATTATCTTTTTACGGGCAATGTTACATAATAAGAAAATTTTAAGATATTACAACCCAATTATTTGTATATTTACATAAATATGAAATGTATGATTGTTCACCTTTGACAGAGGACATGAATAATATTGTCGTCCAGATGAATAATCTTTATGTGATGTTCTTAATCTTATATTTCCTGCTCCACAAGAACACATAAAAGGATTAAATTGCTCCATCACAGGTTTTGAAATTTGTGTGAAGATCAGATATGGTAGAAATTTGTGAAGATAAGATATGATGGTTTTGAGGATATGTGAAGATAAGAAATTTGATGTTGGGAATTATGTGAAGTCTGGTTACTGCCGAAGTGATTCTGCTGAAGTAGTGTGGATTCTACCGAAGACATAATTCTGCTGAAGCTATATAGTGAATAGTTTGTTTCTGCGGAAGTTATTATTCCGTATTTAGTTTATTTAGTTTGGATATACATGAGCTTTATTAGGAAGTGATTGTGTATATCTTATTTAGTTTTATGTTTATACGTTTCTTGGGAAACGGTTTAGGATTTTGTTTAGGGTTCCTTGTCTATAAAAGGAACACAATAGTATGAGTTATGTAATCGATTGAAAAACAAAGTTTTAGTTAATATAATGATCCATAGAGGATCACAGAGTTCTTAGTTATTTGTGTTACTTGTGTTTATATTCCGCTACAAAATACAAGTAGTAGAGATTGTCTTTTACTGTGCTTGTGATTACATAGGCATAGCTAACGATCCACGAGCTCAAGATCTATCAAGGTCTGTTTGTTTCAACAAGTGGTATCAGAGCCTCATGAGAGTCTCTACGATACTAAGGACAGGTTTTTCTAAACATCCATACAACCAAAACAAAGTTTATCATGCCTGGATCAGATGTTGATGTTGAAATCACCAACAACCAAAACTCTACCCATCTGCAACAACTAAGTCTCTCTAATAGCAATGCTAAGTTTCCTTACTTGAAAAGGGAGGAGTATGATCTTTGGGCATTGAAGATGCAAAACTGGATCTCCAACATTGATTGGAATCTATGGGAGATAGTCATGAAGGGAAACAGTTTGAAGAGAACTACCACAGATGCTGCTGGCAAAATGACTTATGTTCCTCCCAAAACTGTTGAAGAGTTACTGGCAGTTCAGAGAGAAACCAAGGTTAGAACCATTCTTCTTCAAGCTATTTCTGAGGATCACTTGAGTGATTTTCACTTCATGCAAGATGCTAAGGACATATGGTTAGCTATTAAGGCAAAGTTCGGTGGGAATGAGGAGTCTAGGAGACTGAAAGAGTCCATGCTGAGACAACAGTTTCAAGATTTTCAAATCTCTGAAGAGGAAGGAATTCACAAGGGCTACGACAAGTTTCACAAGATTTTAAGTCAGTTACATCAGCTGCAGGCAAAGCCAGATAATGATGATTGTAATTCTAAGTTTCTGAGGTCTTTACCTCCATCCTGTCTACAAGTGAGCATTGCTTTAAAAGCTAAAGGTGGTTTGGACATGATTACCTTTGATGAGCTGTACCACAAACTTAAAGCTCTTGAACATGATGTGAGAAGTCCTTTTAGATCATCTTCTACTGTTAGTCACACAGCATTCGTTGGAGCCTCTACCCCAAAGATGAGCTATGGTCCAAGCCCAACATATGGTCCAAGCCCAACATACTCATCATCATCTTATGCTACTCCTTCATCAAGCTCTCAATCTAAATCGAGTGGTATTATGGAAGATGTTCTTGGATCCTTCTTTGCTGATTATGATCCTCAGCAGGAACTGGCCTATGAGGATTTTGATCAGATAGACCCACTGGAAATGAAAGAGATGAAGCTGAAGTGGCAGGTGGCCATGCTGTCCATGGATATCAAGAGGTTTGAGCGCAAAGCTGGGAGGAGGTTTGGCTTCCAAGAAAGAGACCCAGCAAGGTTTGACAAAAGGAAGGTCAAGTGCTTTACATGTCAACATATGGGTCACTTCTCCAGAGAGTGCAAAGATAGGAAACCTGGTGATGAGACGAGATACTCTTCTTATCAGCAGAATCAGAAGGAGGCAGGAACTTCAAAGGGGTCAGCTGCTTTGGTCACTCTAGATAGCAATGTGGACTGGAAGCAACATGAGCAGGAAGATAATGATGGTCCTGGTAATGATAATGTTGGTTTGATTGCAAGTGTACTTAGAGGATAGGCATGATCAGATTGCCTTGATGGGCATCTCTCAGGTACAAAACTGTTTGTTTGGTTGTAATGAGCGTTATAATGAACTCAAAGAAGCTTATGATATTTTGAAACCTAAATATAATGAATGCTATGTGGAAGTTGAAGCTTATAAACAGGCTTTAAAAACACTAGAAAGACAAAAGGTTTGGTTTCAGAAAAATCAACTAGCTTATGATGAGAAGATAGGTGTATTAGAAAGGGATCTTGAATGTGCTAAAAATGAGTTAAAGTGGTCTGAGAAATTAAGAGCAGATGTAGTGTCAGAAAATTTAGAGCTTAAAGAGAAACTTAATGAGGAAATCGCTAGGCATAAAGAATGGTTATTAAATGGAAACAAGTTAGCTAGTCACATCTATGCTAGTCAGACTCCAAATACTTCTATAGGTTTAGGCTTTAAGAAGTATGTAGGATTAGAAGCTAGAGATGACACACGCAAATCTACACCAGCAGGCCTAGCTAATTTTGTGAAAGAAGGTGACCTACATGTTGTATGTGGACCTATTAGAGGTGAGCACATGCCCATTGACACTCGTCCATTACTGTTGACTTTGATGGATCACACCATCTCTATGGCAAAAGTCAAATGACTTGCAGGACGATACTTCTTCTAATGACTTTGTCTCTTGTGTTAACGTGACAAGTCCTCCAAGCAAGGGTCTGAGTGTGATTCAAATGACAAGTCGACCTTCCCAAGTCTTCACCCCTTCCCCGCACCCGAGACTACCAATAAGCATGTCGAGTTCTGCCAAGGAATCCTCTTCCAAGACAGTTGCCTCTGAAGACTTGCTTTTTAATTCTTTGCATAATAGTACTGTTAAAAACAATTCTTTTCATGGTTTTGGTTTGAATACTTCTGCTTGTAATAGCACATCTTTTGGTTTGAATAAATCTTCTAAACAGAAGACATGTTTTGTGTGTGGAAGTAAATTTCATTTAATTAAGGATTGTGATTATCATGAGCAAAGGATGAGTAGGTGTGGTGATTCTAGGAAATCTAGACCACTGTGGACTAATGTTAATGCTATACCACCGTATGTTCCACAAGCAACTAATACTAATTCTCCTTTTCCTTGGAGAAGACCAGTTGTAAAACCATATGTTCAACCAACAAGTGAATATTTTAAGAATGGTTTTTGGCCTGGATATGTTAACTCTATGACTGATGGGAAAGGGTACTGGGACACTGCTGTCAAGACCTCAGCAGGTTGTTCTTGGAATAAACAGGGACCTAAGTTTCAATGGAAACCCAAGAACAATAGTGGATCTTATACATCTGCATGGCGTAACTCATATGATCCACAAGGCAGGTTCAAGTCAGCAATGACTTGAGCCTCCATAGTGTACTAATTCTCTGTATATTTTTGTTGTTGTTGTAGGATCATCCCCTTAAGCATAAAGATGTTGGCATTGTTGATAGTGGTTGTTCAAGAAGTATGTCAGGAAACAAGGATATGATGCATAACTTTGTACCCATTGAAGGAGGAGGCAATGTAACCTTTGGAGGAAGTGATGGAAGAATTACTGGGAAAGGGACCATCAAAACACCTCAACTGGACTTTGAGAATGTATATTATGTCAAGGAACTTCAACACTTCAATTTGTTCTCTGTCTCACAAATCGTGACACCGAACAAAGTACTCTTCACAGAGGATGAATGTCTTGTGCTATCAAAAGACTTCAAACTCCCAGAAGAAACTTCAATTCTACGAAAGTTCCTCGCAATCACAATCTTTATACATTCAACTTAGCGATGTCAAACCCGGTGACTTAACTTGTTTGGTGGCTAAAGCATCCCTGGATGAGTCTACCAAATGGCATAGAAGGATGGCCCATGTCAACTTCAAGACCATAAACAAGCTCTCTAAACTGGGCCTTGTTGAAGGTCTTCCTTCCAAAGTTTTCACCAATGATCATAACTGTGTTGCATGCAACAAAGGAAAGCAACACAGAGCCTCATACAAAGGTGTTACTGCAGTGAGCATTATTTCTGAACCTCTTCAGCTGCTTCATATGGATCTGTTTGGTCCAACTCAAGTGAGAAGCATTGATCATAAATATTTTTGTCTGGTGATCACTGATGGTTTTAGCAAATTTTGTTGGGTATTCTTTCTAAGGACCAAAGATGAAACATCTAGAGTGTTGAAAGACTTCATTACCCTTATTGAAAATCAGATGAACAAAAAGGTTAAAGGAATTAGGTGTGATAATGGGACAGAGTTCAAGAATGCTGTACTTATAGAACTCTGTAGGTCAAAAGGGATAAAAAGAGACTATAGCACTCCAAGAACCCCTCAACAAAATGGGGTGGTAGAAAGGAAAAATAGGACCTTAATAGAGGCTGCAAGATCTATGCCTTGTGGCACTCTAAGCTACCCACCATGTTTTGGTGAAGTCATGCTGTACGACTTGTTATGTCTTGAATAGAGTGTCCATTACTAGACCACACCTCAAAGCACCATATGAACTTCTCTTTGGGAAAGTTCACATTATTCATTACCTTAAACCTTTTGGTCAGTCAAGTGACAGTTTTGAATACAAGTGATCCATTGGGCAAATTTGATGAGAAAGCTGATGATGGTTACATTGTGGGATACTCAGCTCATAGTAAGGCGTCATGGGGTTTATAATTTATCTCGCTAAGAAGATTGAGGAGACATTGAACACGAGGTTTTAGAAGACAAGCCTAATGTTCAAGGACAGGGTCATGTTTGGTCTTTTGACCTTGATTACTTAACCGATTATTTGGGTTATTCTAGACATATGGCTAACCAACATGCAGGTACTCAAGAATCTCCAACTAACAAGTGCGGTACTATGGATCTGATTCGACAGGTGAGTTTGAAGATGATGAACAACCCATTGTAGTGCCTTTTTCTCCCCTAACAATTTTGCGGTGACATTTCTAGAGATTATCTTGATGCAGTGAAGATGACTTCCATTATCTGAGGACCTTGCGGTGAAGAAACAAGAGTATGCAGCCAATCTAGATGCTGAGAGGAATGCTGAGGAGAGTCCAAGTGAAGCAATCAGTGGGAACATCAATTCTGCTGAAAGTGATTATGTTTCTCCTTACCTCTCCCATTCTGCTGAAAGACATGTTGACTCTACTCCTATCTCTACTAGAGTGTCAACAGACCTTGGAGAACCTTATACACGGTTTCCAAAACCTTCAGATCTTGGTCATCATCAACCTAAAGCAGGAATCTTCAACTCACCTTCCTATGACACTGAGTTTGAACCTACTGTGACTAATCTTGATTCCTCCATTGATGTCAACACCACTACTACTACAAGGATCCACAATGCTCATCCACAGTCTAATATTATTGGTGATCCTAATGCACTTGTTAGAACAAGGGGTACTGTAGCGCGTTCTAAATATGGTCAAGTGGCTTTTATCTATTATGTCTCAAATCAGCAGAGAGACAATCACACAGACTATGAACATTGTCTGTTTGCTTGTTTTCTCTCAAAAGTGGAACCAACCAGTGTTACTTAGGCTCTTGAGGACTCAAGTTGGCTTGAGGCAATGCAGGAAGAGATGCAACAATTTCAAAATCAGCAGGTTTGGATATTGGTACCACTACCTGATGGTAAGTATGCAATTGGGACTAAATGGATTCTGAAGAATAAGAGAGATGCACGAGGTGTTGTCATTAAAAACAAAGCAAGATTAGTTGCACAGGGGTATAGACAAGAGGAGGGGATAAATTATGATGAAGTGTTTGCACCTGTGGCAAGAGTTGAGGCCATACGGATTTTCTTAGCTTATGCATCCTATATGGGTTTTATGGTCTATCAGATGGATGTTAAAGGAGCCTTTTTGTATGGTGAAATTGAAGAGGAAGTTTATGTCACTCAACCTAAAGGATTTGAAGATCCAGATCATCCTAATCATGTTTACAAGGTAGTCAAAGCTCTCTATGGACTACATCAGGCACCCAGAGCTTGGTATGCTAGGCTCTCTACATTTCTTCTGAAGCATGGTTATAGAAGAGGTGCAATTGATAAGACTCTATTCCTAAAGAAGAACTCCACAGACATTATTCTTGTGCAAGTGTATGTGGATGACATTATTTTTGGATCCACAAAGGAAGCTTGGTGCAGGGAGTTTGAGGAGCTAATGAAGGGAGAGTTTCGGATGAGTGCACGGGAGAGATGACTTTCTTTTGGGTCTTCAAGTTCAGAGAAACCGATGGTATATTTATCGGTCAGGACAAATATGTGAAGGACATTTTGAAAAAGTTTGGTATGGAGAGTGTCAGGACTGCCACTACACCTTATGAAGCTCCAAAGACAAAGACCAACAATGAAGCAGATCCACCTGTGAATGTTCATTTATACAGGTCTATGATTGGCTCTTTGATGTATTTAACAGCTTCAAGACCTGATATTACTTTTGCTGTGAGTGTTTGTTCACGCCATCAAGTTACTCCACTGACTTCCCATCTCAATGCTGTAAAGAAGATCTTTAAGTATCTCAAAGGCCAACCTCATCTAGGCCTTTGGTACCCAAAAGAATCTCCATTTAAGCTGGAAGCCTTTAGTGATAGTGACTATGCTGGTGCCAATCTGGATAGGAGATCCACTACTGGAGGTTGCCAATTCCTTGGAAAGAGATTGATTTCTTGGCAATGCAAGAAACAGACTATAGTGGCTACCTCATCTACTGAAGCAGAGTACGTTGCTGCTGCTAATTGCTGTGGACAGGTTCTTTGGATACAAAATCAATTGTTGGATTATGGGTATAACTTCATGAATACAACAATTTTTATTGATAATCAAAGTACCATATTAATTGTCAAAAATCTAGTTTTTCACATTCGAACAAAACATATTGAAATCAGGCACCACTTTATAAGAGATGCATATGATAAACATTTGATAAAAGTGGTTAAAATTCACACTGATGAAAATGTGGCAGATTTGTTAACAAAGGCTTTTGATGGACCAAGGTTTCAACACCTTGTGGTCCATATTGGTATGCTTAAGCCTTAAATGCAAAGTTTAAGGGGAGGCATAGGCCTCAGGGGAGGATTTATGTACACTTTGCATGTTTCTATGTAATTTTGTAGGTTTTATGTACATTTTTGTATGCTTTTCTCTAACACTAACTAGCTAATGTAATCTTAGTTTGTTTTTCTTTGTTTGTTTGTGTGTTTTTCTGGGTTTGTTCTGTTTTGCAGATTGGTTATTCAAGTTGGAATTTACCATGGTTGTTCATTTGGAATATGGTCAAGAAAGCTCTAAAGCTTGTTTCTACTTAATTCAAAGTGCTGAAGTGAGTCATTTGTTTCTACTGAAGACAATGTACTGAAGTTATATTGTTCATTCAAGAGAAGTACTAAAGCAAATTGTTCATTCATTCATTCAAGAAACAGTTTACAGCTTACAGAGTACAATCAACATAAAATGCAACATCATCTACTAATCCTAATCTAGTTCATATCATCTATTCCAACATCTAACAGGCTGTTGGATATGCATGATCGCTCACATCTTTCACACTAGATGCTGGATATGCGTTTGTGAAGTCTTGCATAACCACCCATTCATTCTATCTTGATGGCTGGAGATACATGACTACTATGACGAGGATGCTAAGGATCAAAATGGAAAGGATGGATTGATGCAAATAATAAGGTCGCTTTTCTAGGAACTGGTAATAAGGTCGCTTCAATTCAAGCATGATCATAATAAGGTCGCTTTTCTGGGAACTGGTAAGGGTGACGAGTTGTATAGACCGATGATTGAATTCTTACAGCGGTCAAAGATTCATTATGCTCTAACACATTCTCCGAATGCAATATATGAATCGTTGGTTACTCAGTTTTGGGCATCGGCTACAAAGAGGAGTGATACTGAGATTGTTGCAATGATTGATGGAACAGAGTATGTGGTGACAGAGGAGCTGATAAGAAGACAGCTTTGGTTAGATGATGAGAATGGGGTTTTTCATTCTAATGCATGTGGTACTTGATGGGCTTAGAGCAATTGGATATCAAGGTACAAGGACTGACATGTGGTTAAAGAATCAACTTTGTCCTATGTGGAGGTTTTTGGTTCATACATTGCTTCAGAGTTTAAGCGATAAATCAGGAGGATGGGATCAGTTTTCGACTCAATTAGGATGTGGTATTATATGTCTATCTCAGGGTTTAACTTATAATTTTTCTAAGTTTATTTTCGATAATATGGTTGAGAATATAACTAGGAAAAAGGGCAAGTTTTTTATGTACCCTAGGTTTTTACAGATGATTTTGGATGTTTCTACCCAAACCCAAGCTTTTCATCCCATAGGAGCTTTATCTTCTAAGCTATTTTCTTCAATGAGAACTAAATTTGAGGGGACACATTTTCCTTTATTAGCAGCTATGTTGCCTCAGGGGAATGAGGTTGCTGATGAGGATAATGTTGTTACTTTACCTTCTACCGATACTACTGATGGTAATCCTTCAGTTGCTATTGATGAGGGCCCTTCTGCTACTGCTGAAGCATCTACTGTTTCTCCTGACTTACCTTCGCACATATCTTCACCTAGACCTAGTCCTAGTCCATCACCTACACAAGTTTCTCTTGATGAGGCTCAGTTTGAAACTGATAGACTGCCCACACCTAGTCCTATTAGGAATCAATTTGATGAAGGATTTCCTAATTTTGAGCATGTTCATATTTCTCCTGAAAGGTCCAATGAAGCTCCCATTACCACTGAGCAATCAGTTGGTGGAGCTGAGGACTCTATTACACTTACATCTATATATGCTCTAGTGAGCAGGTATGCAGGTGAGGTAGCTGATCTCAAGAAGGAGCTTGCAGAGACCAAGTTTACTCTTGGTGGTAAGATTGTGGAGTTGCAGACTAAGGTTAAGAACTTGGAGGAACTACTTGGAAAAAGGGGCAAAAAGAGAGTTTTGGTTTCTTCTGAAGATGAGCAAGAAGAGACTCAGCTTGCATCACTAGGAATCTTGGCTGATGCAGCTCTAACATCTCATGTTTCTTCTCCTATTGAGGCAGAATCTTCAAAGAAAAAGGAACCTATTCGATACACTAGCAAAAGGAAACGACTATATTTGAATAAGAAGTCTACTGAAGTTTCCAAAGAACCAATGTTGATGATGTAACTGCTGATGTTCAAATGGAGGAGGTTGCTTCTGAACCTGGTCAAGTCTCATTTGTACAAGCACAATCAAATTCTCCACCTTCAGCAGATAATGATGAAGTTTTTCTGGCTGGGAGACTTTTTAAGTTGAATTCTACTTCTGAAGTCTTATCTACACCTGTTGAGGCATTTTCTCAACATGTTTATTCTGATGTTGTTTTGGGTGTTCCTTCTGAAGTTCATTTTGTGCATATTTCTCAAATTGGTTCTGCTGAGGAATCTTCTGACAAAGGAAAGGAAGCTGTGATTGATGAAATGATTGGTTCAGGTCTGGTATCTGAAGAAGAAAATCAAGCTCAAGCTAGGATGTTTGCTGATTATGAAAATATGCAAAAGAGTCGTGCAGTTGCTGAATTTCTTCAAGCTCAGTCTGATTCTATTTTGACTACAGAGAGAAAACTAGAGCTTGATGCATTATTTCCTAAGATCACTGATGATCAATGGGATGCCTATACTAATCAAGGTGCATCTGATCCTAATCTTGCAAAACTTATTTTAGGTGCAGCATATGATAGTGAGAATTTTGTGGATCAAATGATGGCTCTTGGAAATCAAAAGAAGCAAGAAGCAGCTGCAAAGAGGAGAGCTATTGTTGCACAAAGACATAAAGCAAAAGGGAAAACCAATGACTGTAGCTCAGAAGAGGGATCATATGAGGAGGGTTGTGAAAAATCATAGTTCTACTATTTATAATGCTGGCATGTCCATGAAGCAAATCTGTGCTTTATCGGATGATGCTTTGATCCGAAAGTATTATATGATTATGAAGTTTTCTTCATCTGGTTCTACTTCTTCTTCTACATTGGACAGGATTGCTAATATGTCAGATGTTCCTAAAGCAAAGAGACCTAAAACAGTTGATATAGTGGATAATTTTGATGCTGTTTCGCCTCAGGTGATATCTCAAGTTGTTACTACTGAAACAACTCCTGAAGCTAATTCTTCCACTGATGAGGTTTTTCCTGCTGAACCATCTTTTGTTTCTTCTGAAGATCTAAAGATTGATAAAGCTAAGAAAGCACGAGAGATGATTGCCAGAATGAATTCCTTACGTGAAGGTGTTCTAATTAAGTCTACTTCTGCTTCTTTTATTCAAACTGAAGATGTTCTTGAAGAGTCTGAGAAAGGATCTTCTCAGGGGATTTGTACACCTGGTAGGAGGAAGAAAAGTATGGCTAAAAGGAAACTTAGTTCCTTAAGGAGATCTGTGAGACTGGCTAGGAAACATCTTTCCAAGAATATTTCTTTAGATCTCAAGGCTGCTGAGTCAACTTTTATTAAAGTCGAATGTTGATGTTTTTCCGAAGGAACACATGCTTTGATTGATCAATTGGACAGCTGGGAAGCTTAATAATGTTTATCGGCTAGATAATACTTCTATATAGTTCAACTTCTTGAAGGAAATCTTTCATTTGGTGAATAGACATGATTTGAAGATGCTGTATGAACATGTCACTCAGTATTATACTATTCATTCACCAAAGGGTTCTGGTTTATATTTATTGGGTGATCTTCAAGTCTTGTTTGATTCTCATTCTCCAGAAGGTAAAGGGTATTTTATTTGGAAGAATTCACATAAGTGGGAGATTGAGAATTGGAGATTTTATCCTATGCCCTGTGTTCATGTGGTTCAGACAAAATGTGGCATGATTTTGTGTATGTTCTCGGATAAGTCTTATCCTTTGTCTGTTTCATTGATGGAAAGAATGCTGCGGCAGAAGTTGGAAGTACCTCCTAATCCAGTTGGCAATGATGATCTTCATGCAGAACAATGTGTTGGTTTGATTAAAACTAAGCTTCTGCAACATAAAGGTTCATCTTGATTGTGATATTTTGTATCTTTTGTAATATTTGTTTTCTTTATTTCTTAGTTAAAAAAAAGTATATATGTTTGAGTTTGTCTAACTTTTATTGCAGTTTGTTGTATACTTTTGATGGTTATTGACTCACCAGATATACCTTGTGTATGTCAAAGAGTTAGCTAGTCCAAGGGGTACAGCTTTGGTAAAGACACATCAAATCTGTTGATAGCTGTAATGGTTTGCTCAAAATCATAGGGACTGCAACCACCCATGCTTAATTGCTGAGTGTTGTATGGTTTTCAATTCACCATGATATATTCCTTTTTGGAATCCAAGAATTGACTAGCCCACTTGTATATGGCTTGTGGTAAAGGCATTGGACTACCATATTTGGTTATCAATTCACCAATTATAAGAATTGACTAGTCCTGAGCAAACGGCTACAGGTAAAGACATATCAAATCCGTTTATATGGTTTCTGGTTTGCCAATAAATCAGATAGTTATCAGTGTACCATAGTTTTTGAACTTAAACATATGGCTACTCCAGTAGTGATGGCTATTGGTAAAGAGACATCAAATCCATTATTTTAAATGATTCACCTCTCACAGGAGTTAACACACCTGGATGTGATGAGAATAGTCTGCAATTAATATGTTTTGATGTACATGTTGTCATTTGTTGATGCAAAGATCTGGAGTTTCAGAGTTTATTCATCAAAGAGATGTTCTTCTTTTGATTCTTTGCTGATGATGTTCGTGATCAATCCTCTGGTGCTGTCTTGTTCAAGATCTATCAAGAAACTGGAACTTAACCAAGTCAAATTCCAGTTTAGGAGAGGATTGTTGGGAATTATGTGAAGTCTGGTTACTGCCGAAGTGATTCTGCTGAAGTAGTGTGGATTCTACCGAAGACATAATTCTGCTGAAGCTATATAGTGAATAGTTTGTTTCTGCGGAAGTTATTATTCCGTATTTATTTATTTAGTTTGGATATACATGAGCTTTATTAGGAAGTGATTGTGTATAACTTATTTAGTTTTATGTTTATACGTTTCTTGGGAAACGGTTTAGGGTTTTGTTTAGGGTTCCTTGTCTATAAAAGGAACACAATAGTATGAGTTATGTAATCGATTGAAAAACAAAGTTTTAGTTAATATAACGATCCATAGAGGATCACAGAGTTCTTAGTTATTTGTGTTACATGTGTTTATATTCCGCTACAAAATACAAGTAGTAGAGATTGTCTTTTACTGTGCTTGTGATTACATAGGCATAGCTAACGATCCACGAGCTCAAGATCTATCAATGTCTGTTTGTTTCAACATTTGAGGATAAGATATGGTATATAAAGTGTAATTACTCTGGATAAAGGTTTTACCGGGGACATGTCCCCGGCAAAAGGTTTGGCGGGAATTTTCCAGCGTACAATTAACACGCTATTGACTATGCCCAATTATTGGTAAATGTTGAAAATACTTTTCTTGAGGGACAAGTCCCCGTGCGAAACTTTATGAATTTTGACTATCCGGTCAAAATTTCATAAAAATCAAAATACCCTTCCCCGGGGACATGTCCCCGCGGAAAGTCTGCGTTGAAAATTTCGTAACAAGTCAGCGAATTCATGTGCCACGTCAGATTCAATTTTGTCGTTTAGCGACTTTTGCCGGGGACTTTGTGTCCCCGGAGAAAACCTCCTCGCCCGTCCTTCCGATTGTTGTAGTGTGAGAGTGGCATCAAGGGGGTTATTAGTATATTTTTGGTCCCTGGTGCTTTGTTTCATTAGTGTGTGTTTGTAATGCCCGATGTTGTACTTTGAGAAATTTGTTCTATGTAAAAACATCATGTTCTCCTTGCTTTTGTAATGATTGAGCCTAAAATATGATAAACTGGCATAAATGTAAACTCGTTTACTTTTAGAACATAGTTAGCAAGTGTGTTTGCACATTTTTGATGATTTGAAGTAATGCTATATTTTCACATGTTGCTTATCATTATATTTAACTCATCTTCCGCAAGCACTATCTGGTTGCTCAGAAAAGTGCCCCAATGCAAACTATGATGAAGTATGACGTGTACAACATCATTCAAAATCATTATATATATTACTATTTAATAGTACTAGTTTTTTACTAGTAACATTTAATCAATGTTTCAGGTGTATCAACATTTCGACAATGTGGTAGACAATTACTTTTTTTGTACCTTCCCTTGAACGAGGATGAGACAAGCAAAGGGGTTTCTTTCACCTACTTCACATCAATGGAAGACTACAGGGCAGGGCTCGGTCTTCACAACTTTGAGCTGCAGGGAAAGGATATCTCGGTTTTGCCGGGATTATACTCCGGCGGTAGGGGCCGTCGATGTGTGTGAGGGTAATATTCTATTCTCTTTTGAACTTTGTACGTATGCTCAGTAAATCAGAACCATAATATGTGTCAGTATACAAGTTAATTTTTATAAATGTGGTGTCCATGCCCTCTATTTCTTGTCTAGTGAGAGTGTCCAGAACCATAATATATTTTTGGTCCCTGGTGCTTTGTTTCCTTAGTGTGTGTTTGTAATGCTATATTTTCACCCATTCAATGGTTGCTTCTAATTCTATTTAACTCATCTTTCGCAGGCACTGGAGCAGAATGGTACAATGCCGGACAAAAGACTTATGATCCTCTCCATCGTTGTTGCTGGAAGGAAAATGCCTATATATTTGGTTTCTAAAAAAATGTCCCGTAATGCAACCTATGATGAAGTATGACTTTTACAGTATCATTCAAAATAATTATATATTACTACCTCCGTCCCTTATTAATTGTCCTGTTTTGACTTTTTAAGTCTTTCTTTCTTAACTTTGACCTTAAATATTTTTATTAGTGTTATATAATATTTAATAAAAATTATGTCAATAAAAAATACATTTAAAACTCAATCTATTCATATGTTTTGCATCACGTATTATATAACAAAATTAAAAATATATAAGGTCAAAGTTATAAATAAATGACTTTGAAAATTCAAAGTGGACGGTCAATATGAGACGGAGGGAGTACTATTTAATAGTACTAGTTTTTATTACTCCGTAACATTTAATCCATGTTTTACTTTCAGGTGTTTCAACACTTCAACAATGTTGTAGACATACACTTTATTGTGTACCATCCAGTGAATGAGGATGAGACAAATAACGGTTTTTCCTTCATTTACTTGACTTTGGTTGAAGACTACGGGGCAAAATTTGGTCTAAACAACTCTGAGTTGCTCGGAAAGGAGACACTACAACATTCACTGGCTACCCCAGCGACATGTCGCTGGGGAATCCTAGCTGGGGAAGTCTCGTAAGGATTGTATCCCCGCGACAATCCCCGGCGACGGCGTGGGTCCCACTCAAATTTCAGTCAAAGAAGCGTGCCACTGTGGCACATTATCCCAGTGACATGTCGCATTTGGGGAATAGAATTAAGCAAAATGATTAAGATGCTTAATTATCGAGATTAACTATCCCCGGCGACATGTCGCTGGGGATACTATGGTTACTTGTTGACAAGTCAACTAGTTAGCCTACTATCCCCGACATGTCATGGGAAACCTCGCTTTCTCGTTGACTTGTCAACGTTTAGTGTAAGTTATCCCGGCCATGTCGCCCGGGAAATTCCTGGATTTTTTAATGCAGCCTGCAGTCGCGAGGCGTTCAGATTTTTCGGAATTTTTCGGGAAAAATCTACCAAATAAACACATTACCAAAACACAGTATAGACTTCGCCACAACTTGTACCAAAACACAAATACCATATAGCGGATCAACGCAATACAAATAGATCACAACTTTTACATAAACACGACTCAAAAGTCAATATGTGCATTGATAGATAGGGAAACAAGTGTTTAAATGGGCCAAGATGAACCTAATAATATATAACACAACTACCTAAAGTACCAATGTAGCATACTAATAATATATAACACAACTACCTAAAGCTAGTACCAATGTAACATACTAATAATATATAACACAACTACCTCTCACGTTGTTATCCTCATCACCGCCATTCTCCTCGTCATCACCACACCCACCACTCCCGCTAGCACCATCCGAGTCATACTCCCTAAACATATCCCGCGTATCGTCGTAAACTTCGAGGAGACTCATGATAAAGCCTACATCTTTGGTGACCGACTCGCCGGGGCGGGCATACTTGGCCTGGATGTGGCCCGTGATGGCAATACCCGACCCACACTGGGAATATGCCCACGGCTTACCCCTCTTGCCAACGCATTGATTTGATCCTCCGGTATTGACCCGTAGCCTCAAGCTTTTTCATCTCGTCCTATGTGGTGACAAAAACACAAGATAGTAAATATATTAGTCCGGTTGCTACATTATTTCTCGATAATTCATTAAAGTGTGTTTTGAAACAAAACTTACATATATCCGGCGGTCCTCATCGTTAGGGAATACCCCATCAATAGTATGTGTTCGCCAATAAGTGTCGATGAGTGACGGGTATTCATGAGTCTCGATGCACGCATCGTACGCCCTACACGCATATAAGATGAATAGTTTTAAAAACGACAAATCACAACACACCAAAGCGTATAATCAGATAATATATATATATATATATATATATATATATATATATATATATATATATATATATATATATATATATATGTATATATGCATGTAAAATAATTATAATGTTTATTACCATATCATCTCGGCGAGAGCGGCGACGGGATCCTGTCTAGATATGACCTTGCTCTTTTGCTTGTAGGTTAAGCCGATTTGTAGCGGCTCGAGCAATGTTCTTGGGATCATTCCAAAACTTAATGTACTCATCCCAATCACCCGCTGTAATTTCCTCGGGGCGTGCCCGCCTAATCGCCTCCACATCGTAATCCCCGGTGGTGGGGTCTACCTTCCAATGTTTGGCCTTGAAAGAAGCCTTGTTTGTATTGTAGGCTTTTGCGAGGTGCGATTTTATGCCTTGGTAGATCACGGGCCGGCGGGTGAGGAGTCCATGTGCGGCCTTAGGTCAAAATGTGCACTCGCAATCATATACAACAAAACGAAAACAGAGTTAGAGATATAATTTATATATTTATTTAAATTTGTTTATTTATTTATATGATATAAATAAATAAGCGAATTTAGATAAATATACACAATTAAATAAATGAACACGATAATGAAAGAAACATAAAAGGATAATGACCCCAATATAAAATGATTCCCGCCTTCTTCTCCTTCGGGACCTTCTCCCAAGAAGGGTAGTAAAACGGCACCTTCCTAACGACCTCCCCGATGTAGTTAGACCAATGAGCCGCATGGGGCCGAGAGGGTTTAAGGTTTGTTTGTCACCCACCTCAAAAGTGATCGACACGGACCTTTTCGTCTGCGATTGCCTTCAGCGAAAGGTTCGGGTCTTGTCGCGGTATTCAGCCTGCCCGCCGCCGCCACCAAATTGGGCTTTCGTTTACCTTTGCACGCAAAATCAAATTAGTGATAAAAGTCATAAATATGTATCAAATTTATGCTTGTATTACAATAATCCGAAATTCTTACCTTTGTTAATGAAGCTTGCCCAAAACGGTGGGTCTGTGCGGTCGGAGGGGCGATCCTCCCATACCCGTCACGCCGTGGGACCGTGCAACATCACTGCGACATCTGTACAAGTACAATTAGCATAAGATATAGAAATTCATGAACAAAATAATATAAGCATGCACACATCCAAATACATACACATCCAAATAAATATACACATTTAAACAATCCACAACAATTTCATTCATTCATTCAAATATATAAGTGTATTTTGCAAGTTACAACTCAAGATCAATCTTCTTCTTCACTAGAATAAACTTTCTCAACACCATCATCATCAACATTAATGAGGGCTTCAACATCGAATACGCTAAATCATGAGGAAGGGCGTCTTCATCGGCAATAATATCATCGTCTTCGTCGGGAACATCAATGATATCCGGCGGTCCGTCAACCACCGTTGATTGACCATCTATATGCAAGGTCGCATTATCCAAGTCATTCAAACTAGTAGAAAGTGGGAGATCGGATGAGTTGTCGAAATGTATAATATCAGGATCGTCCTCTACCACGATGACACCCCGTCGGAAAACTTTTTATGATTAACATGTTCGACGACCTTCCGGTGGGGTTTGGTCTTATCTTCAAGGTAGAAGACTTGTTTGACTTGTGTTGCGAGAATGTATTCGTCATCTTTAAATGCCTGGGCCCTGCGGTCGACGATTTGTGTCATGTTGTTTCTAAAGACAAGTTTTTGACTTTACGTCCTTTGTTGCTAGTGTCGAACCACTTAATTCGGAACAACGCAACTGTGAACAACAAATACTTAAACTCGAGGATTTCTTTAAGCTGACCATAATACATTTCTCCGTCACGGCCAGGCGAACAAATGCCGCTGTTTTGAGTTGTGCGACGTTCATCACGGTTGTGCACGAGATACCTCACACCGTTGACTACGCAAGAGTTTACTGAGATTGGAGTCCATGATGGTCCATTAGCCAGCGAATAACTTCGGTTGTCTAACCTCTGAGTCTTGGTCATTGTCTATGTGACGTTGACGGATCTATGAAGAAGACATGATTAGCTAGATAGAGAACACAAAATATGATATTGTTATTTTTGATTAAGTAGACCAAATAAGTCTTAAGTTTACCTGCGACCCAAACCGGTCGGAATTCTTCTTGCATGTCTTTGTTAGGAAATAATCTGAAAAGCGTTCATGGTATTAGAATAAGTCGTCGAAATGATAAGTTAAGAAAAAGAAGTTTCAAAATAAAAAGCAGCATACCTCTTGAAGCTGGGTCGATGCGTGTCGATCTCGAGGCTGTTGTGAAGTACATACCATTTCACTTTTTTAAACTCTTGGGCATCAAACCCAATAAATGACCGTAAACCAATCGTTTTACATACCGATCGAAACACACAGCCGACACGTTGGGGGAGGGGGGTCCACATTACGGTCGGGACGATTAAATTTCGTGGTAACATCCGAAAATAATGAGCCCGAATGTCAATGCTTCTTCACAACATAACCCTCATGTCGAACCTTCGGCTTAGCTTTATTCGAGAACAGAACCTTTTAGCTTCTTCATGTATCTTTCAAATGGATACATCCACCGGGGGCGAATAGGCCCGCCTTCAAAACCTCTATAGGTAAATGGATAACCAAGTGAACCATAATGTCAAAGAAAGCAGGAGGATATATGAGCTCAAGCTCGCACTGAATATCGACCACCTTGATCTGAGCTTTCAACATGTCATCCTCCATCAAAGTTGCAGAGCATATTTGCTTATAAAAGGAACACAACTCAATTAATGGTTTTGCAATCTTATCGGGCAAGTAATTTTGAAGTCCGTAAAAGTAGCGTTGCATCATTATATAGCGGTCATGAGACTTGGGCCCGTTATATTGGTATCATTATCGGTCACTCTGTGCTTGAAGCATGATCCGAACCCATCTGGTAGGTTAGATCCTTTGATGTCTTGACAAAACTTTTGGTTCTCTGGTGTGAAAGAATCAGCGACTGAGGCTTCAAGCACTTCCGTTTTGGTTTGGCGAGCCACAAGCCACTTCGAATGCCCAACATTTGCAAGTCTTGTCTTGCCTTGCCGGTGTCTTTAGATTTATCATTCATTAACAAAGTGTTCAAGATGGCCTCTAACACATTTTTTCGATATGCATGATGTCTAAATTGTGTCTTAGTGAAAGAAAAGACCAATACTCAAGCTCGTAAAAAAATAGACCGTTTAGTCGGTTATGCTCGACAAGAAGATTGCGTTTTATCTTCACACCTCCATAACTCGGATGTTTACCTTCACACAGCGTTGGCAATCTATCAAGTTGAGCGGGATTACATCCCGACCAAATTCTTCAGGAGGATCTGCGTTATCGGTTTGGCCATTGAATTCAAGTGAGCGTCTCCATTTATGGGGCTTCGTTAAGAATCTTCCGTGGCCAAAATAAGTCATTTTGCTAACACACTAACTAATGGAGTGTCTTTATTACATGTAGGGCATGCCTTGTAACCTTGCCCACTCCACCCGGACAAACTACTTGACGAGAGAAAATCATTGATGGTCCATAAAACCATCGCTCTCATATTAAACTTCGGCCGAGGCAGCGTCTATAGTCTCGATACCTTTCTTGTCCCATAAATCCCAGGGTCCTCAATCAAAGGCCTCAAGTAAACATCAATGTCCTTGCGAGGATTTAGGACCGGGAATTAACAAGCGTTAGCATAAAGAACTCTCTTCATACATAACCACGGGCCGGATTGTATGTTGTCAATATCACCGGCCACATGTTGTAGGCACGACTAAGGTTCCCAAACGGATTGAAACCATCGGCCCGCCTGACCCTAGTCGAACATTTCTTGGTTCTTTTGCAAAATCGGATACTTTGTGTCGATTTCTTCCATGCTCCACCATCAACCGGGTGTTGCATCTTCAGGCTCCGTACACTTTCATTAGCATGCCAAATCATATCCTTTGCGGTGTGACTAGACTTGTACAAGCGTTGTAGTCTAGGAATGATCGGAAAGTAACGCAACCTTCTAGGAAATTTCTTCCCGGTGTGTTCTTGTCTTTCCATCTACTCGTATTACAGGCCGGACAAAAATCCAAATCTTTGTTCTTGTCTCCCGAAATAAGCGACAATCGTGTTCACAAGCATGTATCGACTTCGTACCTAACCCAATCGTTTTAAGTGTCTTCTTTATTGAATAGTATGATGGTGGGAGCTTGAATCCTTTCGATGGGAAATACATTTTGTAAAAACTCTAACATTTCATTAAATATAGAATCAGTCAATCTACCTTTAGCCTTAAAATAGGTAAACTTTGCCATAAAGTCTAATCAAGTCACATAGTCACAACCAGAGTGCGACTCCTCGTTGGCGGCATATAACTCTTCAAACTCGTTACGTGTAGCTTGAGTCGGTTCGTTACTTGTCTCACCAATATCTCCTTGAGTTGGTTCATTGTGTTCATTATTTGGAGGAATATAGCTAAGATCATTAATTATTATGTCATGTCACTCATCGAGGTTGCTTGTGTTATCTATTACTGGCGGTGGCATAGGTGGAGCCGATTCACCGTGTTCCACCCATATTTTATAACGTGGGTCCCACCCTTCTCTCATAATGTGGTTTGAAGGTTTTGATGTGTACCCATAATATATTTCGACAAGACTTGCATGGACATCTTATTCTCAGGCACTAGTCACTAACGACTTGCTATGATTGACGAATTTTTCAAGACCGAGAATAAATAATGGTTCATGTACGTAAAAGCTGTCCAGTCTTATCATCGAATACCATAGCTAGCGTTTTAACATTTAGTTATTATATGCAACTTAATTAAACACATTCAAGCGAGGAATACGGATGTTTTGTTCACCTAGTGCAACTATGGAAGGCAATCCTAACCCACTCTTTGAATAATTTGTCTCATATATGAATGCATATAACCGATTTACTATTTAAGAAAATTTACGTGACATTTCCCAACTCCCCAAATATGTGTTTAAAGACATATTAGTAGGAGTAAAGGAGAAACAACATCGAAATCATCTCAAATAGTAAACCAATTATCACGCATTCATAACTAAATGAACAAAACATTCAAGCAGTCCCAAACGGAGGACTTTCGAAATTAATTTCTAATAAATTAATTTCGGACGGGTTTTCTATAGGATGATTAATTTTAGGCGAGGATTTCCAAAATTAATCACTAAAATCCTAAAACAACTAATTATTATAAACTATAAACGGCTCATATCAACAAATAATAACTATAAACTAACAAAATAATATAAACGAGCACATGTCAACAAATAATAACTATAAACTATAAACTAACAAAATTATTATAAACGGCTCAAGAGTTGAAAAAAGTGAAATGGTATGTATGTTGCTAAGGTTTTAACATACATACCATTTCACTTTTTAACTTACATACCATTTCACTTTTTAACATACATATCATTTCACTTTTTAACATACATACCATTTCACTTTTTCACCAAATAATAACTATAAACTAACAAAATTTAAACAACTAATTATTATAATTATAAACGAGCACATTTCAAGGCAATTGAACTAATAATAACTATAAACTAACAAAATTTAAACAATAAACATTCCCAAGCGACATGAATAAACATTCCCCAGCGACATGTCACCCGGGATACCAAAGGAGAAAAAATTATTACATACCTTGTCTAGCTAGCTCCTCGTTAAGCCTCTTTGCCACAAAAAACAACTTTTCTAATTAACAACTTACAACAATAATAATGCAAAATTATAACATACCTCGCTCTTGCTCCTGGTCGGTCCTCGTTAAACTCTGACAAAAAAAAACTTTACTTTATCATCTAATTTACAACAACTTACAACAATAATAATCTCCAAAAATCATAATATAATTAACTAATTTAGTTGAATAATATTTAAAATTTGTAAAACAAACCGTGTAACGTGTGGTGGTGGTGATGGTGGATGCGTTGGTGGTGATGGTGGATCGTGGTGGTGATGGTTGATGATTGTTGATGATGTTTATTCGTTTTTGTTGCGAAATCGCCACGGAAGGAGTATATGTTTATTTCGTTTGTGAAGTGATAAAATTGACCGGATCTACTTTATCATCAAACTTTTTCCCCGGCGACAATCCCCGGCGACATGTCGCAGATTTTGTGCGTTTAGCGTAAATGGCGATACGAAAATTTTGGTGGGTAGGTATCCCCGGCGACATGTCGCCATAATTAAATAATCCCCAGCGACTTGTCGCCGGGGAAAACGGTTTTTTTTTTTTTTGGTAAATTTAATTACTTTATATTTGTTAACGACTTCAAAAGAATACGATTTTATCACTCCATTTCATCCCAATTTAAGAAAAATATTGGGAGAGTAATTTTGGCGTATCTTACTATCTTTATTTTTATCCCTCCTAAAAGCTCTCAAAAATACGATTTTTTCTTTTATTTTTATTATAATCCTAAATATTTCTCTTTCTTTTAATATAAACTTCGGAACAAAAGTTACCATTAAGCATCTATATTCTTATATGAGAGTTAGATTTACAATCTAATGCGGGCTAGAGGAAAAGAACATATTACATCAAAATGTTGCATGCAATATTTAATTGGATCAAGAAGCCAAACGATGCATAGTTGAATGTGTTTTATAAATCTATAATTCACCGAAGAATAATTATGGTTACACATTAGGCGTTCAACGGATGAGTCGGTATGTTATGGTTACACATTGGACGTTCAACGAATGAGTGGTATGTTATGATTACACATTAGGCGTTCAGCGGATGAGTCGGTATGTTATGTTAGTTACACATTAGGCGTTCAGCGGATGAGTCCGTATGTTAGGGTTACATTAGGCGTTCAGCGGATGAGTCCGTATGTTAGGGTTACACATTAGGCGTTCAACATCAGTGGGGTATGTTATGGTTACACATTAGGCGTTCAAGCGGATGAGTCGGTATGTTATGCTTACACATTAGGCGTTCAAGCGGATGAGTCGGTATGTAAGGGTTACACATTAGACGTTCAGCGGATGAGTCGGTATGTTATGGTTACACATTAGACGTTCAACGGATGAGTCGGTATGTTATGCTTACATTAGGCGTTCAGCGAATGAGTCGGTATGTTATGGTTACACATTAGGCGTTCAACGGATGAGTCGATATGTTATGGTTACACATTAGGCGTTCAACGAATGAGTCGGTATGTTATGGTTACACATTAGGCGTTCAACGGATGAGTCGATATGTTATGGTTACACATTGGACGTTCAACGAATGAGTCGGTATGTTGTGGTTACACATTAGGCGTTCAGCGAATGAGTCGGTATGTTATGGTTTCACATTGAACGTTCAACGGATGAGTCGATATGTTATGGTTACATTGGGCGTTCAGCGGATGAGTGGGTATGTTATGGTTACACAGGCGTTCAGCGGATGAGTCGGTATGTTATGGTTACACATTAGGCGTTCAACGGATGAGTCGGTATGTTATGGTTACACATTAGGCGTTCAAGCGGATGAGTGGTATGATATGGTTACACATTAGACGTTCAACGGATGAGTCGATATGTTAGGGTTACACATTAGACGTTCAGCGGATGAGTTCGGTATGTTATGGTTACACATTAGGCGTTCCAGCGGATGAGTCGGTATGTTATGGTTACACATTAGGCGTTCAGCGGATGAGTGGTATGTTATGGTTACACATTGGGCGTTCAGCGAATGAGTGGTATGTTATGGTTACATTAGGCGTTCAGCGGATGAGTCGATATGTTATGGTTACACATTGGGCGTTCAACGGATGAGTCGATATGTTATGGTTACACATTAGGCGTTCAACGAATGAGTCGGTATGTTATGGTTACACATTAGGCGTTCAACGGATGAGTCGATATGTTATGGTTACACATTAGGCGTTCAACGGATGAGTGGGTATGTTATGGTTACACATTAGACATTCAGCGGATGAGTCGATATGTTATGGACATTGGGCGTTCAGCTCAAAGATGAGTGGGTATGTTATGGTTACACATTAGGCGTTCAAGCGGATGAGTGGGTATGTTATGGTTACACATTAGGCGTTCAACGGATGAGTCGGTATGTTATGGTTACACATTGGACGTTCAGCGGATGAGTCAAGATGTTAGGGTTACACATTAGGCGTTCAAGCGGATGAGTCGGTATGTTATGGTTACACATTAGACGTTCAACGGATGAGTGGATATGTTATGGTTACACATTAGGCGTTCAGCGGATGAGTCGGTCGGTATGTTATGGTTACACATTGGGCGTTCAGATGAGTCGGTATGTTATGGTTACACATTAGGCGTTCAACGGATGAGTCGATATGTTATGGTTACACATTGGGCGTTCAACGGATGAGTCGATATGTTATGGTTACACATTAGACGTTCAAAGAATGAGTGGTATGTTATGGTTACATTAGGCGTTCAGGATGAGTCGATATGTTATGGTTACACATTAGACGTTCAATTTAATTACTTTATGTTGTTAACGACTTCAAAAGAATACGATTTTATCACTCCATTTCATCCCAATTTAAGAAAAATATTGGGAGAGTAATTTTGGTGAATCATAGATTTATAAAACACATTCAACTATGCATCGTTTGGCTTCTTGATCCAATTAAATATGGCATGCAAAATTACGAATTTTTTAATAAACAAGAGAATCCCAGCGACATATGGCAGAAACTATTTTACGTCACGTTAAGATATATTAACACTAATTCGAATTTTTAATAAACAAAGAATCCCGTACGAAATGTGCGGAAACGTAAGGAAAATTTCCATACGTTTTCATGAAATATTAGGTCAAAATATTATCGTTGAATCCCGTGACATGTCGTAGAAAAGTGAAGATAATTTTCTTTGACTTTCTAGAGACTTAGATACACGCGTGGGATATATTTTTGTCGTTTAGTGAGGATTCCCGGACAATTGTCGAGGGGAAAACAAATGATGGGGAAAGTGGTAAATGTGGTAGTGAGATCTCGGTTGTGCCGGGATTGTACTTCGGTGGTAGGGGACGTCGTTATATTTGAGGGTAATATTCTCTTTTGAACTTTGTTCGTATGCTCAGTAGATCAGAACCATAATATGTGTCAGCATACAAGTTAGCGTTTTTGTGCTGACTTGTGTAAATGTGGTGTCCATGCCCTCTATTTCTTGTCGTTTGTTTTGACTGAGTAGAGGGCCGTGGTTCCATATTTATATTGGTCTACTGAGAGTGGCATCACGGGGTTATTGATATATTTTTGGTCCCTAGTGCTTTGTTTCGTGAGTGTGTGTTTGTAATGTCTGATGTTGTGCCTTGAGAAGTTTGTCCTCTTTAAACTCATCATGTTCTCCTTGATAAATCTTTCATTTTTTAATGATTGTGCCTAAGATGATACTGATTATTATTTTTTTTTCAGGTTGGAGTAAAGTTGTTGTTGGATTTTAGAGAGACTATTAGTTTGCTAGCCGAGATATACCCGTTTTTATCTTGAAAAGATGGTTTACTTTTTTTACTTAGAATTGTGGGTATTTATGAATCACGTGTTTTGCGCTATGCCATTAAACTAAAAACATGTTCTTTTAGTAATGCTCATTCACCTTAGGCTACTCGCATCAAATCCGGTCGACATTGGTGTGGTTGTGGCGGTCTCAGTCGGTCAGCAGAGGAAGTTGGTCGAGATCACGACCGAGATAAAGTGTCTGTTTTGTGTGTGTTTTAATTAAATTAAAGGGTATTTTGTCGGGTATGTGTTTTGTAATGTAGGTTGCCTTGGTGAGATGAAAAGTCGTCTGTAGGTCGTCGGAGAGAGAAAGTTGATATGGTCGCTGAAGTCACTGGTATGCCTAGTCTTAGTTCTGGGCATGTTAGGACCTTTTATTTTTAGACTCCCTTATATTTATGCATGCATAACTAATTATTATGCCTAAAATTTCTATTATTCCTAATATACCCGCATTAATGATTAAATAATTTTGTTTTTCTTCTATTTCTCCACACCAATCTCATTCACCCTTAGTATTCATTTGGTGTTATATTCTATATATATATATATATATATATAATTTTTGCAGAAAATTTTGTGGGAAATTACTAGGAAATGAAAGTCAAATTCTATAACAAATCAATAGGGAACCAAATGCAACTTGGTTGGAAATTGGTAAGAAATAAATATTCTTCACTGTTTCAAAAAAATAAACACGACACAACTATAAACTATTCCTCCAATATTTTATTGATCGTAATCTTCCGATAATCTATTTCTTTTACATTAATGTTAACAACGACTAACACTGAAATTGTTATAATATATGATGATGATTTATAAACGGGTAGTCGCATAAATTACAAAATTCGTAATAAACGAAGCTTTATTATTGGAAAGTTGGTTACTAGCCAAATTCATTATGTGAGACTCTTTTAGCCATACATAAACTTTTTTTTTCTTTAATTTCTGTTAGCTCAACTATAAAACATCCATCTACTCTTGTTAGTTATCACCCCATATTTAAAAAAAATAGTAATTGTAACAAAAAATTATTAATTAAAATATAATCAAAACTTTCTAACAATGAAAAGATGATTTCAGAGTGCAATAAATAAGAAAAGTGAAAAAAAATAAAAAAAAAATAAATAAGAGTGAAAAAAGAAAAACTTTTTTCAATACGAGTTACTCAAATATGACATTAATGGGTATGTTTGGCAAAAATAGATGAATGTGTCTTTGTCTTTGGTCTTGTCTTTAAAAAAGATTATAAAAAGATATTAATTTTATAAGCTACAGGAAGTAACATTTTATTTTCAGAGATTATGGAAGATTATTTTTTTTTTATAATCTCTTATAAGCTATGTCTGCCAAACAAATATTATTTTTTAAATAGCTTATTTTTTGAAAAAATAAGCATAACCTCTACATAATCTTGTGTGCCAAACATAGCCATTATGTTTTATCGCAAAGAAAGAACAATAATGTTGTGAGATAGTCACGTTTTGGAACCACGTCCACTTGTAATTCACCTTTTTATAAGCTTAAACAAAATTTTCTTTTACTAAATTTTCTTTCATAAAATTTTGTTATATCTCCTCGTTTCTTCAAAAAAGAAAATAAGGTTTTGCTTTTGATTCACCTTATAGCTTACCAAGTAGATATATTTTAACAACATTTTTTAACTGTAACCTCTAAATAAGGTATTTGCCTATACTACATTTTGTATTCCAGTTTAGAGTAGCAAAAGGTGCATCGACCATCGCTCTCAATCCCTTGAACAAACGAGAGAGGATGCGGGTGGAGATCTCTAAACTTGTGAATACCCCCACACTTTATATTCACATTTTTATAAGGTCCTTGATAATGGTGGTAATCATTAGATGTAGATGTTTCAGATTGAAGTATATGTGGTGCACAAGCAGTATGGATTGATTGGGCACACTGATAACAGTGGTAGAAACACCCCTGGATTTAATATGTTCTCACAAATTTCACAAAAGTAATCACTTTTATGATTTTCAACCGGGAGGTAATTCAATCTCATGGGGTGCTTGTCTGTCTTATGCCTAATTTCACGAGGCAATAACAAAGCACACTTGACATGTAGATGAGCTTTACAAGTGTGACAAGCGAATGAACATTCATAAGAAGAAATGTCACCTCGACAAATATGACACAGTGTTCTGTACTCTATTTTACGCGTAATGAAAGAACTGGAAAGGATGTGACCTGAATGAGCCTCGTATGTGATGCTTTGAGGTATGAAACTACAAGTAATATCAATATGATAATCACATTGAACACAACTGTAGACAAACCCATTAGAGTATAACCGACAAACTTTACAATAAAACACGGATAAAAACTTTTTACGGGCCTTTGAATGGAGAATGAGTGTATGTTCAGGGTGACCTGGGTATTTTGCTACTTGAGTAGGAAGTTGGGTGCACCACTCATGCAGAAAAAACTTACAGTTGTCGTTTACACACTTGTAAAATGGAAAAGTTGTGATTGGTCTCACACATGCATTGCATAACAGTTGAACTTTCTTCATCGGGTTATGCCAAGATATAGCAGTAGTTTTTGTGGAAGTTGATGTGCTTGTAACATTGTTGCATTCTGTACGGACCAGAATTAGGGGGTGTCGATGAAACTTTTGTTTTACGTTCCCCTCATTTGCTCCATATGTTCCATGTTCAACAAGTTTAGAAAACACGTGTTTTTGTATGCTATAACTCTCATCAGGGAATGGGAGATGGAGTAGATCTGGATAATCAGAATCTTCTTAATTTTTTATAAGCTTTGTGTTTTCATTGCCTAGAAAAGAAATTGAAGATGAAATAACAAATTAAACTGCTGAACTGTAAACAAGTAAAACCCAAATCACAAAAATATGTAAATGAGTTTACTGACTCACCTATTGATGTGGTACAACGAATATGGATAAAATTTATCACATTCAAAAATCCAAGTGTTATCATTATAAAAACCACCATTGCATACCCTGCACGTAGGATAAAATTCCGCAGCTATTTCTTCTCGTGGAAAGGAATAAGAAAGGATGAGCGGGTGAGAATGAGAGAAAGCGTCACCCGTAGCCATTTGAATCATGATCTTGTTTGGTAGGAATGCACAGCCCTCCTGGATGAATAGGCCAATACAAGTGGTACAGAGATAAAAAGTACCTCCATGCTCCTTACGGCAACCGTTACATTTGGACAGAAGTGGTTTAGGGATAGCCAGTAATGGATGTCGATGGCTAGGGTGATAAATCAGCTTGTCTTCTGCCGATGCTATAGCACAATTAACATGAATCATAAAATGACACTCATGACATTCGTAAAGAAGCTCATCAGTTTGATCTCTTGTACATAAAGCACAACGCAAATAACCAAACCATGAGAAAATAAAGGTAAGAGTAAGAATATGATCAGGGTGTGATGCGTGCTTTAACGTCAAAGGACGCTCTCCGCAGAATTTATGGAGCACGTACTCACATGAATGAGCACACTCATAATAATATCTGTGAAACCAAGTGACTTCTTTCTCACACCGATCACATCGACGACATCGAAAGTTTTCACGCGTAATTCGCTCACCACCACCATTGTCATCGTCGTCGTCTTCATATTCTACTTCGTAAAGTGGATAGTTTGGATGCAAATCAATAAGATGGAGTGGATGCTCGTGTTCATCGATATTCTTCGACATAATTGTATGTTTGTTTATTAGTCTTTTAGATGTAATGTTGCATTATATGCTTACTTATAGACAAGGATTATACCTGTTTTATGCATAGGCCTGAGTATATGTTCTTTTCTTATTCGCAAAATTTTACATATTTAACTTGCTGGGTGATTTACATTCTTTATTCTAAAGAAAAACATAAAGTGCCCACCTATAATGTTCGCCAATACATTCTTTTTACCAATTTAACCGACATTCTTTTTCTTTAGAATAAATAAAGTAAAGACCATCAAACAAAATATAATATGCAAAACTTTGCAAATGAGAAAAGAATATATACTATTTCGTCCTAAGTAGTTAAGGACCAAAATTTCGGTGTTTCGGTCAAGGACCGAGATACGAAATTTTTGGTATTTCGGTGGGATTTCAGTGGTATTTCGGTAATTTTAATATTATGCAATATCTATATCTATATAATAATGGTACTTAATCAAAATACAAAATTCAAGCTTAAAAGTGTCAATATTTGATAGATTAGTGTTAATACTTGCAAAAATTAGTGTTTATTATGTTGTGTTTAAGTTTGGACAAAAAAAAAAATTAAGAAAACGGAAACCGGTATACCACGAAATTTGGACCAATTCCGGTGAGATTTCGAGAAATTTCATCGAAAATCTCGGAATAGAAATTTGGACCAAGAATTGAATTTGGTATACCACCGAGGACCCGAAAACCCGATACCCTCTAAGTATACCACTGGTATACCACTTTACTCCCCTTTACCCAAAATACCACTGGTATACCACCGAAATTGACTACACAGATTTCGTCTCTAAGACTCTACTTACATACAGTAGGGACTCGGGCCTAAACCACTCCTCTCCAAATGTAGTCTGTTATAAGTAAAATACAACCTTTAGAAAATGAAATTTTTTCTTCTTATTTCTATTTCTTATGGTATTTCAGTTTTGTGATGGCATAAAAAAGATCAATGGAGACGAGGAAGGTGTGTGTAATGTCGTGGTAAGAACGTAAAGTGTCTTTGTGGATTTTGAATGACGATAATGGTTGTTGAGGTTTGAAGTAGTTGTACTTTGTACGTAGAGCAAAACTTCCATTTTGACCACATTAAACTATTTGAAATGTTGGGTAACAAGAAGATCGCAAACATCACCAAAATCATACTTCACAAAAACAATTAAATAAAACACCCACACATATAAACATCCTCCGCAACTCGGTCGATTATACAACTAACTTCCCTTTTCTTTTTCTTCTTTTCCTAGAATGCGTCCCCAAAGGGGTGTAATAGTTGGAACGCGTCCCCAAAAAAGGTCGACCGATCCCTTAACCAACCATTACGCTCGGTCTTAGCATTTGATTTCTCTTTATTTACATGATAGAATGTCCTTCTATAACGTCTTGTGAATGTCAAGTACGCAATCAATCATGTCAATAACGAATTTTGTTACAAAACAAAATTGCTTGTTGATATGAGAAATAACATTGTATGGTCATACTAGAATTTCACATAAAGTTAGAACAAAGATTTTGTCATATATTTTGTATGCAAAGTTCAAGTGATATATATATATATATATATATATATATATATATATATATATATATATATATATATAAGTGTAATATCCATCATATAATGCATACTCGTTACATCAAAAATATTTTGTCATGTGATATATTTAGTATGCAAAGTTCAAACGATACATATATATCATGCGTGTACGATGAACATGAATGTTACATTGCGTGATGTTTATGTTTCATTCTTTGCCATAGGGTTGAGGGTCTTCCCTTGAACAAAATTAGATCGATCAAAATTAGCGATCTGCTTAAAATTAGTCACTCATTTGTAGTAGTTTTGGCCCTTGTGAGGACTAAAATGATTTTTACCAAAAGCCCAAATTTGCATACTTCATATCGATGTTTGAATTAATAACATCCAGAATCGTTAAATTTGAACGAACAAAGCTAAACTTGAAAGAACAAAGCTATTTAACCGCTTCAAAGCCTGAAACTTAGTGCAATCCAAATTTGCCATAGGGCGATTTTGTTCACCAACGGCGATGCCATACTGCACCGGCCGGGCGCCGTTGGGGTATGCGCTTGGTAAACCAGGATCGTTGTTAGCTTTTCTTGTGAGTAAGTGAGGTTTTTTTTGGTAATGTGGTATCCGACTCATATACGTCGATAACAATTACATGTCACAATTCTCAATTTCCGGTCATTTCTCAAACTCAATATTCATCATTTCATATCGGTTCGTGCATGGTCCCGCCAAAAAAAATTTTTTTCAATAAAAAAATTTTTTTTTTAAAAAAATTTTTGGGCCAAAATTTTCCCGCCAAATTTTTATAAGCGTGACAATGACCTTTTATTTGGTGCATCACGCTTATAAAAATTAGCTATAACTATGATGCACCAGATTTTATAACCGAGATGCACCCAACTATTGTTACCTAATATGCTTCAATAACATTGCAATAACTTAGTATACTATGCTTTTTTAATTAGTTGACAACTAGATTTAGAATGGGAGAGCTAGTAGTAGGCCAAGATGCTTTGTCATTGGGATAACGCAAGTGCATATTAACAATCGTGAATTGATGAAAAGTATGTTAACCATGTGATTAATAAAATAACTCTAAAACATGTTAGAATAATTGATTTCATTATATATTAACCATGTGATTAATAAAATAAATGTTAATCAGCTTAAAAACCTCTCTTTTATACACAAAAGGTTGAGGTTCTAATTCAAAGTTTTCTGTAATAAGTTAATCATATGCGATTGATGCACTTTTTTATATTTGTGAATCACGTTAAAAAGTAGTTATAATTATGATGCACCAATTTTTATAACCGAGATGCACCCAACTTAGTGTAGTTACAAGTTACAAACTGCCAAAAAGTAGTTACAACGATCATTACCTAATATGCTCCTATAAACATCTGAATAACTTGTACTTACTATACCTATAGGGGCATAATTGTATTAAACTGGGACGGATAGAAGGTAATGGTAGTGCCACACTTTGTTATAACATGCTTGTCTTTTGGGATAATGCCAGTGTATATTAACCATCGTGAATTGATGAAAAGTAAAACAAAATAACTTTGAAACATGTTAGGATAATTGATTTCATTGTATATTAACCATGTGATTAATAAAATAAACTTGTTGAATAATTTGAAAAATCTCTTTATACAATAAAAAGGAAGGTTCTAATTCAAAACTTTTTCGGAATAAGTTAATAACATATGATCGATACACCTTTTTATTTTGGTTAATCACGCTTAAAAAAGTAATTATAACTATGATGCACTATTTTTATAACCGAGATGCACAAAAAAGCATCACAGCTTATACATTTTTGAAAAAAAAAAAAAAAAAAAATTTACGGAAAAAATTTTTTCTTGGGGTGGTTTTCAAAACTTACCCCTGAAGTTTGAGATGTTTCAAAATAGACCCTATAACTTTTATTCTCACTTTTCTCTCTCTAATTACATCTATATATATATATATATACCAACCTTATGAATCATGGTGAACTCTCTGCACTAAAGGTAGTAGTTTTTTAAATATTAAAGATTATAATTTAATCTAAAGGGTATTATAGTAAAAGACAATTTTTGTATTCTTTATATTTTTTTTATTAAATCCCGTTTTTAATTATCTCATAAAGTTTGAACTTTTTTTTTTAGCATGCATGTTTTGAAAGTTAAGGTGCATACATGTTTTTTTAAATAATATAATTTTACATGTTTCGAAAGTCAAGGTGCATACATGTTTTTTTTTATATAATGTAATTTTACATGTGTTTTTATTGTACACCGATTTAAACTTCAAATGAGTTTTACTTAAAAATGTAATTGCACATATGTTTGTACCGTACATTCTATAAACTTCTTAAATAAAAACTAAAAACATACATTATAGTCGTAACCTTTAGATTTATTACAAACCAAAAACATAATATAATACACAAATGTTTATATCAAATGAAATACAAAGCAAATGTATTATTTTGAATATATATGTGCACGCCTTCTAAAAACATATGTGCACAAAACATATATATTTGAAGTTTCTCATCAGCACGTCTTCCAAGAACATCCATGCGCGCCTTCCAAGAACATATATGTACTTCCAATTTCTCATCAAATTCGTTAAAACATATGTGCACGTCTCCGAAAACATACATGCACGCCTTCCAAGAACATATATGTACTTCTAGTTTCTCATCAAATTCGTTAAAACATATGTGCATGTCTTCCAAGAACATACATGCACGTCTTCCAGTTACTCTTCAAAGAATATATTATCACGCCTAGAAAAAATAATAGTCAACATTAAATACTTTTAAAATAAAACTAAAAATAACATAACATACATACAAGATTCCTACTTCTTAACATATCAACCCCAAAAATACAATAAATATAACCCACGATAAATAGCAGTAAATTCTATCAAGTACTAAAAAATTTGTGTGCACCAACAATCCAAACACACATTATTAGAGGATGACAAACGAAACCATCATGTACTTATTAATTCACCTCAACTACATAACCATATAAATCATTTGCTTATATCAAATGGTGCTTTTATACCAATACTAAAAGACATCTGAAACAAGTATAAACAACTTTTTGCATGAACTTCTAATTACAAACAACCACAATTCGTCAAACTGCGTAGTACAACATATTCAACAAAAATTATATTATAAGTATAACCATGGCCCTTTAATACCCACAAACATATCCATATTAAACGAATACTTTTGATGACGAATGGAGTGATTGGTGTTCAGAATCTTGAATACCCATATGCAAAAAGCTCAAATATTTTCATAGCATTTGTTTAGCACCTACAATCTTCATGAAATTAATAATATATAAACATGTTTATTTTTAACTTACGTTAGATGGGATTTAAAAAAAAAAAGAAAAAAAAAACCACAGATTAATCAAATCAAAACACATAACTTTAATATTTCCACATATATTCATATGTTCAACAACTCAACCAAAATCATCTTACACGTAAATCATTTACAAATAATTTCAAATCGTCTAGTTGTCTACATGCAAATCATTAACAACCAAAAAATTAAAACGCTTACATGTAAACCATTGAATATCCTTATCGCCAGGTACACTCGTCGCTACCATATATCAAAAGAAACACGAACACGACATCATGCCGCCATATACATATGAAACGATAAAACACGAATGTATAATCGATTCTCGGACAAGAAAACGAGTAAACATGAATGTGTAATCACTCTAAAGATCAGATCGACAACAATAACAAAGAAAAAAGACTAATGGAAGATCGAATTAGGCTTCATAGGGTTGTGTTTAGTCGCCGGTTTAGAGAGAAAAGGCGGCGGCGGTTTAGTATGGTGGTGGGAGGCGCTATGAAAAGATCGAGAGGGATAGATAGGAATAGGTTATGTGATGGAGCGTTTAGATGGGCTGTTTATTTTTTGCAATTGCTTTCACAAATTGAATATCCAATTATTAAGGAATAATTAAAGAAAAGATAAATTGTAATCTCTAAAATACCCCTTTGAGCATTTTCAAAAATTACCTAAGGTTTTACATTATTACATTTATGGCACAAGTCATCTTAGCCCTTGATCAACAAATCTAATGGCTAAAAAGGAGTTCCGCAGCTCGTGATTTAACAGCCTTCAAAATAGTTATTAACTATATATATATATATATATATATATATATATATATATATATATATATATATATATATATATATATAAGTGTAATATCCATCATATAATAGGCATTACTCGTTACACAAATAAATATTTTGTCACTGTGATATATTTAGTATGCAAAGTTCAAACGATACATATATATCATGCGTGTACGATGAACATGAATGTTACATTGCGTGATGTTTATGTTTCGTTCTTTGCCATAGGGTTGAGGGTCTTCCCTTGAAAAAAATTAGATCAATCAAAATTAGCGATCTGCTTAAAATTAGTCACGCATTTGTAATAGTTTTGGCCCTTGTGAGGACTAAAATGATTTTTACCAAAAGCCAAAATTTGCATACTTCATATCGATGCTTGAATTAATAACATCCAACGTTAAATTTGAACGAACAAGGCTAAACTTGAAAGAACAAAGCTATTTAACCGCTTCAAAGCCTGAAACTTAGTAGTTAGTGCAATCCAAATTTGCCATAGGGCGATTTTGTTCACCAACGCAAGGATGCCATACTGCACCGGCGTTAGCGCCGTTGGGGTCTTTGCTTGGTACACCATGACCGTTGTTAGCCTTTCTTGTGAGTGAGGTTTTTTTTGGTAATGTGTTAGTTATGCGACTCATATACGTCGATAACAGTTATAGTTGAAGATGGTATTTTAATTATTGCGATGTTATTGAATGGATGCTAAAGTAACCATCAATAATTATTGATTATTGATACCCAAGTGCCCAACTGCACCAAGCACTATGAGGAAAGAAGCAAAACTACATGAGTAGATGGGAAAGAATAAATGGTGCCCAACTCTGTCCTCACATGAATTAAAAGCCACCAACTACCACTTGTGTATGACCAAAATTAAATACAGTGTACTGTATTTGACCAACTAAAGACCACAAAATTTTCGTTTCTCTGGTACTCTCCCACAAACAAAAACCCTTCACAGATCTGAACAACAACAACAACACACCATCATTTTAACCGGACAACATAAACATGGTTATGTACCATATCGACTACGACAATTTGCCACCAGCATGCCGCTTTTTTCGTCTTGACAAAAGTGGGTTATACTACTTTCATAATATTCGACACAGGTTAGTTATGTTGTGTTTGTTAATCTAATGTTTAGTTAGTGTCATTTTGTTCATGTGATACCTTTGTAATTCTTGTAAAGTTTCTTGTTCTTGTGTTCTGTGTTGCTTATTACTACTTGTTATCTGCTTAATTATTATTTATTTATTTATTTATTTTTCTTATAATTTTATTATTATTATTATTATTATTATTATTATTCTTATTGTATTGTTGGTTGTATTGGTAACTTTGAAGGCTGCAATTAGTACTGTATGTTATCAGGGATTAGTTAGTCTTATGACATACTTGTTATCAGTTTTATGGTTAATTATACTTATATAGTTATATGGTTGAAATGTAGGCTTTATTTCTGGTAATTACTATTAGTTGATGTTTGTATGTCACTAGTTATTATTATTGTATAAGGCCCTTATGTAACCTTTAGGCCTAGCCCATATTCTAGAATTATCATGTACAACAATATATACGGTTTGTAGAGATTTTGTCAAATCAAGGAAAATTATTAGCCTTCCAATAATTACATGTAGCAACTGATACGGTATGTTGTTGTGCTTTACTGTGATTAGTCAGTAAAATAAGTATAAATTGTGATTGACGCTGCGATTAATAACTGGAGTGGGATAGGATTTAGTGAATAAGCTTGTCTAGCATATTGGAGGAAATGTAGTACACTTATGCTGTTTGGTCTTGAAGCTATTGTTTGTTTGTATGTTGCGCTTGTTTTTATCTTCTGTCTTTTGGTGGTGTTTGGGACTTATAGTTTATGTGGAATTTGCAAAATATGACTGCAAAGAAACTTAACTCCCTCGTTTACACATGCGTATTTTATTTTCTTGATAACAGGAATTTACGTTCGATGGTGAAAGGTCTTCGTGAAAACAAATGCGTTTTCCTCAATCCACATCATATTACATCACATGAATGTTCAAGAAACGGACAACAAGTCGTAGATCACAGTAATGATACCAAGAAGCTAAATCCAGGAAAAGAAATATATGTGGCACCTTATTTTCAAGGGTAATGTTTTTGCTTGTTATACGTATATTATAATATGTGGTTTATATCTATACTCAAATGATGAAACTTTTGTGTAGTGGTCATTGGCTTCTCTTTCTGGTTTGCCCAAACTTGAGGAAGGGTTATATAGTGGATTCGAAGAAAGAGAAAAATACCGAGAAAAATTATTATTTCCCATAGATAGTAGAGAGGTAAATTTTCTAATATTGACTTTGAGTTGACATATATTTTTTGAGAAAACAGTCAAAGTTAACGCCATGCCATTGATTTTCAATATAGGGCTTTCGAGATCAAGTTTGATTGGACCATGGCTAAGGTAAATAATCTACAATTGTTGTGTATATATAATTGATTTGGTTGTTGCATTAATGTAACTATGTTTGTTTATTTACGTTTAGTGTTTCCAACAAGAGGGTAATTGGGAGTGTGGATACTATTTGATGAAGTTCATGTATGACCTTGCCGTAAAAAGACAAGCTGACTTTCCAAAAAGTGTAAGTGTTTCCTTTTATGCTTAGATTATAGCGGGTTGGTTGGGATTGCAGTCGGCTGCTGTTGCAGCCCTTGCAACGGGTTGGCCACTACTCTGAAGTCTATAATCGTATGGAAAAACCCCATCTGTATGATATCATGTTCTAGTCCCATTTATTTTTGCTTGTCATTTTACTTTAATTGCAATTTTTAATTTCAGTTTAAATATCATTTCAGTTTTTTTTTAAATTTATGCAGTATCATATTTCATGTTCTTCATTCCATGTCTGTTTTGAATGCTTGTTCTGGTGCCAAAAGCTTGTTAAAAGTTTTATTAAGCTCATTTTAATCTGTTATGAAAGTGTATAAGTTGGTCCTAACAATTTCAAGTTATCAAATCAATGTTAAAAACAATTTCTGCCTTGTAAAGGGCTGTTTGGCATTGCATGTAAGAGTGGGTCAAAGGCTGTTTTGACCCAGTTTGGTTCACAAATCATTTTGAATACATATCACAAGTCCTGGCCAGATTCCAAAAGTTTTGAGCACTCAGTACTGTTTTTCCAGGCTCATTTTATTGTTCATTTTAAATCCAAAATTCATGAAAATTAGTTTTATATAATCCTTAGTAGGTGGTCTTTAACTATTTTTGGTTTACAAGCAACTAGGATAGCTTTTACATAGTTTAATCTTGCCTTGAAAACTGCCCACTAGTGCTTTTTGTGTTCTGTCCCTAACAGCAGCAATGTGCCCAACTGCCCACTTTCACAGCACCTTTTCTAGCTTCATTTTAGTTCCAAAATAGTTGTAATTTAGTTTTTTAGAAAGCCCTCAGTGTTAATTTTACCTTTTTGAGCTTTTTGTAGGTTTAGGAAGTCTTTAATGTGCTTATTTATAAGCTGAAAACAGTTCCCCAGTGGCCTGTTCTGTTCTGTCAGAGCAACACTTTAAGCATTTGTAGTTCATTTTTTTTACTTATCTGCTTTTAGAATTGGCTTATTCAGGTTCATTTGAGCCATTAAGGATTGATATCAGGTCGGGGCCAGGCCTACGGTACATACCCTGTGAAAAAGTTGTCGTCTTTTGTAGCGTAGAAAAGTTTAAAAAAATGTTATTGTTTTTAGATCCGTGAAATGTCGTCTGTTATAGTTTGTGAATTCCTAGATCAGAATTTAAATCTGCCACTAAGGTTAGGAGAATAAGTTTGTGATTTCAGGCCCCCTTTACTTGGTATGAGAACGATGGAAGGTTACATGATCATAGAGAATGTATTGTAGTTCTGATAAGTTTTATCAGGCATAGGGCGCCTATTGCTAGTCGAACTGGGTCAAAATGGCTCGTCCTAGGTTGACTTGAAAAACTTTTTGCATAAAAGTTGAGCTTCTTAAATCTTTATAGACTGTTTAGTATATCTAATATGATTATTAAAATTATGCTATTATATCAACATACTAATGTTTTGAATTAAATGATTTAGGAGGTGTTACGCATTAAAAACCCAGTTTTGGCCACTTTTGACCCTCTTGGTCTGTTCGGCCGATATCCTCTTTAGCTAAATGTTGTAGCCTTTTATGCTTGAGATTATAGCGGGTCGGCTGCTATTGAATGGGTTGAACTAATATATTATATGCATTTAGGATTGAATTGACTAGCTACTTATAATAAATTTGTTACTCTTTATTACATTGTGTTTATACATATCTCTTATTTGTTTTTATAGCTTTGGGATGACACACGCGCTCTAAAACTGCTGGAGATCGACCAAGTGGCCTATTTGACGTTGAACGAGTTTTATAGGGTTGTAGTTTATCCGTTAGATACAACGGCTCCTCAATAGTTAAGTTTTTATATTTTCATGATGATGTCGTTTAAACAATTGTAATGGATAATACTTTTGTCTAATTCGGATGTTATGCTTGGTTGATGTTTACATAGGATGTTAAATTTGTTGAATATTGTTTGTGTATGCTGCAATGTTCGTCTGCTGTGAAACATATATA
>OU343220.1:132537-258359 GCA_910596185.1 Chrysanthemum makinoi
TTAATTTTTCGCTTTATTTAACTCTTTTGTCTTTTACCAAAAAAGACAAATAATAAATATATTTTTAATTCATTTATATTTTTCGCATTAATTTATTTTCTTGACTTTTCTTTTTCTAATTTGTGACTTTTTCAATTTTCTTTTATTGGCCAAGTTAACCAAATGGTTAACCACAACTACCTAACGGACACACTAAACTAACCCAAAGACACACACACAAACTAAACAGAAACCAAACGAAACACAAACCATAATATGTGTTAGTATACAAGTTAGTGTTTAAGTGGTAGTTGTCTATAAGGACTGGTATAAATGTGGTGTTGCCTTCTATTTCTTGTTGTTTGTTTTTAGTGAGTGGAGGGCCATGGTTCTATATTTACATTGGTCTAGCGAGAGTGGCATCATGGGAGTTATTAGTATATTTTTGGTCCCTGGTGCTTTGTTTCGTTAGTGTGTGTTTGTAATGCCCGATGTTGTGCCTTGAGAAATCTGTTCTCGTTAAACCCATCTTGTTCTCCTTGTTTTTGTAGTGATTGCGCCTAATAGTGTTCTTTTTTTTGTTTTTCAGTTTCATTTATGGAGTTTGTTCAAAAAAAGTTTCATTTCTGGAGGGATGTTAGATGCTGTTTGCTTAAGGGATGATTAAAGTTGGTGGTTTTTTCTTGAAAACTATGGTCTACTTTTTTTTATTTGTACTCAGAATATATCTTTTGCCCCCACTATGCTGTTAAGTTTGTTCAAAAAAAGTTTCATTTCTGGAGAGATGTTAGCTGCTGATTGCTTGAGGGATGATTAAAGTTGGTGGTTTTTTTCTTGAAAACTATGGTCTACTTTTTTTTATTTGTACTCAGAATATATCTTTTGCCCCCACTATGCTGTTAAAATAAAGAAAATGTTTCTCATTCACCTTAGTGGGGAAGGTGGTGAGTCATATGCCTAGCTATTTTTACTTTCTTTGGCTGTAACTTGTCCCTTCTTACTGGGATGAAGAACTGATTCTGCAAACAACTCACTCAGTCTTTCTAATTTCACTTTTGTGGGAAATTACTAGGAAATGTTACAATCAGTTGCAAAATAACCTCTAAAAATCATTATCATCAACTCTTCTTAAAAAATGTTTCCATTTACCTCCCAAATTCTTTAAGCACCCTCTTAAAAATAAAATCCTATTTTATTATGGATCAACAGAATGTGTAGAGACAATATTTTTGGGCACTTATTGGTAAATACTGAATGAATATAGATATTATGAGAATCAAATGACATAATTACACATAAAAGCTAATGGGTCATATGTAGTTATCCGATAGTCTAATAAAAATCTAGTTTGATATTCAATATGCTTTCGCGATGGAACTGCGACTTCAGGAAATATTGGTGAAAACTTTTATCACTCTAAAAATCACTTTTTGTAGTAGTGATTTTAACATGTACTACAGCAGCAAACACCTATAAAAACGCAGCAGCAAAGTGGCGCTGATTAACTCAGACTAGAAGAACGTCAAATAACACTACAAGAATCCTGTCAGTTACCCACAAAAATCACCCATGGAGGATAATTTGTGGGTATGTACCCACAACTTACCCTCATATTACCCACGATTAGAAAACTGAAAACTGATAAAACTTACCCACAAATTTCACACGTGTTTTGCCATGAAATTACCCACACGGTTATATTTTGTGTGTATTTTGTGGGAAATGTATTGTCATTTAAAAATTACTCACGAATTACACTTCGATTTGGCTACCATGGGTAAATATGTGGGTAATTTTGTGGGTAAATTTATGTTACCCACAAATTACAGTTATCCTATTTGTTTGTGGGTAATTTTTCATGGGTGATTTATGGGTATATATTTACACACTACTTTACCCACCTTTCTTTTCGTGGGTATTTTGTTGTAAGCAATTTTAGTAGATAATTTGAGGAGATTATTTACCTATGCCTTTATACACGTCATGTTTTTCATGGCTTATTTAAGTGAAGTCAGTCGAGCTCAAGACCGACCATGCTCACCTCATTTACATCTATACACCAAGCTCAACTTGTTTACATTTGTAGCTTGAATCAAGGGCGGGTCGCCTGGGTAAATAAGCTCCAGTTTAAGCACTAAACCCTGAGTGGAGCTTATATTATAAGTTGGGAGTTTGAGTTTAATTTTTTATAAAGTTGTTTAGCGAATTTGTTTGAGCCGAAGCTTATCATAGTAAAATTATCTGAAAATACATCAAATTAAAACCACATATATTTCAAGTTTTTTCGTGTTAATCTATTACTTTATCCATCCCAACATTATTGTCTTCCGAAAAAATACACAGTTTAAATAACACATAATTTTTACTAATTTCTTTCTCTTACTTTTTTCAAAATGACAGTTTTATCATTAACTAATTAATTAAATCTTCTAAATTTTAAGCAAGGATTATATGGCAAACCCGATCAAGCTTCCCAGTCTATATTTAGTAATAAACAATTAAATTAGGACTTCTAAAAAGGGAACGTAGACTATTATTTTTGAACGGAGGGAGTATAATTTTAAGGGTACATAAGTAATTTATCTAACTATAAGGCTCTATAAACCCTCATAATTCCGTTTCAATCGGCTTGAGCTTATAATGGCTTATAGTTTTAAAAGCTATCATAAACTTATGTGATAAACATAACTTATTTATAAGCTAGATTATTTTAAAAACTCAAGCCATTATAAGTCAGTTGCCAAACACAACCATATTTTTAAGGCCCAATTTCCTAATTATTTGATAAAGCTAGAGTAAGGGTGTGTTTGTTTTTTGAAAAAATGTCTTACTAGCCTCTTACCTAACGGTCAAGAGGTTAAGTAGAGTGGTCAAACATTAGTGTTTTTTGTTTTTTTCTTTTGAGTTAGATCCAGTCATACATATAACATCTTACTCAATAAGATGTGGGAGGCTTGTCTTATTGCCACTTAGGGTGTGTTTGTTTTTTTTAAAGTTTTACTACCTCTTACTCTTACCAGTAAGAGGACAGACGTTTGCTTGTTTGTTTTTTTCGAGTAGCAACCCCGCTTATTATATAACATCTTACTCAGAAGAGGTGGGAGACTTGTCTTATGCCTCTTTACTCATTTTGTAAAATTTATATAATATATTTGATTGTTTATTAACTATGTTATATTTATGATAAAAAGTCTTGTTTCATATTTACATAAGTTACTTATTATCGTATTGCGTTGGTTTAATAAACAAATTTGCAAAAACGAGCTCTTAAAATCATTCTGACACTTATACAAAACAAACAACATTATTTCGCTCAGATTTAGACTTTCTAGCCACCTCTTACCAAGAAGATGTAGTAATTGATCGCACCCAAAACATCTTAATGAAACAAACACACCCTTACTCTATGAGAGATTGAAGACTTGTGTTAATTAACTATGTTATATTTATGACAAAAAGTCTTGTTTCATATTTACATAAGTTACTTATTATCGCATTGCTTTGGTTTAGTAAATAAATTGTAGAATCGAGCACTTAAAATCATTCGGACAATTATACAAAAACAAATACGTAGTAACATTATTTCGTTCAGATTTAGATTTTCTAGCCACCTCTTACCTAGCATGTGACAATGTATCGTCAGTCCAAAACATCTTAATGAAACAAACACACCCTAAATATAATGCGCTAACATCCAAAATTTCTAAAATTTGTGAGCAGTTGAGCACCACTCAAAGTGATGACGGTTTTCAAGATTCAACTAGTTTCATTGGTGGGAATAAAAAATTTGTTCCCTCTCCTAATCCACGAACCACATATCAAATTTGTTCCACAACTCCACCACCTTCCTCCTAATTCGCAAATATAGTGTCGCACATTGAAGGTTAAAAGATTAAAATCTTTTCATTGCACAACTAACCATACGATTGCTCTAATATTTTTTTCTTTATGGGTTTTCAAATGTAGATGTTGCTACTTTTATAAAAAAAATCTTTGTTTGTTTTTAGTCTCTTATTTTAGTATGTAAGTGATTGTTGTTTATTTAAATTTGTTTACATTGATGTACAGTATCTATGGGAATTTGGTGAGTGTCTCAAACTGCTCGATGAAATGCGCGTTCGAAAGTAGAGGTAACAATTAAGTTTTATAATTATTTTGTTTTAACATATAGTGATCATTGATGGTGTAAAGGATAAGTGATTATAAACTGGTAATGCTTCTTAGAGTAGATGATTGCATACTTAATATTTGTTCTAGACTGTTTGGTGCTTTGTTCATATATTCGTTATAAGCATACCACGAACAGCATTAAACTAACATTCAGACAACATCAACCTAAAAGATTGTGCCTAAAAGATGATAAAGTGGCATAAATGTAAACTTGTCTACTTTTTTCAGTTCCTTTCGTTGCTTTATTATTTTTTATCTCGAGAACATAGCTAACAAGTGTGTTTGCACATTTTTGATGATTTGAAGTAATGATATATTTCCACCTGTTGCTTATCATTATAGTTAACTCATCTTTCGCATGCACTGTTTCAGAATGGTACTCATTTGGACAAAAGACCTGTGATAGTCTCGGTCCTTGACGGGGGAAGGAAAGTCCCTATGTATCTGGTTGCTCAGAAACTGCCTCGCAATGCAAACTATGATCAAGTATGACTTGTACAACATCATTCAAAATCATTATATATATGTTACTATTTAATAGTACTAGTTTTTTACTAGTAACATTTAATCAATGTTTCAGGTGTATCAACATTTCGACAATGTGGTAGACAATCACTTTGTTATGTACCTTCCATGAACGAGGATGAGACAAACAAAGGGTTTTCTTTCACCTACTTCACATCAATGGAAGACTACAGGGCAGGGCTCGGTCTTCACAACTCTGGGCTTCAGGGAAAGGATATCTCGGTTTTGCCGGGATTATACTCCGGCGGTAGGGGTCGTCGATGTGTGTGAGGGTAATATTCTATTCTCTTTTGAACTTTGTACGTATGCTCTGTAAATCAGAACCATAATATGTGTAACGCCCCAACCCGACAAGGGTAAAGGAATCACAAGTAATGGTGTCATATCAAAGCAAACATAAACATCCAAAAGAAATCTTAACATAAATGCGGAAATAATTCAAGTCAAAACGACTTCAATACATAGGTCCCAAAGAAAAATAACTCCAACAAAATATCCAAATAATAAGTCTTAAATGGTATCATAAGATCAAAGCTAAATAAATCTCTAAGGTAAGTCCACTCATGCACTCATCCCAAAGCAAAACCCGCTCCAATGCTTAGATACCTGCCGCGGAAGAAAAGAAATGCGGCTGAGCTTCAAAAGCCAGTGAACAGATATGAAAGCAAAGCGAATACTAAACGATATCGAATATGAAATATAATAAACGAAAGATAGCAAAATCATAATCATTTTCAAAGTATAAATCAAAATTTTCAAATAAAGTTTATAGTTAACTACCACGAGCCCGAAACAAATATCGATCATAATCATATTCTCATAAGACAACATTTCTCGTAAGGCAACATTTCTCGTAAGGCAACATTTGTAGGGGAGACCTACCAGAGTTATGAAGGACGTGCATGCACGCAGATCAATCATCGATAACATATAACATATAACGATAATGATCTAGGATGCATCCACGCCCTTCCTACATATACAAAATATGCTCCACCATCCGGAACGTGGCGTAACATCACTCACTGCCCTAGAGTCATATCGAGGTGCATCATCGATACGGACATAGAACCCCCATGACTAGTGAAATATTTGGCTCGAGTGTCAAACTATCTTAGGTCAAATCGAATGTCATAACCCATTACGCATCATATTTTATCGAAGGTTATTCATATTTTCAAAATCAGAGTTTTCATATCATATAGTTCAAAATCGATGTTTCATAATTCGAAATCGAGTTCAGATAAGCAATACTCAAACAAAACGAAATGGGGTTCATAGCAAAGGCTTAGGAAACCCTAATAGAAAAGCTAACGAAAGAAAACGTTAAAAGGAACCTTTACTGAAAAGGTCAATATCTACCTTATTCCAAAGCAAATGATCAAAAGCGAAATACGAAAGCAAAGGATTACTCCTTCTTCCTAACCTATACACATTAAAGGTCGTACATGTTATTTATGATTCCATAATCGTCGAAATGATCTTTTAATATTTGGTGTTTATACTCAATGTATTCAGTGATCTTCAGTACTTTAGGGTTTATGATTAAATGAGACTTAAGTGTTTTATAATTAATATCGTAGATTAGGGTTCATTATGTCATTTATTAAAGTTTAGGGTTAAATGTGAAAATAGTTTAAACGTCATAACTCACACATGAAATAACGATTAACACTCTTAGCTTCCAACCCTAATCGACTCTCATTATGTTCTAGGGTTTTCTCCTTCTTTTAATATCACATTAATATGCATTTACTTTATATGTTACGTCATTTAATGACTCGCTACTTAACCTAACACCTTCATGTCTTAACCATACGTTACTCATATACATGTTATACTTCAACTTTTATTCCCATGCACGTTTATGATTTCATGTGACAACCAAAGTTACTTATTATCCGGATTAGACACATCGACACACACATGCACAATAGTTTAGCCTAGATATGACCACGTACTACGTTTACATATCAACAAGCTCACTTGACTTATAAAACACACGCATGATACACGGTTCACAAACCAATTAGGGTTCGGCTTGCATTATTCGGTTCACACTTCAAACTAGGGTTTAGGTTTAACACACAATTTAATACACACAAAACTTGTTTATATATATATATATATATATATATATATATATATATATATATATATATATATATATATATATATATATATATATATATATATATATATGTGGTTCGGTTTATATGGCTCGACCTAACTATGATCCGATTCAAATAATAATGATCAAATAACATGCTCTTTAATAATTATAAGGTTCAAGTCATTATGGTTTGTTCTTGTTGGTTCACACGGTTCTACCACAAAAAAAACACAATTCGACTAAACAAACAAGTTACAACATATTATACGTTAGGTGTTATCAAAATAAGACGAGGAAACACGTTATACCTTAGCTCGTTGAACAAGAACTCGCACACCAGGGTGTTTGTTACTCAGCCGAATGGAACAAAAAGAAAAGAAGAGGCAACCAAAACTAGGGTTCCAAATTAGAGTTAATGAGTTATATTTATAGGTGGTAACATTTTTGGTTTAGGGCTTTGAGGGAGGGTATGGCTTCGGCTTGGGTCCAACCGAAACAAAACAAAACCCATCCCAAGTGCCTCTGCCTTGATCCACACGAACAAAACAAACGCCGCCCAACATGGTTCACCAAATAGAATGACAAGGCCCAACTAATCGCCCAACACTTTAGCGAAACGCTTAAATCTTCGTGCATAAACGTCGATCACGCATAACATATTAGTTAAGTTTTAATTAATTGATAAGTTAAGTTTTAATTTCGTTAAATGAATATAAATGTCTTTTACGTATTTTATAAATTTTGATTCCAAGGGTATTTTAGTCTTTATCTATGTTTTAGATTTTCGTGTTTTACAATTCTTCCTCTAAAGAAGAATTTTCGCTTCTAAAATTGAATGAAACGAAACGAAAACGAAATGAGAACCTACCAAACTATTCAAAGAAATGAGGATAACTAGCTCGCATCGACTCCTCGGTTTCCCAAGTAGCCTCACGCTCCGGGTGATTTTTCCAAAGAATCTTAACGAACGGAATGACTTTATTTCTCATGACTCTTTCTTGCCTTCCTAAAATAGCTTCCGGTTCTTCAGATAAAGACATATCGGACTGAATTTGATCAAACGGATAAGAAGCAACGTGTAACGGATGATAATTGTATCCCTTAGAGAGATACATGGAAAACATCATGAACATGCGATAACCGAGGCTAGTACTAATCGATACGAAACTTCTCCTATACTCCAAAATTTCAAACGGACCGATGAATCGGGATGAGCTTGCCTTGATTCCAAACGTTTCACACCTCTAAACGGTGAGACTTTCAAAAATACACGATCTCCAACCCGAAATTCTAAATCACGACGATGCTTGTCAGACAACTTTTCTCGACGAGACCTAGCCTCCTTCAACTTTTCTCTAGCAATGCTACTTCTCATTAGTGATCTCAATCATTTCCGGACCTTCCATTAAGCGTTCACCTACTTCATCCCAACAAGTAGGTGCTCTACATTTCCTTCCATAAAGAAGTTCAAACGGTCCTGCCTTAATGGTAGCATGCCAACTGTTGTTGTATGCAAACTCTACTAAACACAAATATTCATCCCAACTGCCCGTCCATTCTAAAGCACAAGCCCTTAGCATGTCCTCTAAGGTCTGAATAGACCTAATGATCTGCTTGAGGATGAAATGCCGTACTAAAATTAAGTCGAGTACCCCAAGCTTTTGCAAACCTTCCGAAACGGAAGTAAAACGCGGATCTCTGTCGGACACAATAGATGCCGGAGCACCATGAAGTCTAACTATCTCACGAAAAATTTCCGCCAAACTACCAATACCATAATCCTTTCTAATTGGTAAGAAATGAGCAGATTTGGTTAGTCGATCAACAACTACCCAAATCGCATCATGCTTCTTCCGAAAAGAGGTAGTCCACCACAAAATCCATAGATATCGTATCCCACTTCCATGTCGGAATATCCAATGGTTGCAACAGTCCACTAGCCCTTTGATGTTCAATCTTAACCTCGCCGACAAATCATACACTTCGACACAAACGTCGCCACATCTTGCTTCATGCCATTCCACCGTATATCTGTTTCAAATCCCTATACATCTTGGTAGAACCGTGGATGGATAAGTGAAAGAGAACTATGAGCTTCACCATAACTTTCGCGAAGTACCGAATCATTTGGAACACAGAGCCTATCTTCATACCATACAATTTCACATTATCAACCTTAAACTCCATCCGCTTACCTTCTTCAACATTTTGCGCCACGCCCACATCTCGCCATCATCTTCTCGAGCTTCCCATTAATAGTGATAAGGTTTGACTCCACCTTTATACTAGCCCAGTATCCCTCAAAACCTCGTACGCATAGCTCAACATCCAAACGCTCTAAGTCACGAATAATCCTAGGTTCAATCTCAATACTTGCAAGAATGCCCGATTTCCGACTAAGGCCAAGAACTACGTTAGCCTTACCAGGATGGTACTGAATGTTGGTGTCATAATCCTTAAGAAGTTCTAACCATCTTCTTTGTCTCATGTTAAGTTCTTTCGAAGTGAAAATATACTTGAGACTCTTATGGTCAGTGAAAATATCACACGCCTCTCCATACAAGTAATGTCTCCAAATCTTTAATGCGAACACCACAGCAGCTAACTCAAGGTCATGAGTTGGGTAATTCTCCTCATACTGTTTCAAATGCTTGAAGCATAAGCTATCACCTTCCATGTTGCATCAAAACACAGCCTATTCCTTTCTTAGATGCATCACTATAAATTTGAAATCCTCCAGAACCATATGGAAGAGTCAAAATAGGAGCGGACACCAATCTCCGTTTCAACTCCTCAAAACTCTCGTCTCATCCGTCCATACGAACTTTTCTCCTTTTTTCATCGTTGGTTAAGGGCAAAGCTAAACGAGAGAAACCTTCAACAAAACGTCAGTAGTAACCAGCAAGTCCTAGAAAACTCCTAACCTCAGTCACTGTCGTAGGTCTTGGCCACTTAGTGATAGCCTCAACCTTAGACGAATCCATGGTGATACCATCAGTGCATACAATATGACCAAGGAAAGCGACTTGTTTTAACCAAAACTCACACTTCGAAAATTTGGCTTACAACTTCTTCTTCCTCAGAATCTCAAAACTATCCGAGATGTTGCTCATGATCTTCTTCAGACTTGGAGTAAACCAAAATGTCGTCGATGAAAACGATAACGAACTTATCGAGGAACTCATGGAAAACACGATTCATTAGGTCCATAAATACCGCAGCGCATTTGTCAAAACCAAAGGCATAACGAAATTCATAATGACCATATCCGTACGAACGCGGTCTTAGGAACATCTTGTTCTCACACGTAGTGATGATAACCGATCTCGGATCAATCTTAGAAAAGAACTTAGCTCCTTGTAGCTGATCAAACAAATCATCTATAATGCGCAGGATAACGATTTTGTATGGTAATACGGTTGAGTTCACGGTAGTCGATACATAGACGCATGCTTCCATCCTTCTTCTTCACAAACAAGACAAGTGCACCCCATGGAGAAACACTGGCCTAATGAATCCATTTTCTATCATCTCTTGCATGCCCTTCAACTCCTTCTACAAAATATATTTATATGGAGCTTTCGAAATCTGCTCAAAGACCGAATTAACTCAATGCTAAACTCAACTCTAGCCGGAAGACCGTGAAGTTCATCTGAAAAACGTCGGTGAATTCACAAACAATGTAGTTGTTTTCAATGTTAGGACTCTCCAAAGATGTGTCCCAATCAGATGTGCCGAAAAACCTTGGCACCCATGAGCAAGCATGGTCCATGCCATAGCAAGAAATAAACTTAATGATTTCAGAGGTTGAGAACCATAATAAACAAATTCAGATGTTTTATGTCTCCAAAGATCACAGCTTCTAGCATAGCAAGCCAATGGAAGCTCTATGATAAGCCAACCAATCCATGCCTAGAATGATATCAAAGTCGCACCATATCAGAGGGATACAGATTTAGAGGCGAATACCATCATCAAAACGAAGAGGCACTTAACGTGATTTATGATCAATGATCATGTGGTTTTTCATAGGCGAGATATCGATAAGTGATCTGTTAGCGTTTCGCTTCATATTAAGTTTCTAGCAAATGTGACGATATAATGGAGTGTGGCACCTAGACAAATAAAACTAAGACAGAATAATCATCAATGAAAAGAGTACCGTAATGGTACTCGGGCGCGCCCACCGACCCAGTAGTAGCATAAACACGCCCGGCGGCTTGATGTAGTTTCCGTGAATCACAAGTTCCTCTTAGACAATCCTTGATCTTGTGAGTAGTGGAACCACAAGAGAAACATCCACCGCTGGCCTTAAAACACGGTCCCGATGAGCCTTTCCACAAGTAGTATGTGATAGTGGGGAGGCAAAACTACCGTCCTTGTCGACCGAAGATCCTGAAGCACTAATCGATGCTCCTCGAAGCCGACCGATCCTGTTGTAACGCCGGTTATTGTTACTCGACTCGACGATCATTTCCATTCTTACCAGAGCTTGCTATCCCCGACTCCTCGTGGTTTAGAGTCCACATTCCTTCACGACCGACCGATCATAACTCCTATCCACTTGACCCTCGAATCATAACTCCTCGTATTCCCCTTATAATCATTACTTTGAGTCCTACCTGAATCCGGATCACCATCGCGATTACGCTTGTTGGAACCCAACCCTCATGAAAGATCTCAATGTTACGAGCAGCGGCCATTAAAGTACATCGGCCACACTCTCATACTCGTTAAGGCCGGTCCAACACCCACTTCTTCAATCCCCACTTGAAGTTTAGCCCGACGCCTACCATCTCCGAGATTCGCTCCCACAAAACTTACCAAAATTTCATAAACCTACCCATGTGCTCATTGGAGTTCTCATGATCAAACTGATAGATTCCTTGATAATCCCTCTCATACCTTTGTTGTTCAAAGATCGTGGAAGTAACGGTTATAGAAGATAGTCCAAACTCACCAAGTACAAGTAATGCTAAAAGCATCTCCTCCTCGTGTCTGTTTGAGTGCCTTCCACCAGCTTCAAAGCATCACCCTCCAATTTAAATGCGACCAAGCTGGTCTTAAATTCATCTCCACAACCCAAGACTTCAGCCTCTCAATATGAGTGATCCGCCCTCTACCGGTGAGTAGCGCAGTTGTTAAAGAAGAGGCTTGAGCTATCAAACGCCGAGCCAAATGTGAATGCCGACGGGTTGATTTCCTCCACCACTCACCGGCACCATCGATTCGAATGTTGTTGATCACCAGGTCATCACCTCGTGTAGTAAGACCGTGGAAAAGAGTGTTGAAGCGATGGCAACCGCAAAGATCCAAGCCAGAATATCATCGCTCCATCGCTAGTAATGAAGTTCAACCATCTAAACGATATTCAAACGATTAGCAAAATGAACAGGTGAGATACTGAAATGGAAGTTCGCAGAAGGAAACCTAAAGTCTACCCAATCCTCATACGTGTCAAAGCCTAAACTCTAAGTGGTCTCAAAACCTAGGGCTCTTATGTCACGTGTCCCGACTACAAGTCGTGAACCCTGGCTCGATGCCATAAATTGTAATGCCCCAACCCGACAAGGGTAAAGGAATCACAAGTAATGGTGTCATATCAAAGCAAACATAAACATCCAAAAGAAATCTTAACATAAATACGGAAATAATTCAAGTCAAAACGACTTCAATACATAGGTCCCAGCGGAAAAATAACTCCAACAAAATATCCAAATAATAAGTCTTAAATGGTATCATAAGATCAAAGCTAAATAAATCTCTAAGGTAAGTCCACTCATGCACTCATCCCAAAGCAAAACCCAGCTTCCAATGCTTAGATACCCGCGAAAGAAAAAGAAATGCGGCGAAAGCTTCAAAAGCCCAGGAACGTAGATATGAAAGCAAAATAATACTAAACGATATCGAATACGAAATATAATAAACTAAAGATAGCAAAATCATAATCATTTTCAAAGTATAAATCAGAATTTTCAAATAAAGTTTATAGTTAACTACCACGAGCCCGAAACAAATATCGATCATAATCATATTCTCATAAGACAACATTTGTGAAGGCAACATTTCTCGTAAGGCAACATTTGTAGGGAGACCTACCGGAGTTATGAAGGACGCATGCACGCAAAGATCAATCATCGATAACATATACAGTATACAGATAACGATCTAGGATGCATCCATACCCCTTCCTACATATACAAAATATGCTCCACCATCCAGAACGTGGCGTAACATCACTCTATCGCCTAGAGTCATATCGAGGGCATCAACATAACGGACATAGAACCCCATGACTAGTGAAATATTTGGCTCGGTGTCAAACTATCTTAGGTCAAATCAATGTCATAACTCCACACGATCATATTTTATCGGGTTATTCATATTTTCAAAATCGAGTTTTCATATCATATAGTTCAAAATCGATGTTTCATAATTCAAATCGAGTTCGATAAGAATGTACCAAACAAAACGGAATGAGGTTCATAGCAAAGGCTTAGGAAACCCTAATAGAAAAGCTAACGAAAGAAAACGTTAAAAGGAACCTTTACTGAAAAGGTCGTAATATCGTATCTTATTCCAAAGCAAATGATCGAAAAGCGTAAATACCGAAAGCAAAGGATTACTCCTTCTAATCAGAACCTATACACATTAACGGTCGTCCATGTTATTTATGATTCCATAATCGTCGAAATGATCTTTTAACATTTGGTGTTTATACTTAGTGTATTCAGTGATCTTCATACTTTAGGATTTTATGATTAAATGAGACTTAAGTGTTTTATAATTAATATCGTGAGATTAGGGTTCATTATATCATTTATTAAAGTTTAGGGTTAAATGTGAAAATAGTTTAAACGTCATAACTCACACATGAAATAACGAATTAACACTCTTAGCTTCAAACCCTAATCGACTCTCATTATGTTCTGGGGTTTTCTCCTTCTCTTAATATCACATTAATATGCATTTACTTTATATGTTACGTCATTTAATGACTCGCTACTTAACCTAACACCTTCATGTCTTAACCATACGTTACTCATATACATGTTATACTTCAACTTTTATTCCCATGCACGTTTATGATTTCATGTGACAACCAAAGTTACTTATTATCCGGATTAGACACATCGACACACACATGCACAATAGTTTAGCCTAGATATGACCACGTACTACGTTTACATATCAACAAGCTCACTTGACTTATAAAACACACGCATGATACACGGTTCACAAACCAATTAGGGTTCGGCTTGCATTATTCGGTTCACACTTCAAACTAGGGTTTAGGTTTACATGATCTTTACTCGTTTAATACACATTCAAAACTCTCACATGGTTCGGTTATATATATATATATGTGGTTCGGTTTATATGGCTCGACCTAACTATGACCCGATTCAAATAATACGTATCAAATAACATGCTCTTTAATAATTATAAGGTTCAAGTCATTATGGTTTGTTCTTGTTGGTTTCACACGGTTCGGCCACAAAAGAAAAACACACCGACTAAACAAACAAGTTACAACATATTATACATTAGGTGTTATCAAAATAAGACGAGGAAACACGTTATACCTTAGCTCGTTGAACAAGAACTCGCGACACCGGGTGTTTGTTACCGCCGAATGGAACAAAAAGAAAAGAAGAGGCAACCAAAACTAGGGTTCCAAATTAGAGTTAATGAGTTATATTTATAGGTGGTAACATTTTTGGTTTAGGGCTTTGAGGGGGTATGGCTTCGGCTTGGGTCCAACCAAACAAAACAAACCCACTACCAAGTGGCCTTCTGGCTCTGATCCACACCTAACAAAACAAACGCCCAACATGGTTCACCAAATAACGAATGACAAGGCCCAACTAATCGGCCCAACACTTTAGCGAAACGCTTAAATCTTCGTCGCATAAACGCCGATCACGCATACACATATTAGTTAAGTTTTAATTATTGATAAGTTAAGTTTTAATTTCGTTAAATGAATATAAATGTCTTTTACGTATTTTATAAATTTTGATTCCAAGGGTATTTTAGTCTTTATCTATGTTTTAGATTTTCAGGTTTTACAATATGTGTCAGTATACAAGTTAATTTTTATAAATGTGGTGTCCATGCCCTCTATTTCTTGTCTAGTGAGAGTGTCCAGAACCATAATATATTTTTGGTCCCTGGTGCTTTGTTTCGTTAGTGTGTGTTTGTAATGCTATATTTTCACCCATTCAATGGTTGCTTCTAATTCTATTTAACTCAACTTCCGCAGGCACTGGAGCAAAATGGTACAATGTCGGACAAAAGACTTATGATCCTCTCCGTCCTCCGTCGTTGTTGCTGGAAGGAAAGTGCCTATATATTTGGTTTCTAAAACAATGCCCCGTAATGCAACCTATGATGAAGTATGACTTTTACAGTATCGTTCAAAATAATTATATATTACTATTTATTAGTACTAGTTTTTATTACTCCGTAACATTTAATCCATGTTTTACTTTCAGGTGTTTCAACACTTCAACAATGTTGTAGACATACACTTTATTGTGTACCATCCAATGAATGAGGATGAGACAAATAAGGGTTTTTCCTTTATTTCTTGACTTTGGTTGAAGACTACGGGGCAGTATTTGGTCTAAACAACTCTGAGTTGCTCGGAAAGGAGATATCGCTTGTGCCGGGATTGTACTTCGGTGGAGGGTAATATTCTCTTTTGAACTTTGTTTGTATGCTCAGTAGATCAGAACCATAATATGTGTCAGTATACAAGTTAGTGTTTTTGTGTTGACTTGTGTGAATGTGGTATCCATGCCCTCTATTCTTGTCGTTTGTTTTGACTGAGTGAAGGGCCATGGTTCCATATTTATATTGGTCTACTGAGAGTGGCATCACGGGGTTATTGATATATTTTTGGTTCCTGGTGCTTTGTTTCGTGAGTGTTTGTTTGTAATGTCCGATGTTGTACTTTGAGAAGTTTGTCCTCTTTAAACTCATCATGTTCTCCTTGAGAAATCTTTCATTTTTTAATGATTGTGCCTAAGATGATACTGATTATTATTTTTTGTTTTTCAGGTTGATTTCTGGAGTAAAGTTGTTGTTGAATTTTAGAGAGACTATTGTGTTGCTAGCCGAGATACCCTTTTTTATCTTGAAAAGATGGTTTACTTTTTTTACTTAGAATTGTCGTGTTATGAATCTTTGTTTTGCCCCCCGCTATGCCATTAAACTAAAATCATGTTCTTTTAGTAATGCTCATTCACCTTAGGCTACTCGCATCAAATCCGGTCGACCAAGGTTGACATTGGTGTGGTTGTGTCAGTCTCAGTCGGTCAGCAGAGGAAGTTGGTCGAGATCACGACCGAGATAGAGTGTTTGTTTTGTATGTGTTTTAATTAATTTAAAGTGTATTTTGTGGGGTATGTGACCAAGGTTGACATTGGTGTGGTTGTGTCAGTCTCAGTCGGTCGCCAATAGAGGAAGTTGGTCGAGATCACGACCGAGATAGAGTGTTTGTTTTGTATGTGTTTTAATTAATTTAAAGTGTATTTTGTGGGGTATGTTTTTGTAATGTGAGATGAAAAGTCGTCTGTAGGTCGTCGGAGAGAGAAAGTTGATATGACAGGTAAAATTAAGGTCGCTGAAGTCACTGGTAAGCCTAGTCTTAATTCTGGGCATGTTAGGACCTTTCATTTTTAGACTCCCTTATATTTGTACGCCATATGCCTAATTATTATGCCTAAAAATTTCTATTATTCCTAATATACCCGCATTAATGATTAAATAATTTTGTTTTTCTTCTATTTCTCCACACCAATCTCGTTCAACCTTAGTATTCATTTGGTGTTATATTCTATATATATATATATAATTTTTGCAGAAAATTTTGTGAGAAATTACTTGGAAATGAAAGTCAAATTCTATAAGAAATCAATAGGGAACCAAACTGCAACTTGGTTGGAAATTGGTAAGAAATAAATATTCTTCACTTTTTCAAAAAAATAGACACGACACAACTATAAACTATTCCTCCATTATTTTATTGATCGTAATCTTCCAATATTCTATTTCTTTTACATTAATGTTAACAACGACTAGCACTGAACATGATGATTTATAAACGGTTAGTCGCATCAATTATAAAATTCGTAATAAACGAAGCTTTATTATTGGAAAGTTGGTTACTAGCCAAATTCATTATGTGAGACTCTTTTAGCCATACATAAACTTTTTTTTTCTTTAATTTCTGTTAGCTCAACTATAAAACATCCATCTACTCTTGCTAGTTATCACCTACGCACCCATATTTTAAAAAAATAATAATAATTGTAACAAAATATTATTAATTAAAATATAATCAAAACTTTCTAACAATGAAAACATGATTTCAGAGTGCAATAAATAACACCAAAAGTTTAAAAAAATAATAATAATAATAATAAAATAATAATAATAATAGTGAAAAAAGAAAAACTTTTTTCAATACGAGCTACTCATAAGTAACATTATGTTTCATCGCAAAGAAAGAACAATAATTTTGTGAGATAGTCACATTTTGGAACCACGTCCACTTATGGGATTTTGTTACGCCTAGAGACTAGAGTGCTGGTGTGATCCAAGTTATCCATCAAGTTATAACACAAAACTTCAAAAACACGCTCATTAATAACATTCGTATAACATAACTAACACAAAATCCCTTACTTATTAATCAATAAAATAAATAAAACACCACACACACAAACCAACCGTTATAACTACAACGTGGTGCCTATAACGCACCAAATGGTGCAGGATGGCAGTGTTATAGGCACCAAATTGTGCCTATAGCATGCCTCTAAAATGCTGCACCGAGCACTCTTATAGGGTTAGTTACTATTAAGATTGTACGTTAAAAAAATTATTAACCATCTCCGAACTAGTTTAGTGGTGGGGTGTTTTTTAAGTCTCAGAAAAAATTAGGATTCAAATTGCATTAACTAACATATTTAGATCGTTGGTCAAGGATAATATTTGAAAACAGTGACGGAAACGCCAATTGGGTCGCAACATTACACACAAAATGGCTTGACTTTCCTTTTTGTATCGTTTATGTGGAAAAAGAAAGGGTGTATTTCATTTTTTCAGATGGTTTACGTAATCATTTCAGAATTGTTTGCACTTAGCATGAGCTGAACTTTAGACTTCACATGTTTTAACAATGATCATTACAAGAAATTTGCCAGCTTAATGGTTTTCATAATAATTCTTAGACCTTAGTAAAGTTTATCAATGCTTTCTAACCAAGGTTATAAATAGCGTGAGGCGTGGTGTGGCGGCATGACCAAGCCTCACGCCTTTGCGGCTAAGGCGAAGCTTTTGCATTTATAAGACAACACAAAGTATGAAAGTATTTATATATTTATATCATAATTCATATATATATCGATTTACAAAAACATGTGTCATAAAACGGTGTGGCGGCATGACCAAGTCTCACGTCTTTGCGAGACCTTTGTGAAGCCTTTCATGAGCCTTTTATAATAGTGTTCCTAACACATAAAATTTAGTTTGGATACAATCTAATCATGAATGAATTATTATTCGGTAAATAATTGAATTTGATAAAAACTAAATAATAATTAATATATTAACTATAAAATATGTAAAGTAAAAAAATAGATAAAATCAATATTGAGAAAAGATTAATAATTTTTTTAAGCTTTTAATAATATAAAATTAACATGATTTACTATTTTTATATTATTTAAATATAAAAAATATATATATAACTTATGCAGAAAATTATAATATTCGGAATTACAACGTAACTCTGAAACTTTCCATACAACTTTTTATGTACTATGAATTTCTTCACTTGATATAAGTAAAGTGACTGAATTACAATTATTATAAATCAAACAACATACATAATATAATTTAATTACAATTTTCTTCATCTTGCAAACCAAACAACCTACGTAATGTAATCAGATTACAACTAAATCCAATTGCACCAAATTACAACAAATCAAACGGAGCCTAAGGGTACAACTTTAAATTTTACTTGCTGCAAACACATTGAAATGGTTACGCCCACTAATCAAACAATCGGAGTGAGAGTTTCATCATGTTTGAGTCTATGTCGTTCCCAAGTTCTTGGGGCCCTTGGCAAAAATCTATAAAGAGGCTTTTAAAAATTAGTGTTAAACAAAAAGTGTCATTGTTTTATAAGATTAAATGATAATTACTATTTAGATGCCAAACAAAATGCCTATTTAAGGTATTTTCTCGTCGGTTGCTATTCTTGTCAAGAAATTAATTATGCGTACGTAAGTATATAAATTTTTTACGAGATAACTTTTAGGGCTTTTAAATGTAAGAGCGTTGGGAGGTCATCCACTTCACCCGTCTTAAAAAATGGCCCTAAATCGAGTGAACTCAAACTCTTTAGATGAATCGGTTGAAAAGTCATAAACGATTACGTGACTTGCATATTACATATCATTGTCATCACACAATTAAGGTGGTTGTTACCCTATATAATGTGCATGTGACACATGCCACGAAGTTGAGATTTTCGCGTCACATTATTACGTTGGCTTCAAATGAACATCCATCTACTCTTGTTACCAACCACGCACAGTGGCGGAACCAGAAAATGAGGATGTGGGGGGCAAATTTTTTTTTTTACAACAACAACAAAATGGAGAAGAAAAAACTAGGATCGTAATGATAAATCTAGTAGTTTTACCTTGAAATGATGGATTTATAAAGCTTTAGAGTGTGGAATGTCGTTTTAGATGTGTAACTGGAAGTTGGGGGGGCACTTTCGAAAAAATGTCAAAATTATAAAAAAAAATTTACACTAAAATCTTAATTTTTTCGGCTAGTCGTGGGGGGCACTTGCCCCCATTCTTATGAAATGGATCCGTCCCTGCCCACACACCCATTTTTTGTTATAAAATTAACAATTAAAACAGCAAAATATTATTCAAAAGAGAGGAATTAATTAAACATAAAAAATAATTTCTTATACGAGTTACTCTCAAACATCGTTGGTGAACATATTCAGGAGCGGCTTAACCTCTGCGGAGACCTAAAGCGAAATTCTATTTAGGCCCTTATATTTTAGAGTCTTATCATTCATTAAATACTGTTTTTGGAATTTAGAAATTTTTAAAACAAGAATAGAAAAGACTTGATGTTCTCAATTATTTACCAACTTTAGCAACTTAGGGTTTAAAAATCGTGGCACTCTAGAAATTTTTAAAACAATATGATGACCGAAAACTAATGTAACTCACACTATATATATACAAGACTTTTGTAAAGTTGAGGCCTTGAAAAAATCGAGGCCTAAAGCACTTGCTTTAGTTACTCTACCCTTGATCCACTCCCGAGCATATTGACATGGTCATATTGAATACGACTACTAAAATACCGGTTAGGTCAGTAAATTATATATATAAAAAAAGGCTTTACTTCCATAAGTAACATGAACACGTAAATACTTCTCGGTTTTTTATGCTCAAGATTTATTATGGGTAGTTGCTTGCCAAGAAGTTTGACATGAATCTCGTGTAATTTCTTCTTCCCACAACATTAAACCTTGTCACTATTGGGTCCATCATCAACCACATGCCGACCCATCTTTATTCATGTAATAATTCTTAGACATTAAGGTGGTGTTTGTTTTTAAAAAAGCTCTAAATCTGAATCTGAACCGCACATCTGAATCTGAATCTCAGGCGTAAATGTCTGAATCTGACCACATCTGAACGGGAAAAAAAAACTCATGTTTGAACCGACATTTGCTTACTGTATTTTTTTTTGTCGCAAGAGGCAACAAGAGCATCCGACACCCTCCGTGTAGACCATTAAGATCTTACTGCCTTTGAACGCGTCTGAATGGGGAAAAAAAAAAAAAAAAAAAAAACAAACGGTCTGAACGACCAAAATGTCTGACCGTGTCTGAACGGTTCAGATTAAGAGGCTGTTAATAGCCTCTTTATGAAAAACAAACACCACCTTAGTTGACTCTATGAAGTAATGAAGTATGAATGCTCATAAACAAGTAAAACTTTAATTTAACAATAAGGTAAGCAAATAACTAAGTATTTTAACATGGATATTGTGCTATATATGCGTGTAATGAGAAAATCAAATTAAAAACATAATACATATCATGTTCAATTCTTCACAAAGTTAAGGTCAGTCGTAACGGTCATCAAACCCATCTGTGCTAACCATCTTTTGCGTGCAATCCCCCTTTACACCCCACCCTCACCATTACGCGCAATGGTGGATTTTTGGCATTGGTTTGGTGGTACAACTTTTTTTTTTGATATATTATGAGGTGTTTTTGTATAAAAAAACGTGATTTTTTATTTATTTATTGTTATTTTCTTTTATGATTTAGTGGTCACGATTATATATAAGTGTTTGATGATGTGCTAAAGTGTCGTAACGTAGATATGGTAAGTCTCATGACCATTACATGTAGTACAAAGAATGTTTTTGGGATTTCGTTGTCACATCATTATGTTCTTAGATACAGTGTGTAAAACGGCATATTTACAGTTCTCACCAATAATCGTGGCATCACATCATCATGTTTTAGGGTACACTACATTCAACAACATTGTTACATGAGTTCTCACCAAAATATTCAATCGTGATATCTTTTATAGGTTTATCTAATGTGCACAAAGTTAAAATCAAATATGAAATAAAATAAAAATAACAAGAGTGAGAAAAAACAACAATTGTTCACTTCAGATGCACATAAGAAAACATATATATCTAGCCTTAAATTTCCCCTTCTTATTTAATATGCGTGGTTAAAATTCTTATACAAGAAACACACATTACTACAAAAAAGCCCATAAACACCCCCTAATAAAGACCGGTTATAAAAACATCAGTCTCTATGATGTAAAAATAGAGGGGATGGGTAGTAGAAATACCGGTTTCCTAGAAAAAACCGGTCTCTTTAATAGGAAATGCATACAAACCGGTCGTGTCATTAAAACCGGTCTCTTTGTTTAGTCAAAGACATTAGTTTTTTTTTCGGGAAAGGACCGTTCTCTCTGTTTCATATCGAAGACACTGACTATTTCATTTAAGAGCTAATTTAAATAATCATATTTTTAACTATCATTTACACCCTCTTTACTTTTATGCATATAGGAAGTTCAAAATTCCATCATATTGAATTGAAAAAAAAAAAAGCTTTAAATTTTGAGTTGAACTTGTTTAAGCTCGATTTACTTTTGGTAAACTAGCATTACCGGTTAATAGAAATAGTTAAGTAATAACAAATTTTAGTAGTTGTGAGTAGTGGTTGTTTGTATTGTAAGTGTGGTAACATATGATATATCGATAATTCGGTTACGAACCTGGTCTATCAGCATAAAACATAGTCATCCAGATAAACCTGATTTTGATAGAACCAGACAGGATCCGTATTTTTGTATTTTACTACTTAACTCATTAAAGTTTACATTTTTTGTTCCTTTTTTTGTTTTTATTTTTTTATTTTATAATTTTATAACAAGACCAAAATTATTATAAAAAAAACATATTAAAGAAAGTATTACATGTATTTTAGGGGCTACCAATATCTAAATCCCTTTTTGTGGTACAAGTTTAATTTCTGGAAGTCAAATTTTTGTGGTAGAAGTTTAATTTCTGAAAGTCAAGTATGTATTTATTGACTCGTAAATTTTGGTCCCTGTATATTATATGCTCGAAGTTACGGTTACTATGTTAGGTTTCTTAAATGTAAGATGCAATGACAGTGGTTGGTATGATTATACGACATTTATAGGGTGCTTAAATCCGCTAAAAAGTGTTTTGATGTTCTTGGGCGGGGTTGACCCGGAAAAATTAGGGAGGACATCAAACGTACAAAAATAATTACTTCTGTGAGTTTCTTGTAAGGAAGATGATCTGCACACTTAAATTTTTTATCGACACACTTACCAGTACATGTGTAGTAAGCATTCTATGACATATGTACAACTGTTTAAAGCATGAAATTGAATGTTTCAATTAAAACTTGAAATGTATAAGTCAACTTGTTCTAATAAGGAATTGCTTTTCAGAAAAAGAAAAAAACAAGGTTGTATTTTTTTTTTAGATTAGCCCAAAGGGTGTACCGCTAGATGTTTGTATCTATTTCAGCATGTTTTATGTAAGGGAGGTTATACTCACACCACTTATGATGCATACATCTGCGCGACATGTATTGTACGGCATAAACTGCATGCATTGAACGCTACATGCACTAAAAAAAATGATGTGAGTATCAATTCCCACGTTTTTCTTAAAATTAGTAATGTTGGATGGACAACAATTGTAGGGCAAAGTATAGTGAAAAAAATGACTTTCACATTTTTATTTTGGGTTGAGAAAAGGTTTTCACCTACCTCTTATAGTAATATTTTTTTCGTTTTAAAATAATTGTTTTTTTTTTGACTTTTTGAATTTTTTTTGTTTTAATTTTAATCTTAAATATTTTTGTTTTTTTATATAATATTTGATGTAAAATATAAGAATGAATTGATTTTTATGTATTTTTCATTCGTATAATTTTCATTAAATATTATATAACACAAACAAAAATATTATAGATTAAAGTTGATAAAGAAAGACTTTAAAAAGTAAAAAAAAAAAACAATAATTTTGAGACGGAGGAAGTACTAGATAAAGTGAAAAGAAAAGGTGGGAAACTCAATGGTATTCCTATTGAGCATCATGCAACGTTGCAAAATTGATTATTTTTATTAGCTACTAAAAGTAAAAAATAGCTTCAATTTGGTCAAAATCAATTAAATTTTGTTAGACCAATAATGTTAAAGACGCAAAGTCGAGGTACTTAGTTTTTATAAATCACCTACCAACCCTTGTAAGTTGTAACTTTCATGCTAGCTACTTTTGTTGATGGAAGCACTGAAATGCCAAGTGTTTCTTCTTTGTTTTTGTTTTTTCTTTAACCTTAGGTTTTCGATTTTTGACCGATTAATCTACAATATTTGTAACCATCGCCATGTAATTATAAGAAAGACCGTTATTGTATATTTTTCTCAAAGAGTACATGCTCTCTGACAGAAAATCGTGTTGTTTCATACATAATTTGATCAATTTTGTGAAAAATATAAAAAGTTTGAACTAAAGGAATATATTTGTGGTACAAGTTTATTTTCTTGAAGTCAAGTATGTATTTATTGACTCGTAAATTTTGGTCCCTGTATATTATATGCTCGAACTTACGGTTACTAGGTTAGGTTTCTTAAATGTAAGATGCAATGACATTTGGTTGGTATGATTATACGACATTTATACGGTGCTTAAATCCACTAAAAAATAATTACTCTTGCGAAAAATCAGGGAGGACATCATACGTAACAAAAAAATAACTACTCTTGCGAGTTTCTAGTAAAGGAAGTGATTTGCACACTTCAATTTTTTATTGACATACTTAAAAGTACATGTGCAGTAAGCATTCTATGACATATGTACAACCGTTTAAAACATAAAATTGACTATGTCAATCAAAATTTAAAATGTACACATAAAGCCGTTCTAAGGTTGGACGCATTCGAGAGGTGCAAATCGGTTGGGCACCAAAAATATGCATCCTCAACCGATGTTAACATCAGGAACCTCGACTGTGGGAGTCGGTTGGCACATCGGTCGAGTGGCCAAAAAATGCAAAATCGGTTGTTTTTTCGCTCGATGTTATCGCTTCCTATTCCCCATGTTCCAACGTATTAAATTGAGTACATATTTCAAAAAGTGACCGTTTGGTCATTGAAAAAAAAAAAAAAAAAAAAAACACAATTTTACCACTCTATAAATACCAACTTCACCTCAAACACAATTTACCACTCACCATTTCTCATCTACGTTCATTTCAATCTAATTCTTATTTAACTTCAAAATGTCAAAGAAAAATACCCCACAATCAAAAACCCGACGATCACGACTACCCCAAAATGCCCTGAATATGAATTTCTCGCGGAAAACAACTTCGAGTTAACCGGCATATCACCACAACAAAACCGCCTATTCGATTGGCCCACAAGTTTTGATTATCAATCACAACTAGCCCAACCAAATCAAAACCAAAACCCGCTTTATGTTAACCGCCCTTGTCCCACCGCAACGCCCTTACCACGATTACCAAGAAGAACCTAGTGGGTCATCGTACCATCCAAACATGGACTTCATTTATCCTTCTCAACCGTATCAACCTTATTCCCCGATTAGAAGTACTAATCTTGACATGAATTTGGAAGATTTTTTGCCTGAGTATCCGACACAAAACTACCAAAGTCAAGATGCTTCGATGGGCCAAGGTTCGGGTCACGGTTCGTTCCATGATTCCATTCACGTTGATGATTCTGATGATGAGAAAACCGTTTCCGCTGAAGAGATGTCCCCCATCAAACCAAATAAGCCATCAAGACGTGCTTCAAAGGCCAAGGACAAAGGCAAGAAGCCGGAAACAAGCAAGGGGAAAGACAAGAAGCCATCAGAGCCATGGACAAAGGAGAAAGAGTTGGTGCTTTGTAAAGCTTGGGTTTATGTGTCGGAAAACGCGGCGAGAGGAAACGCCCAAAACCGCTTCAAGTTTTGGGAGGCAGTGATCGACTACTTTAAGAAAGAAACTGGCAAAGACCGAACCTATGACTCCATCACTACCAAAGGGAAGAGCAGGATTCGTAATAGGGTTGGAAATTATTGTGCTATCATGGAGAATATCAAGAATACCCATGGAAGCGGTGAGAATGATATCGACGACACTTCAAAAGCTCTTAGAGAATACCGTATGACGTACGGTCATGATTTCACTTTGGAGGAGTGCTGGGAGGTTTTAAAGGGTCATGTTGTTTGAAGGACGTTGAGATGCCGGTTTTCAAACGAATAGTCGGAAGAAAACAAAGGTTCTACCACTCTCCGTTCAACCCAAGCTCGTTATCCTTTCGATGTCCTAGACGTTGATGATTCCTGGAGGCGGGATAGAGAATCACGACCGGCCGTCGTGACAAAGGAAGGAAGAAACCATCCTCCTCCTCTCGTGATGATGATGTTCCATCGGACTCATTTATGAAATCGTTGGCCAAACTTTCTTCAACACCGCAAGTCAGCAAAGGGGATAAAGGTAAGAATAAAGAGGGTTTAGAAGATACTTGGTTACGGTTGAGGGAAAAAGAGCTCGAGATGAAAAAGAAAACTGGAGCTCATGAGGGTATCAAAACAGAGAGTCCGACATCATCTTCTACAACACCCAATCGACCAAAATTGATTGGCAGCCAACTAGAAGTTGGAGAAAGTTAAGGCAACAATCAAAGCACGTTACAATTTAGATTATTAGTTTAACTATTGTAGTGTTTATTTTAATTTGGTATTGTAATGTTTTTTTTAAATTGTAGTGTAATGTTTTAATTTCAGAATGTAAAGTTTTTTAATTTGAATGAAATTTAAATTTAATGTTAAAATGTTTGAATTAAAAATTGGGTCGTCGACCGGGAACGGGTCGTGGTCGTCGTTGGAGAGAGAAAGTCGCGCTTCTGATGACCCGTACTCAGTCACGACTGGACAAATTTAATAAAGCATTGCTTTCGTGAAAAGAAAAACAAGGTTGTATTTTTTTTTTTTTTTTTTTTTTTTTTTTTTTTTTTTTCAGATTAGCCCAAAGGGTGTACCGCTAGATATGTGTATCTATTTCAGCATGTTTTATGTAAGTCAAAAAAGTCTAGGAGGTGAGACATCCACAATCATGTATCAGAAAACAAACTGATTTGTGGCATGCACGTCACATCTATGTTTTTCTTAAAATTAGTCATGTTGGATGGACAACAATTGTAGGGCAAAATATAGTGAAAAAGAATGAAGTTTACATTTTTATTTTGGGTTGAGAGAAGGTTTTCACCTACCTCTTATATATATAAGTACTACTAGATTCCGAAAAGTGAAGAAAATGTGAAAAACTCAATAGAATTCCTATTAAAATAATATGCATATAAACATTTGTTAATTTTTTTAAATAAAAAAACTTTTTAAAAAGTAGAAAGTAATTAATAAAATTTTAGTTGTTAAATTTCAAATAAAGTATAGAAACTTAGATAAACTTGTCGGTTTTAATGCTTCTTTAATAATTTTAGAGAAACTGCGAAAAATGTCCTTAAACTTTGCCAAAATTGCGAAAGATGTCATCGAAAAAAAATTGCAAATAATGTCCCTAAAGAGTTACTGTAGCTGCAATCAGCTTTTCTACGCCGTTAGGTTATCCCGTTAGCTGTAATGTGCTTGTATCGTAGGGTAGTTTCACAATCCATCTGTTCCCGCCCTTTACACACTCCTGCTACAACCCCAGGCACGATAATCGACGAGGACATTTTTTGCACATCAACTTAGTCGTGTATAACACTTTAACACGATCAAATGACACACACAAACACATTCTATCTTATTACAACCGACAAATCACTTACCCACAAAACAATACCATGGTAGTGGTTTCTCCACTTTGGCAGATTCGAACTCCTGAGTTTCCAACACATGAACTTGATGTTATTTACGGTAAGCTTAAATATTTCAAGTTGTCATTTGTTTTTTTTATTCGAACATGCATGTGTACATTGTAGGATATGTGATTTTCATACTTTTAAGTTGTTATTTGTTTTTCTAACCAAATTCTAATGGTACACTGTTCACTCTGAAAATTCACCACAATGGGGTCTTCACAAATCCACCAAATCAAAATTATCGGTTTGGACATATAACCTATGTTGACCTGGTTGACGTTGACTATTTCTGCATTCAGTAGTATGTTGGGGTGTTAGATGCACTAGGATTAGGGGATAGTACTTTGTTCTCATATTTTAGGATCCCTGGGAAATCTTTGGATGATGGGTTGGTCTCATTGATGAGTGTGAAAGATGTCGTGCAAATGTTTAAATACGTGCTTCGGTTTAAGGAAATAGAGGTTTATATTGAAGAAGGTATTTCATCAGTCGAGGTTTATATTGAAAGCTGGTGACTTGTGTTTGCTAAAGTGGCATGGTGCTACTGAAATAGGAAATAAGAGAAGAAAGTTGGATCCTTCAATTCATGCTTCATCTAGTAAGGCTGGATGCAGGGATGATGAGAATTGTTTTTTCGTAGATTTGGATGATGATGAGCTTGTTATTCCAACACCATGGTCTCATGAAGGGAAGAACAAAATAAGGGCAAAAAGATCTTGTTTGAAATGGAATTGTTAATAAACTATGATGAAATGAAGGAGAAGCAAAGAAAAGACACTGAGGCAAGTCAAAAAGAGGGTGTGGAAGATGTGAATCAAACTGTTGACAACGAAAAAGAGAAAGTTAGTCAAGAGGATGCTGGAAAGGGGGTGGGTGAACCTGAATTTGAACAGGTTTTGGAAGGTGAGTTGGAAACAGATAAAGAGGCTGATTTATTCCACATAGAAATTGAAGAGGATTGTCTGGATGAGCAAGCATACTATGGACCTATTGAAGAGGCAGAGATTGATTTGTTGTATGCTAAGGAAGGTGAGTTGGAGACAAGAAAAGAGGATGATTTCATCCACAAAGATATTGAAGTTGATTGGCTCGATGATCAAGCAGCCTATGGACCTGATCAAGATGCAGAGATTGATATATTGTATGCTGAGTTAGAATTTGTTATTCATAATGTGGCTTTTCTACACAATGAACTCAGAGATGAAGCTATAGTAGTTGCTGATGAAGCTCCAACAGCAGATTTTGAAGATAGTTTGGAAAGGGCAGACATCGAAGCTCCAGCTATAGTTGATGCATTTGCCAGTGTGACCTCTTGTATAAAACAGAAGAAAAGAAAGTTGGATCCAGATGACAAGGATGAGAAGGCAATAGAAGCAGATGAGGAGGTCGATTCCAAGTAAGGAGGGAATGCTTAAGGTCATGACAAGGCAATGGTCAAGGTTGTTATGTTTATTTTGTTTATCTTATGGCTTTGGATGGCATGTTTTGGAACAATTTAGTTTGTGTAGCTCGAATAACATTTTAGTGTTGTGTCTAATGGTATTTTGTGCCACATGTGGATGATTATGAACATGTCGAATAACAATTTAGCAGATGGTTCATTACCCGGGTCAGCAAACCACGACAATCCATTACCCGTCAGAACTCACGGTGTCCATTCCCCGTGTCAAGAACGTCACCAAGACTCCAATTTGGGCCAGCAGCTTGGACCTGTCAGCCTTGGACCTGGCATCCTTGGACCTGCACCTAGCGCACCAGTTCATCCAACTCCATGTGGACCATTAGGGGCATCGATGGGTCAAGAGACTGTGTTGCCTCATGCATTTGCTGCTCCTATACTTCCCGACTGCCCTAAGAATGGAACATGGACACAAAAGGCATCTCATTTAAATGACTCGCCTTCATAATCTTAGTGATGTTTTTAATTCTAGTATTTATTCATTCAGTGCCGGGTGACGTACACTATTCCGCCACCAACTTTGGCCATAGGATTTTGCCTACTCCCTTTCGGCCCTCTTCACCTAAACAATGTCCTAATTACTCCCAATATTGTTAAAAACTTGATTTATAAAAGGCCGCTTGTATGTGAAAATTATTGCACCGTTGAATTTGACCCTTTTGGTTTTTCTCGTTAAGGATTTTCAAACTCGTCCGTGTCTTTGCCCTGTGATAGCACCGGGCGACCTCTACCTGTTACCAAGCCATCTTCTATACCACAAGCCTACACCACGAGTCAATATACGCGGCATCAACGTCTTGGACATCCGGAAGTGAAGTGTTAGCGTAGTGTTATTTCTAATAATTCCATTTCTTGTAATAAAGAGAAATCTCCCGTGCTTTGTCATGCTTGTCACCAAACACGCTGCGACTTCCATTTGTCAGTTCTTCTACTTTAGTTAACACTTGTTTTGATATAATTCACTCAGATTTGTGGACTTCACCAATCCCGAGCTTATATGGTTTTAAATATTATGTTCTCTTTTTGGATCATTATTCTCAATTTGTATGGGTTTATCCGTTAGTTCATAAATCTGATGTTTTGTCCAAATTTACATTATTTCGCAACTTTGTCAAAACCCAATTCAACTGTGACATAAAGTCTTTTTAGTGTGACCATGGTGGTGAATTTTATAACCATGACTTTCATAAATTATTCAATGACAATGGGATCCACTTTCGTTTCTCCTGTCCCCGCACCTCCCAACAAAATGGTAACTCTGAACGCATGATTCGCGCCATTAACAACCTTATACGCACCTTTTTATTTCAAGCCCATCTACCCCCAAACTACTGGGTCGAAGCCCTCAACATGGCTGTTTACCTCTTAAATATCCTACCCTCCCGTGTCGTTGATAATGACATTCCCCTCACACGCATGTTTGGCACCTCACCTGATTACCGTATTTTACGTGTATTTGGGTGTCTTTGTTACCCTCATATAGATACCAACCACAAACTTGGACCATGAGCCACACCATCCATATTTTTGAGACATGCCACCAATCATCGTGGCTATCGTTGCTTATACCTCAACACAAACAAAATCATTATATCTCGCCATGTCACCTTTGACGAAACCGTTTTTCCCTTTGGCTCCACCACACCCACTGCCAAACCTTCCTACGACTTCCTAGATGACTCACCTAACCTCAATTCTAACATTATAAAACTCACACCAACCCCACCAACTCAGTCAACCCCACCTGATCCTGCACCACCAACCCCACCTCCTTCCTCCATTTCACCACCCAAGATCCTCCAACTTCTCCCATTATGGCATCCCCAGACATCCCTCCCTCACCACCACCACCACCACCCACCTCTCCTACGCATTCAACAACCCCCATTTCCGTTTCCCAAGACCCTCAACCTATTCCTACCCCTACCCCAACTGCGACCTCAGTTCATCCCATGGTTATACGTTCTCGTGTCGGGACTACACGTCCCAATCCCCGTTATGCTTGTCATGTGTCTACCGTTTCCCCTTTACCCCGTTCTTATACTGATGCTTTTCATGATCCTAATTGGTTAAATGCTATGTATGATGAATTTAATGCTCTTATTAAAAACAAAACTTGGATTCTTGTACCTCGTCCTACGGCCACCAATATTGTTCGCTGTATGTGGTTATTTCGCCATAAGTACTTGGCTGATGGCACTCTCAGTCGGTACAAGGCTCGCCTTGTCGCGAATGGTAGCACTCTCGATAGAGGGGTTGATGTTGATGAGACCTTTAGCCCGGTTGTCAAACCGGGCACTATCCCGCGACTGCCCTCGGTTTGGTCGCTTCTAGACATTGGCCGCCCGTTCAACACTCAATGTTAAGAATGCATTTCTACATGGGGATTTATCTCGAGATGTTTACATGCACCACCACGGTTTCGTGATGTTGAGCACCGGATTATGTATGTTTGTTACCGATCTGTATGGGTGGGAAACAAGCTCCTCGGGCTTAGTTTGTTTTGCATACATATATGTTCTTGCATTGGCTTTACACATAGTCGTTGTGACACCTCCTTGTTTATTTATCATCAGGGGACTGACATTGCTTATCTTTTATTATATGTTGATGATATTGTACTGACCGCTTCTTCTCGATGGATTACTTCGCAGATATTGCGGCTCTTCATAAGGAGTTCTCTATGACGATTTGGGATCACTAAATTATTTTTTGGGAATATCATACGTGACACTTCGTATGTTTTTGTCTCGCGCAAGTATGCTTCGAGCTGAGATTCTCGGCGTGCTCACATGGTCGATAATTCGGTCCGGACTGCTTGACACCGAGTCCAACCGGGCGATGATGGCGCCGATATCCGATCCCACCTTATATCGGAGCCTGCGTGGTCACTTCAAGATCTTACATTCACTGCCCCGATATATCTTATGCTGTATAGCAGGTGTGTCTTCATATGCATGATCCGCGAGAGCCTCATTTCTCTGCGCTCAAACAGATTTTGCGCTACATTCGAGGTACTTTGGACTACGGGTTACAGTTGTATTCATCTTCTACTACCTCATTGGTTGCATATTCAGATGCTGATTGGGCTGGTTGCCCAACTACTCGGACGTCTACTTCTGGATATTGTGTATTTCTTGGCAACAACTTGCTCTCATGGTCCTCTAAGCACCAACCGACACTTTCGCTCTAGTGGCGATGTAATATCGGGGTTGCCAATGCCGCTGTTGGCCAACGTGTTGGTTTCGGAACCTTCTTCGTGAGCTTCATACTCCAGTATCTTCAGTGACTCTTGTATACTATGATAATATTAGTGATGTCTACATGTCCTCGAATCTGGTTCAGCATCAACGCACCAAACATATCGAGATAGACATTCATTTTGTTCGAGATTTAGTGGCTAAAGGTCAAGTCGAGTTCTTCATGTGCCTTCTTCGCTATCAATTTCTTGGACATCTTCACCAAGGATTTCGCTCGAAGATTTCGTTCCAGTTTGAGTGTTCGTTGTCCTCTCGCTCAAACTGCGGGGGTGTGTTTGTAGTATGTATTTAGTATTTGTAGTAGGCCCATATATTTGTACCAAGCCCATGTCTTTGTAGGGTTTGGCTCCTATTTGTATACCCCGGTTTGGGATTGTCGATCAATGAAACACAAACACACTTACAGTAAAAAGTTATGGTTGCGATAAAACGTGAAATAAACAAAATACATATCGGCGGGATTATCTAGCGGCAAACACCATGTATACATAAAACGTGAAGTGATCAAAATGTAATTGTCTAATGTTGTAACATTCGGTAATTCAACTCAAAGTAAATTTTTTAGAATGTATCAAAGAACATGTAAAAACATTTAGTAAAACTGAAAATAAAACATTATATGAATAGTAAGATAACTAATAATGCACGTTATTCGTCACGTAAAATTTGTTGGTACATGACAATTGAGGTGTACACTCCTTCTTGACCAAACTCTTGGACTGACTTCATTAATACCTTTGTAGTTCTACATGATATCTCTCTAGAAAACGCAACATAAATATGGTCGTGCGATAAAATAGAGTACGGCAAATAGACAATCACATTTGAAATTGTTTGGCCGTGAGCGGGTTTGAAGGGCTGAGAACCATCAACAGTAAAATACGGATCTCATGTCAACAAAAAAATATTAGTAAACGGGGTATAATAGATCATCAAAATATTCGGACATGAGACGTCAATTTTTTTGATAGATTCCAATATTAATTTTGTGATACCAAACATTTTCAAAATGTTAGTAAGACTGCAATTTTGAGGTTGTATGTACTTCGTATTTTATAACATAAACTCACTCATGAAATCCATATTATAACGTGACCCATATATCAAAAGGTTGATGGATGAATGCTAAAGTGAGACATCAATAATGATTATTGATGCCCAACTGCACCAAGCACACTGAGGAAAGAAGCAAAACTACTCTACATGAGTAGATGGGAAAGAATAAATGGTGCCCAACTCCTCACATGAATTAAAAGCCACCAACTACCCTCTCAGTACTTGTATGACTAAAATCAAATACACTACTTGTATTTGACCAACACAAAATTTTCATTTCTCTGGTACTCTCTCCCACAAACACAAACACAAACAAAAGCCCTTCTCAGATCTGAACAACAACAACAACACACCATCATTTTAACCGGACAACATAAACATGGTTATGTACCATATCGACTACGACAATTTGCCACCAGCATGCCGCTTTTCTCGTCGTCTTGACAAAAGTGGGTTATACTACTTTCATAATATTCGACACAGGTTAGTTATGTTGTGTTTGTTAATCTAATGTTTAGTTAGTGTCATTTTGTTCATGTGATACCTTTGTAATTCTTGTAAAGTTTTTGTTCTTGTGTTCTGCGTTGCTTATTACTTGTTATCTGGTTGATTAATCTTTTTGTTTTCTTTTTATTATTATTATTATTATTATTATTATTATTATTATTTTTTTTTTTTTAATAAATCACACTTTTATTATTATTATTATTATTATTATTATTATTATTGTATTGTTGGTTGTATTGGTAACTTTGAAGGCCGCAATTAGTACCGTATGTTATCAGGGATTAGTTAGTCTTATGAGAGTACCTGCTGTCAGTTTTATGGTTAATTATATACTTATATGGTTGAAATGTAGGCTTTATTTCTGGTAATTACGTGTAGCAACTTATACTATATGTTGCTGTGTTTTATCTGATTAGTAGAGAGGGATATGATTTAGTGAATAAGCGTATCTGGCACTTTGGAGGAAATGTAATCATAGTTGTTTGATATCCTTATGTTGTTTGGTCTTGAAGCTATTGTTTGTTTACTAGCCGAGTACCCGCGTCTATCGACAACGGTGTCTAGCGGCAGAAATGTCTAGTTTTTGACAATAGTTTTAAGAGGCGAGTAATTTTCTTTCGATAAACTGTATCTCTAACGACACAAAAAGAATCATGCTCGGAAACCTTCTTTCCTGATCGTGTGGTAACATAACGGCGTTAATGTATTCTTCTCGATCAACTTGTGTGTGAGTTTTTTTTTTTTCAATAGAATTATATTAAAAGAAATGATTTATGTTCTTAGATTTTGTATCTAAAAATCTTTTTAACTCTTACACGATTGTGTATACATTTAACAGTGTACTCACATACCAACTATGTTCAACAATTTTTAGACAAACAACTTATGACCTCACTTAAAAAGGTAATTAAAGATTCCGTAGTTGGTTCATATGTCATCATTATGGTTTTTAATACATTGGAACTTAAATTAAGTCCATCGTGTTGTATCAAAGGACTTGTATTCTATTGTTATCTCATATTTTGTGAAAAGCTCCTCAACTAAAATGATTTGCGATTAAAATATTGTGAAATAGATTGCCTTTAAAAAGCTGCAAAAGAAACCTTAAAAATGATGCTGAAGGTTTCGTGATATGGACAATGATTTGGCGATGGCATTTCTACGTCATATATCATATTCAGATGCCAAAGACAACAAACCGAATATTCCGTTAACCACGATGGTCGAAAATCATCTTCAAAACATTCAAAATAAATAGATCCATAACAAATATGTATAGATATATACAAAAACTTCAAAACGCCAAATTATATATGTAGAACTATAAAAAAATTCCAAACTTGTATGATATATATATCTATTAAAAAAGAAAAAGTAAAAACTTACAATTAGTTGAGGGTTTTGGTGGTTGTGGGGTTTTCCGTGGTTATGGGTTATGGTTTGTGGGGTTACCATAGTGGCGGCTGTGATGCGAGGTGGCGGCGATTTGGAGGTGGGGGTGGTCGGTAGCTCGGAGGTGATGGTTGTGGTGGTGATAGATGAGGTGAGTGAAATAGAGAATAGTTAAGTTGCCATAGTTTCCTGTCAAATAGAGGGAGAATTAAAAGTCTCCTTTATTAGTTTCTTAAGTGAGATAAGTTTTTCAAGTTACCAAAGATAATTTTCCACTTTTTCATATTTTTACGTTTTCTACTTTTTCACATTTTGACTTTTTGACCATTTTCATATTTAAGTAGTTAAGATTAAGATTAAGATTAAGATATATAAAGTAGATCTTTTACAATTCCTTTCAAGTTATTACAATATCTACGCGTTGATTGAGCGTATTGTAGTACGACCTCAGATATTTAGGACATGCAAAAATTTTGTTGTATGCACAATAAACATATGTTTATATGAGTATATCAAATATTAGAGCACACGGTGTGGACTTGCCGTGAGGGCTCGCCGTCCACCGTGGAGGCTCGTCGTCCTTCGTTTTGACACCGTCGTGGCTCGCCGTATGTCGCCGTGATTTGGTCGCCGTAGACCGCATTCGACCAAGATGAACGTTTTTTTTTTTTTTTTTTTTTTTTTTTTTTAAGATAGTGATATTGAAAGGTTTTTAATAAGGTGATATTGTGGAGGTTTTTAATAAGGTGAAGTGTTTTTATAGATAGTGATATTGAAAGGTTCGTAGAGGAAAAAAAATGCAAACATAAACGCATAATGATGAAACATTTAAACTGAAATTTGAACAATTAACTAAAAACATGAAATACATAATACGCTTTAAACATAAAAACTACTGAATCTCCTAATAAAAACAACATAAAAACATGAGATACATAAAACTACTAAAAACTTAAAAACGAATCATCCGAGTCCCAACCCTCGAACTGTTGCCGGAGAATTAAACTCTCCATTAAAGTATCGACTCTCCATTATGTCGAAATAGTTGTCTTGGAGGTACTGAGCTTCCCGTGCTTCTTGCTCTCACGGCCAACCTCTTCACGTGCATGCTCTTCCATAATCTCCTAACGTTCTCTTCATCTTGTTCCAGCGTTTCGGAGGGAAGCTCACTTAACCTGGGGTGGTTTTGAAAATCCACCCGTGAATGTTCACAGGTGGAGTTGGAACAATTGGGAGGTATGGAATGTTTTCAAAACCCATCGTAAAGACATTTTCTGGTGGTGTTGAGTAAACTTCAAACTCTGGTAGAGTTGGAAAGTTGGTTTCCGGCAAGTGATTTGGGGTTGGAAAGCTGGTTTCACAAGCTATAGATATGGAAAATAACCGTTCCGAAAATATTTTTGGAACGACGTTATGCATATGTTCAATAATCGGACAAACGATGACCATCGCAAAAATTCAATCACGGGTAAATGGACGAGGATTAACGTCGATTGCAAAAGCTTCAACGCAATTTACAAACGGGCCGGTGCTCAAAATGACCACACTCATCTCGAAAATGCGAAACTAAACTTCCAACAACAATTTGGTGGAAAGGAGTTCAAGTATGTTCACGTTTGGGAGATTTTGAAAAATTGCCCGAAGTGGAATGTCGAAGATTAAATCCAAGAGTATGTGTTGTATTTTTTACTGTTGTTTTTTTCCGATCGTTTTTTTATCATTATTGTGTTATGTATTGTATTTTTAATTTGAATGAAATGAATTTAGTTTATTTGAAAATGAAATTGAATAAAAAATAAAGTGTAGTGGCCCAAAAACGGGTTGAGAGGTTTTGTTCATATGAGTGGAGGAGGGGTTTGTTGTGGTGAGTTGTGGAAAAATGGGATGCTGATGTGGCGCTGAGGTGGCACGACGACGAGCCTAAGGCTTGTCGTGACACCTAGTGCTCTTAGCTTGAATATCCTAACTTACTTTTGTTGTGCTTTTTCAGGAAGATTTTACTTCAAGCAACAGAAATGGGAGTTAGCTGAAGAGGAATTAAAAAATGCTCAAAAAATATGGGATGTTAACAATTGTCGTATATCCTGCTTGAATTGCAACCCAGTTTTAGAAGTTTCCATCAAGCAGCAATATGGTGATTTGTATCTTGAGAGGGACCCCATCAAGGGAATCAGTAAAGCTTTATCCTATTACAAATATGGCATGGAAAAGCTTAAACGTAGTACGTAGGAAAATATATTTAGTTGTCCTGAGAAAGTTAGAATAATGTTTTGCAGTAAAAGTCGGATATCATCGGGGCCTGTTGCTGAAAACGATGGTAATAGTTGTTGGCACTGTCAAGAGTAAGGATTATGCGAAGCATGTCATTGCAAAGTGTAGATAACATGAAAGTCTAATACATTCGCAGAAGTATAATGATCAGATTACTTGGAAGGATAGGTATGATAAAAATCACTTAAAACACGTCCTTTCTATTCTTATTGTAGAAACTATCACACGCATTTGTCATCCAATCCATCATATAACTCCAACCACCAACTTGAGTAGTTTCAAGTAACTTTATTTACATTATATTAACATCTACCTAAATCTTTTTTTGATTAAAAGGGTTATACATCTACCTAAATTTGTAAGTTAGAAACAAATACCAATTAGACCCTGAACATGTATGTTCCATATTCCATTGATAACTTAGAAAGTTATAAACATGAAGGATTACTCTTGTAAAAGTAGAATAAGTCATTGTATGTCACGCTTGTTTCATTCTTTTGAGTAGAGGTGGCAAAACGGGCGGGCCGGGCGGGCACGGGCACGGGCTAAAAAGGGCATGGGCTAGAATGGGCACGGGCTTAAACGCAAGACGGCTAAATCGCAAAGAGGCCAAATTCATTACGTTATACAAATCGCTTAATAAAACACCTAAAACTACGAAATAAATTCCTTAAATGTAATATCTTATTTATATTAAAAAGCTTAAATATATTATATAAAAAAATTTATTTAAAACGATCATAATGTTCTACAATTGAGGGGAAAAAATGTGCTGTTAGTACCATTTAAGTTTTTCAACCCGCTATATGTGCCCATTTCAAAAAAAGGAAGGGGTTAAATGTGCCCAAATCTTTTAAAAATTTGCCCATTTAGCCATCTTTTTGCTTTTGTGCACATTTTGCCACATCTACTTTTGAGTTTTAAGAATAAACTAGGCGAGTACCCATGCATAGCAAAGTAATCTTCTAATGATAAAAAGTTATGGTTGCGATAAAACGTGAAATAAACAAAATACATATCGACAGGATTATCTAGCGGCAAACACCATGTATACATAAAACGTGAAGTAATCAAAATGTAATTGCAAAATGTTGTAACATTCGGTAATTCAGCTCAAAGTAAATTTTTTAGAATGTATCAAAGAACATGTAAAAACATTTAGTGAAACTGAAAATAAAACATTATATGAATAGTAAGATAACTAATAATGCATGTTATTCGTCACGTAAAACTTTTTGGTACTTGACATTTGAGGTGTACACTCCTTCTTGACCAAACTCTTGGACTGGATTCATTAATACCTTTGTGGTTCTACACGATATCTCTCTAGAAAACGCAACATAAATATGGTCGTGCGATAAAATAGAGTACGGCAAATAGACGATCACATTTGAAATTGTTTGGCCGTGAGCGGGTTTGAAGGGTTGAGAACCATCAACAGTAAAATACGATCTCATGTCAACAAAAAATATTAGTAAACGGGGTGACAAATGTATAATAGATCATCAAAATATTCGGACATGAGACGTCAATTTTTTTGATAGATTCCAATATTAATTTTGTGATACCAAACATTTTCAAAATGTTAGTAAGACTGCAATTTTGAGGTTGTATGTACTTCGTATTTTATAACATAAACTCACTCATGAAATCCATATTATAACGTGACCCATATATCAAAAGGTTGATGGATGAATGCTAAAGTGAGACATCAATAATGATTATTGATGCCCAACTGCACCAAGCACACTGAGGAAAGAAGCAAAACTACTCTACATGAGTAGATGGGAAAGAATAAATGGTGCCCAACTCCTCACATGAATTAAAAGCCACCAACTACCCTCTCAGTACAAAATCAAATATACTACTTGTATTTGACCAACACAAAATTTTCGTTTCTCTGGTACTCTCTCCCACAAACACAAACACAAACAAAAACCCTTCTCAGATCTGAACAGCAACAACACACCATCATTTTAACCGGACACATAAACATGGCTATGTACCATATCGACTACGACAATTTGCCACCATCATGCCGCTTTTTTCGTCTTCACAAAAGTGGATTAGACTACTTTCATAATATTCGACACAGGTTAGTTATGTTGTGTTTGTTAATCTAATGGGTAGTTAGTGTCATTTAGTTCATGTGATACCTTTGTAATTCTTGTAATGTTTCTTGTGTTCTGTGTTGCTTATGTATTTGTTATCTGCTTGGTTATTCTTTCTTTTTTTTTTTCTTTTTTTTTTATTATTATTATTATTCTTTTGTATTGTTGGTTGTATTGGTAACTTTGAAGGCTGCAATTAGTACCGTATGTTATCAGGGATTAGTTAGTCTTATGACATAAACTTACTACTTGCTATCAGTTTTATGGTTAATATTACTTTATGTAGTTGAAATGTAGGCTTTATTTCTGGTAATTACATGTAGCAACTGATAATATATGTTGCTGTGTTTTACTCTGATTAGTAGAGAGGGATAAGGTTTAGTGAATAAGCGTATCTGGCATGCATATTGGAGGAAATGTAATCACAGTTGTATGAATGTTTATGTGGTAATTGTCTATAAGGACTTGTATAAATGTGGTGTTCGTGCCCTCTATTTCTTGTAGTTTGTTTCTAGTGAGTGGAGGGCCATGGTGCTATATTTACATTGGGAATTGATTGACACATTTTCATTTGTTATTTGTACACTCAAATGTACAAACCGGTAAAGCAGCATATGATAAATGTACAACTGATTAATGCACAAATTTAAGTGTACAAATAAAAAATTAAAGTGTACAAATCATTAGCCATTTACATTGGTCTAGTGAGAGTGTCATCAAGGGGGTTATTAGTATATTTAAATGTGGTGCAATGCCCGATGTTGTGCTTTGAGAATTTGTTCTCTGTAAAACCATCATGTTCTCCTTTTGCTCTTGTAATGATTGTGCCTAAAAGATGATAAAGTGGCATAAATGTAAACTTGTTTACTTTTTTCAGTTCCTTTCGTTGTTTTATTATTTTTTTATCTCGAGAACATAGCTAGCAAGTGTGTTTGCACATTTTTGATGATTTGAAGTAATGATATATTTCCACCTGTTGCTTATCATTATAGTTAACTCATCTTTCGCATGCACTGTTTCAGAATGGTACTCATTTGGACAAAAGACCTGTGATAGTCTCGGTCCTTGACAGTGGAAGGAAAATCCCTATGTATCTGGTTGCTCAAAAATGCCCCGCAATGCATACTATGATAAAGTATGACTTGTACAGCCCCATTCAAAATCATTATATATATTACTATTTAATAGTACTAGTTTTTTACTAGTAACATTTAATCAACGTTTCAGGTGCATGAGCTTTTCGACAATGTGGTCGAGAGTCAATTTGTTTTGTACCTCCCGTTGAACCAGGGTGATGAGGCCCAACAAAGGGTTTTGTTTCACGTACTTCACATCACTTGAAGACTATAGGGCTGGGCTCGGTCTTCACAACTCTGAGGTGCATGGAAGGGAAATCTCGGTTTTGCCGGGATTATACTCAGGCGGTAGGGGCCGTCGATGTCTTTGAGGGTAATATTCTATTCTCTTTTGAACTTTGTACGTATGCATGAAATCAGAACCATAATATGTGTCAGTATACAAGTTAATTTTTATAAATGTGCACTACACCAATATGTGATTTTTGGGACGGCCAAATATTTTGGGTCGACATTGTCGTCCCAAACTGCAGCCTAGACCCACCAATTTTCAACCAAAATCGCAGTAAAGAAAAAAACTTTAATTTTGTGACGACAATGTCGTGCGAAAGTGATTTTTTTTTTTTTATTTTGCATTTTAATAAATTTACTAGATTATATTTATAATAAAAACACTTTGGGACGACAATGTTGTACCAAAGTTGTTTTTTTTTTAATAAATTTACTGCATTTTATTTTAAAAATTATATATAATTTGTTTGCTAATAGTTTCCCGCCAATATTAAATATTACTGCTAAAAGTTTCCCGCCATTATTTTTCCCGCCAAATTGCAACATTATATATCCCGCAAAGTAATTTATCTCTTAACATGCGTCAATAATATTAAGTTACTTCTTATTTATTATTTTTTTTTCTAACTTGTTTTAAACATACTTTTTTTTTTTTTTGAAATTACACAGAATGCGATGAAGGCCCTTCAAGAGCAAGTCAGAGGCAGTGTCATCCTGTACATGAGCAGCTTAGAAATGTTGGCTCGTATAGTTCCAAGTGACAACCGCCAGAATATGGCAGGCAGGGGCAGGAGGTTACTTGGTGGTGGCTCAACCTCTCACAGGTCCACACGTGGGCCTGTTGGTCAAGATTACATTACTAGGCAGCATATGACAGAGGTGTTGAGCCGGGGGGAGAAGCAAACTGAGGAGGCGCAAGAATGGCCTCGCGTGGATGGGCAAGAGGCTCGCGTGGCTAAGGAACAGGCTACCGCGGCTTATTCTACGGTTAGGGCGTTTGGATCATACCTTGAGCAGTTTTTCTACCACTACAACCAACAAGGTAACCCATTTCGTGTTCCATTTCCCCGGGCACCCTTTCCTGGCCCTTTTCCCATTCCCAACCCTGTTGGTTTCCAACCTCCCATTCCCGGCCCTATGTATCCCATTTTCGACCCCAATAAAACCTTTGCCGGTTGTTATCGTCCCACCTTTCCCAACTCTACTCCGTGCCCGGGTTCTAGTACTAACTATGCAATGCCGCCACCAGACCTTAACTAATACAACTCACAAAATAATCCTCATTTGAGTCAAGTTGATCATATTGATAATAATGATTTGGATAATAATGATGATAATAATGAGGCGGGCGACGAGTACTATGAGGAAGAGTAAGCGGGAAGTTTGTGACTTTTAGACATGTTAATTTTATGGAATAGTATTGAATTTGTCGAATGGTATCGTGGATTTATGTTAACTTTATAACTTTAAGACATGTTAGCTTTATAAGCTTGTGACTTGTTAGTTTGAGACATGTTAATTAGGAAATTTGTGATTTGTATAGTTTAAGAGTAGTTTAATTTGTATCGTATTTGTCGAATGGTATCGTGGAATTGTGGAATGTTATTTGATCCGTTTAGTAATTTGGTATTGTCTCATATTGTCGAATTGGTATTGTGGATTGTGATTGACTACAAGTTGTATTTGTTTTACAGTTTTGCTTCTCTTTTTTTTGCCTCCCAGAATTATTAGGGACGACAATGTCGTACCTAAAGTACAAAGAAAAAAGTCGTCCCATTTTGTAAGCATACCACGTAGATCGTCCCAAATTGCTGCTTGCTGATGTGGAAAATACTTTGGGACGACAATATCGTCCCATACTAATTACACATGTCGTCCCAAAGGTTTTTAAAATACAATTTCTTTTTTATTTAAAAAAGAGTAAAGAAAGTTTTTTAAAAAAAAGTCATGGGATGATTTTATCGTCCCTTTTTTCCAAAGACTATGTAGTCCCCTTGTTTTTCTCGTTGATTTTCTTGCGGGGCCCACCAAACTGTCGTCCCAAACATACAAAGGAATGTCGTGCCAAATTCTTTTGGGTCAAACAAAAAGGAACGACCAATTTGGCACGACATGTCATTCCATTTTGATTTTGGGTCGACCTCCTTTGGGACGAGATTGTCGTGCCAAAATGTTGATTTTTTTGTAGTGGTGATGTCCATGCCCTATATTTCTTGTCTAGTGAGAGTGTCCAGAACCATAATATATTATTTGTCCCTGGTGCTTTGTTTCGTTAGTGTGTGTTTTTAATGCTATATTTTCACCCATTCAATGGTTGCTTCTAATTCTATTTAACTCATCTTCCGCAGGTACTGGAGTAGAATGGTACAATGCCGGACAAAAGACTTATGATCCTCTCCGTCGTTGTTGCTGGAAGGAAAGTGCCTATATATTTTGTTTCTAAAAAAATGCCCCGTAATGCAACCTATGATGAAGTATGACTTTTACAGTATCATTCAAAATAATTATATATTACTATTTAATAGTACTAGTTTTTATTACTCCGTAACATTTAATCAATGTTTTACTTTCAGGTGTTTTAACACTTCAACAATGTTGTAGACATACACTTTATTGTGTACCATCCAATGAATGAGGATGAGACAAATAAGGGTTTTTCCTTCATTTACTTGACTTTGGTTGTAGACTACGGGGCAGTATTTGGTCTAAACAACTCTGAGTTGCTCGGAAAGGAGATCTCGATTGTGCCAGGATTGTACTTCGGTGGTAGGTGACGTCGTTATATTTAAGGGTAATATTCTATTTTGTACTTTGTTCGTATGCTCAGTAGATCAGAACCATAATATGTGTCAATATACAAGTTAGTGTTTTTGTGCTGACTTGTGTAAATGTGGTGTCCATGCCCTCTATTTCTTGTCGATTGATTTGACTGAGTGGAGGGCCATGGTTCAATATTTATATTGGTCTACTGAGAGTGGCATCACGGGGTTATTGATATATTTTTGGTTCCTGGTGCTTTGTTTTGTGAGTGTGTGTTTGTAATGTCCGATGTTGTGCCTTGAGAAGTTTGTCCTCTTTAAACTCATCATGTTCTCCTTGAGAAATCTTTCGTTTTTTAATGATTGTGCCTAAGAATCTAAGATGATACTGATATTTTTTGTTTTTCAGATTGATTCCTGGAGTAAATTTGTTATTGGATTTTAGAGAGATTATTGTGTTGCTAGCCGAGATACCCGTTTTTATCTTGAAAATGATGGTTTACTTTTTTTACTTAGAATTTTCGTGTTATGAATCTGTGTTTTTGTTGGTTTGTGGGAGTTAAAAATACTTGAAACGACTAGAAGTGTGTGAGCCTATGGGGGCACACACGTTAAGCACTAGAGTACGTGATGATCGTTTATTACTTGAATAAATAGACCCGTTTATGCATGAAATTGACCCGATCCAGTACACGAACCATGGACAGTTTTGATGTTGGACTTGGGTTGTTTTGGTAAGCCTTGTGCCTTGATACCATATGGACGATTGGGGCAGAAGGAGGTGTTGGGTTTATTGCTTGTCGGCCAAGAAAAAAGTCCAAGTCATATGTCGGGCTTGTGAGCTATATAAACAAACACAACCATGCTTCCTCATTAACGATTGTAGTATCCCTAAAATACTAAAGACAATCGAATCTATGATTCTGTCCATAGGTTGGTCCTACATGCATGATCTCCTATCTCACTTTGACGCATGAGAAAGAAAAGGATATTATTGTTTTTCTTCCCTACATGCGAATATCAAAAGAAACCATGTATGGATGCTCATGATAATGTACATGTATGCATGATATTCCATGCATGGTAATTCTATGCATGTTACTTTTTCTTTTGTATACTTCGATAGGTTATTATTCCATTAAAGGGTTTGTTTCGTTTGACGCAAGAAGGAAAGGACAAAAGCGAAGTTGTTCGTTTTGTTAGTGGTATTCAAGTATTCAAGGGGTTGATTGTTTAAAAGTTCTCGATTAGTGTCTAATCGAGCGTACTTGGTTTAAGTGTTTGTGTGTGATACTCATTGAGGCATCTATTTTAGGTGCTTAGTTTCGTATTGATTTTATTGTCCGTTACTAAAGATCAATTGCCAAGCAAGGTTAGGGTTTCTTTTATCCCTTTTATTAATTAATTGTTCTTTAATTAATTGTTTATTAATTACGTGATTAACCTAATTGCAAATACTAGATCCTTATCCGTTGCGTACTTGTAGAGGTTAATTGGTTAACTTGTTCTAAAATCCCAACAGTTTTGGCCCCCGCTATGCCATTAAACTAAAATCAGGTTTTTCTAGTAATGCTCATTCACCTTAGGCTACTCGTATCAAATCCGGTCGACCAAGGTCGACATTGGTGTGGTTGTGTCGGTCTCAGTCGGTCAGCAGAGTAAGTTGGTCGAGATCACGACCGAGATAGAGTATTTGTTTTGTGTGTGTTTTAATTAAATTAAAGTGTATTTTGTGGGGTATGTTTTTTGTAATGTAGGTTGCCTTGGTGAGATGAAAAGGCGTATGCAGGTCGTCGGAGAGAGAAAGTTGATATGGCAGTTAAAATTAAGGTCGCTGAAATCACTGGCATGCCTAGTCTTAGTTGTGGACATGTCAGGACCTTTTATTTTTAGAATCCCTTATATTTGTACGCCTTACGCCTAATTATTATGCCTAAAAATTTCTATTATTCCTAACATACCCCCATTAACGATTAAAGAATTTTATTTTCTTCTATTTCTCCACACCAATCTCATCAAACTTAGGGTGGTGGCAATCATGATCCCATGGCTCACCTATGCCTCACCACCCACCAATAATATCATTCCACCTCATTCATGCCTCACAATATTTTTTTAGTGGCAACCATCATCCTCCATGCCGAACTCATTCCACCGCGTTCAACGGCTACATTTCTTCCAACACTTCTCCATGCTGCAGCGGGATGAAATGCCGAGATCCTCCATGCCGAACTCATACCGTGTAAGTGGCGCCGATGTTCCAAATCGGCATGGAGCATGCCGAGCTCCATACCGCTCCCATTGCCATCACCCTTAGTATTGATTTGGTGTTATATCTATCTATACATATATATGAGACTACGTTGACACGTCACTAATGCTGACTAGACACTTTAATGTTGACATGGCGCATTATTTAATGAGGTAGAAATGATGACTAGGCACAATATCCACTTACACTAGAAAAAAAATTGGTATACGAGGTTCGAACTTGGGTCTTGGCGTTCAAAGATAAGCGCTACAACCATCCAGGCAATCCACATCTTGTTGTATAAAGTTTTATTTCCAAAGTACTATTGGTTCTTTAATTATACCATCTTCCATCTTATAACCTAAACACAATTGATTGCATAAACTTCAATGTCAGTCACCATTATCAAAACCCTCCCCCTTTTCATTCGGCATTTCCAAAATCATATCCATCCAACAATCAAAACGCGTCATATCATCAAAACAAATATTCACCAAATCAATAACATGTAACAAATTGCTCTATCATGATTTGATTTCAAAAAATTCTGGCAGCCACTAACAAACCGATCGATTAGGTTAATTCACTCTTTTCTTAAAATAAAGCCAAATCTCCTTAACCCACCATTATCCAAACCTATTTATTATTCCCACCAGGTACGGTTGATTCTTAACAAATTAAGCATTTATTTTTTATTTTTTATTTTATTATTATTATTATTATTATTATTATTATTATTATTATTATTATTATTATTATTATTATTATTATTATTATTATTATTATTATTATTATTATTATTATTATTATTATTATTATTATTATTATTATTTTTTTTTTTATAATAACATTTTTATTAAAAACTCAAAGGATTACAAAAGATTGGTGGGGAGCCTCGAAACCAACTGAGCTCCCACACCTCTAGCAATGGTAAAACCAATCCTATTAAAGATATGAACTGCCGCACGCCTCCAATGTCCTGGGTCATAGAGAAACGTCGAACCCGCTTAAGTAAGGTGACTGCATCTTTCTCAAGTTCTCCAAAGGAAGAAAAAGAGAAAGGGAGAAACCCATATCCAATATCCGCACATTTAGCCTCGATTGACCCGTTTGCGCTGTGCAGATCACTGGTCGCCGCCCGGTATAAAATCAATCAACCCGGATTGCGTCAAAGGCGACGAACCCGTAAGATCAACACATACATCTCGTCCGCTATCCCAAGAGTAGAGTAATATGTCAGTCGGTCGCAAAGATCTGCTCCATCTCCAAAAGCCCAATATCCACCTCCTTGCGAGCGGAAATCCCTGACCTAGAGCATATATCAACAAGAACATCGCGCACAAGATTGTGACGATGTTTAATGCCAACAATACCCGCACACGAAACATGATCCCGTAAATATCCCCAAGAAAAACCTTAGAGCAGGTGCGTAACACGGTACGAACAGTGAAAAGAGGAACACCCAACCGATAACATAGTACACAACGATAAGCCACGGCGTTCATAGTTTGCCCGATCCGGATATCGAGCCACCCTAAGCCAATCCGAGGTGTGATCCTCCTTTAAAGAACTCCATAACGCCATCCGTCGGGGAAAGATGGAAAGTAGATTCAACAGTTTGGGAAACCCGACCAAATATATATCCGCCAATTTCTTCATAAGTTTGGGGCCGACTTCGCTAGGGTTACTCAAAAGGTCAATATCCATATTCGCATTGAAAGTACAGAGAGCATCATCAAAAGAGGGACCAAGCACAATACGAACCATGAAGAAGCTTAGTCTGTAAGCGGCCGATTGAAGTCTAGAAGCAAGGAAAGCATAGTTCAAGACATCACCTGCAGAATATAAACCAAGTCCCCCAAAAGCAAAAGGTAAGGTGGCGAGTCTCCACTGCCAATCACCAAAACCAGGTCCAAAAGCGTGACAATACGCTAAGGAAGAACGAAGTGCGCATCAAAAGAAACACTGAGCACACTCAAAGACCCGAGGAGAACATGTGCGCATAGAAAAATAGAGCTTAGAAATACCAGCACATGTACGGAGTAACAACAACTCGCATTGAGGGTCATTAAGTTTGGCAACTGCCTCCATAAGTTCAATAGTTTTAGCAACCCTTTTGGGACCAACTTACTACCAAACTCAAAATCCACACTAACAAGTCCATCCAATAATTTAACACCATGTGAGGGGCGAGAAATATTAGGGGGAAAAACACCATCATACACTCGGGGTCCTCTTGTGGCCAAAAGACTCCAGTCTTATCAACATTGAGGTGTAAGCCATGACAAGGTCCGTCTGCCATAATCATCTCTAAAACCTTACCCACAACCAAGGTATCACCAATAATAGTGCCATCATCCAAATACCAAGCTTGAAAGGAAAGGTCAAAAGAATCTCTAATCTTACATACTAAGGGATGTAAAACTAAAGCAAAAAGAAGAGGCCCAAGCGGATCACCTTGTTGCACACCTTGATGGGACCAAAGAGTATGCTCACCATAATATAATCTAGCAGGACTAGAGTAGCAGAACTCCACCCATTGTGAAATAGCCGGGAAATGCAATCGAACCTCACGCAACATAACAGCCCGGTCTACCATGTTGAAAGCGTTTTTAAAATCAACCAACAACATGGACATACCAACATCACACCCACGGTCCTCAACCAAACGGTTCACAGCATGAAGAATAGCCTCCCCACCCCCCGACACACCAACACCAAGCTGTAAATCATCGAAATAACTGTCTGAAGAGTGGCCAATCATAGAAGCACAAACCTTGGAAACTAAACGCCTCCAAACAGTCCCAACAGCAATAGGACGGATACCCCCTACTAAGGGTGTGAGAGGAGCACTAGCAATATACTCACCCAACTCCCTCGGACATTGACCAGCAAGAAAGAGGTTCACCACTTGGGTAATGGAAGCGATCAACTCGTCAGAAATAGCCACAGCTGCACCACTCAAACAATCCAAAAGGTGTTGGGCACGCAACCCATCTCGCCCACAAGAAGTACCACGAGGGAAACTCTTGATCATGTCAAGAACGGTAGAGGGGGATGCGGTAAGGTGATGCTGATCAATAGGTATATCAGGTAAAAGAGGAGCAGACTGAAATGGGTGCTTAGCTTTTAAGTCTTCAAGAGTAGAAACATCATAAGGTGCAATACCAGAAGACGAAAGAACTCTGACCGCAGCAGTATAATGACCATCACAAATCTTCCTCTTACATTGCTTGACATTACGGTCGCCCAAATCCAAACTATCATCATCAATATTAGACCATGACGGAGGTGGTTCAGCTAAAACCTCACGCACAACCTGCAAACTACCACCAGGAGAGCCCCATGCACGGATAGCATTAAAAATATACTCTTCTTGGCGTTGACGCTTAGTGCCCGACCTACACTCTTGATTACTCCTCGGGCAAAAGGTTTTAAGTAAACAAAGAGGCAGGACTAACAAACCAACCCAACAAAAAATATCATTAGGCGTGCAGATCACCTTATCAAGAGCTCTTTTCAGGGCACGAGAGAACTCCAAATGACATTTGGGAGGAATAGATTTGACAGTCCTCAACCCCTTAGAGAATAAAGTATCAAGGAGAGACAAATCAAAACCACCTAGGACGTCCAAAGCCAAATCCTCAACAAGGGCAACATGAGAAGGAACCTGTGGTTTGGCGAGATCATATAAAACAAACCGAACAATACCATCACCACAATCAGGAGGAGACACAAAATCAGACCCCGTACCATGACGACACTTAGTCCGGAAAGTATGCGTTTTGAAACAACCACCACACAACCACAAACCCATACGCTTAAGAGTAACCTCCGCCCTTTCGAAAGTAGCCAAATCCGACAAAAGAGACTGCCTAGTGATAGCTTGAGCCTCACCACTAAAGTGCCGATCGCGGAAATGCGTGATCAAAGAGGTTCTAGTAAGACCATTTCCACCACCATCACGACATCCATTAAGACCAATAAAAGGGCAATGAAATCTTACAGCATGCATGAGAACAAAGCAAGACAACCACCTCTTGTGACCAAACCACGAGTAAAGAAAGGCCAAAAAGGAGAACCAAAGATAATCAACCAAAGCAACCATGCACAACAATGGCTCCCAAACAGCAATGAACCCCAACCGAATCTACCAACCACTATGAAAACAGTACCCACAACAACCCAAGCAATCGAAAACCTGCTCAATACCAAGGACCGAAAACCAAGCAACTACAACCAACAGCGTAGCCCCACCAGCAATCCAAGTCTCGGTATAAAACCCTAAATACGAGCAGCGTTTGGGGAAAGAACCTGTAATGGTATGGAACAAACGGAAGGAACCCACTAAACTGCAGGAGAAACCAAACCAGCACACAACCACGAACACAAACCAGGTTTCAAAAAGAAACCCTAAAAAAAACGAAAGAATGAAACGGAAACCCCAAAGATAATATATACAGCCTATCACAAGGAAATGATAAGATAATAATATTAGAGTAGTGGAAATAGCGATCAGTAAACCTCAAGAGATCAAGACGATCTGATTGGAGGCTGGGAATCGCCAGAATCGCCCATACAGCCAAAGATAATATTGCTTTCAGAAATTTATTGTTGTTATTATTATTATTATTATTATTATTATTATTATTATTATTATTATTATTATTATTATTATAATCATCACTTTCATTAGAAACAAAAACCATAGGATTACAAGAAATTAGTGGGGAGCCTCGAAATAATCTGGGCTCCCACACCTTTAGCAATAGCAAAACTAATCCTACTGAAAATATTATTATTATTATTATTATTATTATTATTATTATTATTATTATTATTATTATTATTATTATTATTATTATTATTATTATTATTATTATATGTAAAGTGACTTTGATTTATCGATCATTTTTCGTTGCAAGGGATTTTTGATTTTATACCCTAATCGTTGATATGACAGATTTGGGTATGACTGAGTAATGATCCATGAAGATACAACAAGAAAGGTTTGATTTTTCATCCTTTTAAAAAAAGCTTAATTTGGATTTTGTTATTAAAATTTGATTTTTGGTTTTGTAATTCGGTTGTAAATTATGAATTTCTAATGGATACAACCATTTTAAATTCGTGTATATTTATTACTTTTGTTTCTGTCAGTACACACCGGCTATAGACATATGAAGTATCGGTTTCATTTTTTCAGAACTTCTAACCGAAAAACTCCTTTTCCCTAGGCGAAATGTCGTGCATTAGTTTGACTTAATGAGTGATCTTCCAGGAACCCCATCAGCTGACATTATTGCTTGGGTTGGTTTAACTGCCATTGATGAGTAAATACAATTTGTTTGCTATCTTTTTATCGCATAAGAATGTTTGATATTGATGTTTCCGATATCAACTTTAACAAGGCGCTATTCGTACCAAACATGTCTCTTGTCACGAAAGTTGGATCTAGCAAATCCTTTCCATCAACTGATTATGTAGTAGATATATCGTGGCAGCTCACACTTCAAAGAGTATGAGAGAATATTATACTTGGGGAAAGAGGTATCATTTACACTTTATTCACACTGATCTTGATGACTTGTGGCCATAAGTGTAATTTTTCTAACTTAGCTATATGATATGGATTACAGGGAATATCAATAATGGTAGTCAGTTAGTATCTACTGAGAGCAAAGATCATAATGAAAGAAGTATTGAGAGCTGTGAAAAGGTTGAAACTGAGAAATCTGGCTTCAGTAGCCGTAGCTGAGGCATTGCAAGAGGCTCTTGTAAGTAGCCGTACCTGAGGCAATGCGAGAGGCTCTTGTAACTGAAGTTGTTTTAGGAAGTTTGAGGTAACCATAAAATTTTACTTGGCCAATGAATGCTTTGATTTTTATTTTATCTTTTCAATTCCTAAATGAACATTTCTTATTAGATTGCTAATAAAATGACTTAATATAGGTGTTTTGTACTCATGCCCATTATTCCATGTTGTCTTGGCCTTTACCTGTTTGGTTTCTTTGGTTAACTAAACCCAACCCCCACAAATTTGGATCCAAAACATTTAGTTTTTGGGTACCGACAGAAATGGATCCCGTCTGAAACACATTATTTTCAAAATCATTTTTTAACTAATAGTTTGTATGCCATATACGAATTAAATTAAAGTATAGGCGCAACTAACTCCACATATTTTTATATGCTGCATAGGAAAGTATAAGGGTAAAGATTGGTCAATGTTGTTAACTTGTGATGTTAGAATATAAGCTTATGGCTACAAAAAGCATAAGCTATCCCTAAGATCCCTTGGTTACCTGATTTTCACACTACAAAAAGCATAAGCACATCCAAACCAACCCGTTTTATTACCTGAGAGGTGATTGATATTAGTTATTTTGAAGTGCTTATTTTGCTTTCAAAGATGATTGTTACGTGCTTATTTTTAAGTGCTTATATTTTTCAAATTAAATAGATTAGTAGTTTTAATCCTTGTCATAGTGATAATCTTATTCCGCCAGGTTCAACACATTTCGGGCACTCTGGTATAGTAGAGGCTGCATGTGATCTATTAGAGCAAATTGATGGAAATCCTAAAAACAAAGGTATGGAGTGATTTGTTTTTCTGATTGAAACAGTTTATGATACAAACATTTATAAACACAACTGAAAAAAGGAACCTCTTATGAGATTCCTAATAATAGCATCACACTCTTATCCCAAGAAATTTTAGAAATTTCTAATCTTAAACTTGGTCCATGGGTTTTAATTCTCCACCTTGGCTGTTTAGAATTAAATTACTTATAACAATTAATAATCAAGTTTATTCAAATAAAAACATCGTTAGTGAAATTCCATTAAGCGACACATGTGCCTTACACAAGCATTTCAATCAGAGGCATTTTAGTCCTAATGCCAAACTTTGTATATAACCTACGTATAAAAGTCATACATAATTGTGTGAAAAACCAGTAATTGAACTGAATTATGGGCATCAAGCATTCGTTGCATTTCTAATATTCTGGTTCTTCATAAGAGTTATACGGAAGATATCCTCGATTACATGATGTATATAGTTATGGGCCACTTCCATGTGTAGATTCAGTCTTAGCAAATGCATTTTCAAGTTTAACCCATTCTCTCAATCAACTCTTTTGCCACCTTTACGCGTGCTCTAACCATGAGAAAGAAATTACAAGATGCAATGCATTATTATGTGGTTATAAAAATGTGTTTCTTGGTTTAGGTTACAAAGTTTATATGAAAATTTATAAACACATCAGGAGGTGTCTATAGAGGGAATATGTACAGAGTTGAGATAATGGCGCCTCACGGTGAACACAAGAATGTGGTGGCTGGAAATTCAAAAGCCCAAAAAAGGTGTCTCCCCATATTGGAAGAACACTATGAAAACTCTTTGTTAAGCGAGGTAAACTTTTTACATTATTACCCAAAGTATAATTCCAACCAAAGTTGTGTGCATCTCCATACAATAATCTTATGGATAACATCTAAAGAGACATAATAAGATTATAGTTTTAGGGACCTTTTATGGCCATTCTCACTAGACCTGCAACATAAGGTTTGTGTAGCTTAAATATGCTCCACAAGTTATATCTCACTTTCAAGTTCACTCATTTACATTCCTCAATATTAAAACCTTGGACACATAGGTTAATGAAAGTGTTGTTATTACTTATTAGTCAAAATGTCAAATGGTCTTATATAAGCTTTAGTATGGACATTTGGTGGCAAATATTAAGCACACATTCGCTTTTTAGTTCATGGGTAAGCATATGTGCATCACTTTGTTAATATATCCGTGCAATAATATCTTCAATATAGTTATTTCAATGGTTGGTTTGACCCATTTTATTAACTTTTTCTCAAAGTTAGAAAAAGGAAAAAATCAACTAACAACTTCAAATTGTGGTTATAGGTGATTATTGCCTTCTGGTTTCTTACTCATTTCTTTTTTATGAAAGAATAAAGAGGAGGTTGTCAATTCACTAGCTAACTACACAAGCCCATAAGGTGAAAAAGATTGAATACATACAGAAGTACATGATGAGAGTTTCTATAAATGAGCTAATGATGTACATGAAGTCAAACGTAAGTTGCTGATCTCCGATTCTAATGTGAAGGTAGTAAATTTCTTAGGGTTGTTTGTTTTATGTAAATCTATTTTATGTAAGTTGTACTTCTATTTTACTTGCCGAAGTTGTACATATGTTTCATTTGATTAAGATTTGTTGTCATAATTTCTATTTCTTATTACTTTTGAACATTCACATGTCGGTTTTATTTTCAACCGATGTACTTTACGATCGTATTCATGTTTATAATATACCAGTTTTTTTATGTAACATGTATTTTTTGTAACAATTATATTTCATGTATTTGTATACAAGTAAGAATGTACTCTCATTTGAATACGGGTATTACAACCATTTTATTATTATTATTATTATTATTATTATTATTATTATTATTATTATTATTATTATTATTATTATTATTATTATTATTATTGCTTTACATACATTTAGAATTTGATATGTATTATAATGAAGCTAGTCCGTCCATCCGGGCGGGCTATGAAGCTAGTTCTATATATATAATTTTTGCAGAAAATTTTGTGGGAAATTATTTGGAAATGAAAGAAATTCTAATAGAAATCAATAGGGAACCAAACTGAAACTTGGTTGAAAATTGGTAAGAAATAAATATTCTTCACTGTTTCAAAAAAAATAGACATGACACAACTAAAACTATTCCTCCATTATTTTATTGATCGTTATCTTCCGATATTCTTGTTCTTTTACATTAATGTTAACAACGACTAACACTGAAATTGTTATAATATATGAGGGAGGAGGGAGTGGGGCTCGGGTAGGGGATCGGGTACATCTACCCGATCGGTAACACCATTCCTTGTCCATCGGGTAGCGCAATTCGGGTAACAATTCGGGCTTTGAAGCCGATCGGGCTGTGTGTGAAGCCAAGGGTTGTGTGTGTGAGTGTATGTGTTTTTTATGGGGTTAGGGTAGAATTGGGTAGGATCGGGTACCACTCCCTCCACTTAGGGTAGTGTTAGGGTAGTTTTGAGTTGGAGGATTTTTATTGGATAGAGGTGATGTGGCAATTCGGATACTAGGGTACCACTCCCTCCCCCTGATGATGATTTATAAACGGGTAGTCGCATAAATTACAAAATTCGTAATAAACGAAGCTTTATTATTGGAAAGTTGGTTACTAGCCAAATTCATTATGTGAGACTCTTTCAGCCACACATAATTTTTTTATATTTTATATTTTTACTTTTTTAATTTCTGTTAGCTCAACTATAAAACATCCATCTACTCTTGTTAGTTATCACCTACACACCCATATTAAAAATAAAATAAAAATAGTAATTATAATAAAGAATTATTAATCAAAATATAATCAAAACTTTCTAACAATAAAAACATGATTTCAGAGTGCAATAAATAACACCAAAAGTGAAAAAAAAAATTAAAATAATAGTGAAAAAAGAAACACTTTTTTCAATGCGAGCTACTCATAAGTAACATTATGTTTTATCGCAAAGAAAGAACAATAATTTTGTGAGATAGTCACGTTTTGGAACCACGTCCGCTGCATGGGATTTTGTTACGCCTAGAGACTAGTGCTGGTGTGATCCAAGTTATCCATCAAGTTATAGCCGTGCCACGTCAGTTTTTACCTATAACACAAATCTTCAAAAACACGCTCATTAATAACATTCGTATAACATAACTAACACAAAATCCCTCACTTTACATTGAATAAAATAAATAAATCGAACCACCACACACACAAACCAACCGTTATAACTACAACGTGGTGCTTATAACGCATCAAATGGTGCAGGATGGCAGTGTTATAGGCACCAAATTGTGCGTATAGCATGCCTCTAAATTGTTGCACCAAGCACTCTTATAGGGTTAGTAACTATTAAGATTGTACATTAAAAAAATTATTAACCATCTCCGAACTAGTTTAGTGGTGAGGTGTTTTTTATGTCTCAAAAAAAATTAGGATTCAAATTGCATTAACTAACATATTTGGATCGCTGGTCAAGGAAAATATTTGAAAACAATGATGGAAACACCAATTGGGTCGCAACATTACACACAAAACGACTTGACTTTCCTTTTTGCATCGTTTATGTGCAAAAAGAAAGGGTATAGTTCATTTTTTCAGATGGTTTACGTAATTATTTCAGAGTTGTTTGCACTTAACGTAAGATGAACTTTAGACCTCACATGTTTTTTGCAATGGTCATTACAAGAAATTTGCCAGCTTAATGGTTTTCATATAATAATTCTTAGACCTTAGTAAAGTTTATCAATGCTTCCTAACACATAAAATTTAGTTTGAATACAATCTAATCATGAATGAATTATTATTCGGTATAGAATTGAATTTGATAAAAACTAAATAATAATTAATATATTAACTATAAAATATTTAAAGTAAAAAAATAGATAATTTCAATATTGAGAAAAGATTAATAATTTTTTAAGCTTTTAATAATATAAAATTAACATGATTTACTATTTTTATATTATTTAATTATAAAAAAAATGTATAAAACTTATGCAGAAAATTATAATATTCGGAATTACAACATAACTCTGAAACTTTCCATGCAACTTTTTATGTACTATGAATTTCTTTACTTGATATAACTAAAGTGACTGAATTACAATTATTATACGTAGTAAATCAAACAACATACATAAAATAATTTAATTACAATTTTTTTCATCTTGCAAACCAAACAACCTACGTAATGTAATCAGATTACAATTAAATCCAATTGCACCAACTTATAGCAAATCAAACGGAGCCTAAGGTTACAACTTTAAATTTTACTTGCTGCAAACACATTGAAATAGTTACGCCAACTAATCAAACAATGAGAGTGAGACTTTCATCATGTTTGAGTTTATGTCGTTCCAGAGTTCTTGGGGCCCTTGGCAAAAATCTACAAAGAGGCTTCTAAAGTTTAGTGTTAAACAAAAAGTGTCATTGTTTTATAAGATTAAATGAGAATTACTATTTAGATGCCAAACAAAATGCCTATTTAAGATATTTTCTAGTTGCTATGCTTGTCAAGAAAAATATGCGAACATGAGTATATATAACTTGAATTTTGCCACAACCACAAAAGTTTTACACAAAAAAATCCACAAAATGATGTGGCATGCCTCTTGGCCACTCATATCAGATCATTAGTTGGCCAAGTGAGAGCATTGAGTGGCCAAAAAGCATGACACATCACTTTTGTGGATTTTTTTGTGTAAAACTTGTGTGGGTGTAGCATAACTTTTAAGGCCTTTAACTGTAAGAGAGTTGGGCGGTCATCTACTTCACCCATCTATATTTATACTACATATAAAGAGTGTATGGTCAAAGTGGAATTGTTAAATTATTGAATTGTTAAATACTGAAAATTAGTCAAAAGTGAGAGAAATATATAATGTAATTAATACTCTTATTAAAACACCTTATTACTTAAAAGTACAGTGATTTATTCATATTGTATAAACAACTAAAAGCATATATATCGAATTAAATACAAACAATTAAAACACCCCTTACTAAAAACTACAATAAAATTTTCATAAAATACAATTTAAACAAGCTACAACTTAATCCAGAATATAAAATAATTAAACACACTAATTAATGTTATTTTTAAAACACCCTAAAAATGAAAAGTACATGTTATTATACACATTATACAAATTTATAAAACACATAAAGTTTCATACAAGCTAAAAGGTTGATGGTACATATAGTTTTGAAAACCAGATCGGACCGAACAAACGGGTTCAACCGGGAACTAGTGTCGCCACCGGTTTGGATACCAATAAAAGTCATCCTAAAACGAACGAGAGGGGACCCGTTGAAACCTACACAAACTGGTAAATCAGGCCTTATCAAGATCTATTGCTCCGGTTAATCGTCATAAGATACCCGCGTATACTATATATAAAGTAAAAAGTAAAAAGTTGAAATTAAAAATAGAAATGTTGAAAACATATATTTCAAAAGAAAACTATTAATACACATCGAAAACTGGGTTGACCCGGGACGCTTCAAACCCGGCGGGTTGACCCGGTTTAATTTGACCCATGCTCGACCCAACCCGTCGGGTTGACCCAGTTTAAATCGACCCGTTTTTCGACCGGAATGGTTCGACCAGTTGAACGACCCGGGTCGAACCGGGTTTCAAAACATTATGTTTAGTCCTCAAATCTTCAAATTTTATTATTTTTCGTTTACCATAAACCTTTTTTTATCATCAAACGATCTTTTGCTGTAAAATCTCGTTTCTATACACAAGTACTGTACTTGTTTAGTCTTAAAGAACGGCCCTAAATCGAGTGAGCTCAAACTCTTTAGATAAATCGGTTGAAAAGTCATAAACGATTACGTGACTCGCATATTACATATCATTTGTCATCACACAATTAAGGTGGTTGTTACCCTTATATAATATGCATGTGACACATGCCACGAATTTGAGATTTTGGCGTCACATTATTCTGTTTTTTAATACACGAATCTTTACTATTGGAAAGTTGGTTACGAGCCAAATTAGTTATGAGAGACTCTTGTACCATACATAAATTTGTTACGTTGGCTTCAAATGAACATTCACCTACTCTTGTTACCGCCTACACACTCATATTTTGCTATAAAATTAGGCTAATAATTTACACACTTCATTTATGTTATAAAGACTTGTACATATATTATACAATGCTTTTTCAGTTTGTACACTGAAATGTGTACAAAAAATAATAATAAAAGTGCCAATTAACAATTACGGAGTAAAATTAGCAATTACCGAGTAAAACAACAAAATATTAATCAAAAGAGAGGAATTAGTTAAAATTAGCAATTACGGAGTAAAACAATGAAATATTAATCAAAAGAGATGAATTAGTTAAACATAAAAAGATAATTTTCTATACGAGTTACTCTCAAACATAGTTGGGTGAACATATTGACATGGATAGATAAATAGCCGAATACAACTATCGTAATACCGGTTAGGTCAATAAATCGGAAACAAAAAAGTATTACTCCATTCGTTCCAGAATTATTATCCAATGTTGACTTTTGAAGTATTTAATTTCAGTTTTGACCTTAAATATGTGTGGAGTAAAGTCATGCGTTGGTAGGAGCTTGAGTATCGCCCCTTATGATGATTGGCTTCTTTGGTTTAATAACATTCGTCTCCCTAAAGGTTTGAAGGAGATTCTCGAAGGTGTTTGTTATGTCTTTTGGTGGCTTTTGTGGCGTTTTAGGAACCAACTTTTATTCGCCAAAAGTCTTCCAAGAAGGGAGCTCCTTTTTGATGATCTTGTACAATTGTCTTTTTTTTGTGTTCTAGTCGTTGTCATTCTAGATCAATTGGCTTGATTGGTTAAAAAACCCTAGTCTAATTAGTTTGTAATCTTCTTGCTCCTTGCTAGTTTTCTGTAATAAATTTGTCCTTAAAAGAGAAAAAATAAATAAATAAAATAAAAAAAAAGTTGCAAGATAAAGACTTTAAAAGTCAAGACAATAATTATGAGATGGAGGTAGTAGAAGATAGAACAACCCAAATCCGAATGTGGATCGAGTATAATAGATCCTACTGCCGAAGCATAAGGAACTTTCTGCATGCGTGCCACCTCAGCAGGTGTTGAAGCACACATATCGCTACATAAGCCATGCTTTACTTCCATCGGCAAATATCCTTTCTTGGAATTTTGCATATTGAATCTCTTCAATATTTTATCAATGTAAGCGCTTTGACTTAAACCAATTAACCGCTTTGACCTATCTCGATAGATCTTGATTCCCAGAATGTATGCAACTTCTCCTAAATCCTTCATGGAAAAACACTTACCAAGATATGCCTTAACATTTTGCAAACTTGGAATGTCTTTTCTCATAATTAATATGTCATCGACATAAAGAATAAGGAAAATTACATCACTCCCACTAACTTTGTGATATACACATGGCTCATCAAGATTTTGAATAAATCCATACCTTTTGATTTCTTCATCAAATCTCTTATTCCATTGCCTTGATGCTTGCTTCAATCCATAAATGGACCTTTGAAGTTTGCATACACGATTTGGAAATTGTGGATTCACGAACCCCTCAGGTTGCTTCATATAGATGTCTTCATCTAAGCGACCATTCAAGAAGGCGGTTTTGACATCCATCTGCCATATCTCATAATCATAGTACGCTGCTATAGCAATGAGAACTCTAATAGCTCTAATGTCCGCTACAGGAGAAAATGTCTCCTCGTAATCTATGCCATAAGTTTGAGTAAAACCTTGCGCAACTAGACGAGCTTTATAGACGTGTATATTGCCATCCATGGCAGTCTTAATTTTATAGAGCCACTTACTTCCAACCACCTTGGAGTTTGGAGGTAAGTCAACCTCTTCCCAGACTTCATTATCTCTCATGGATTGCATTTTCCCATTCATTGCAACCTGCCATTTTTCCTTTTCAGGACTTGCCATGGCAGCTTTATAACTAGTAGGCTCTCCAAGATCTCCTAACATAGTTTCCTCAACCTCTACATTAAGACATAGACGTTCAGGTGCACGCGTAGACCTTACGGATCTACGAACGGGAATCACTTCAACTTCGGTGGAGGACCCGACTATCGGTTCTACCGTGAATGCGTTAGTGTTTTCGAAGGTAATGCATCTTCATGATCATCATCCAGATCATAAACTCTCCCACTGAATTCTTGAGATACGAGATCACTTTCAAGAAAATCTCCATACCTAGCAACAATTACTTTATTTTCAGTTGGATAGTAAAAGTAGTAACCCATAGTTTCCTTAGGGTATCCTACGAAGATACACTTTCCAGATCTTTGTTGGAGTTTATCTGCTGAGTCACGTCTAACATACGCCTCGCAACCCCGTACCTTTAAATAAGACAAGTTAGGAGCTTTACCATGCCATATTTCATATGGTGTCTTATCAACCTTCTTTATGGGAACCATATTTAGAATAATGAACAACAGATTCTAAAGCATAATCCCAAAAGGATAAAGGTAGAGTAGTAAGATTAAACATAGATCGTATCATGTCCAAAAATGTACGATTTCTTCTCTCAGATACACCATTTTGTTGTGGAGTATATGGAGAAGTGAGATTCTGACAATTCCATTCTCAGCTAAGTAATCTTTAAACTTTTGGCTTAGATACTCGCCTCCTCTATCGGATCGAAGAGCTTTAATCTTCTTTCCCAATTGCGCTCTACTTCGCTTTGAAAACCTTATATGTTTCAAACACCTCATGTTTATGCTTAAGTAAATAAACATAACCATAATGGCTGAAATCATCAATAAAGGTTAAGAAGTAGCTAGCACCTCTCTTTGACACATGTCTAAGTGGTCCACACACATCAGTATGAATAAGACCAAGTAGATCGAAGCCCTCTCCATATTGCTATGAAAAGGTTTCTTCGTCATCTTCCAGATATGCATGACTCACATTTATCAAATGATTCATCATTGATATTTTGCAAAAGCCCTTCTTGTTGCGGCTTATGCATGCGAGCCTTGCCTATACGAGCAAGTCTACAATGCCAAAGATAAGAAGAATTCAAATCCAACTTTATTTTCTTATTGATGCTAAACATCGAATTATTATATTTGTTAGATTCATTTCCAATCACATCAATTTCAAACACACCATTCACAGTAATCGCATTAAAATAAAATACACCATTTAAAGAAACATAAATTCTATTACGTGAAATAGTATGAGTAAAACCATCATCCAACAAAACTGAAAAGGAAACAACACCTCTAATTATAGAAGGTGCATAATGACAATTGTTCAATAACAATACTAAGCCCGAAGGCAATAATAAACTAAACGTTCCTATGGCTTCAACAGCATATGCGCCATTTCTCACGCGATATTGCTCCCATAGGCTAGCTTCCTCTCCACTCTAAACCCCTCAGTAGCAGTATTACAAATGTGAATACCACATCCAGTATCATATACCCAAGAATTTTTAAGATTTAGAGTAAATAATTCTATGACAAATAAATTACCTGAAGAACCGGTGCCCAAGGACCCTTTGTACTTCATCTTATTTGCTAGCAATTCATCAAGATAGAGAGCACATTTTCTCTTCCAATGCCTAACGACCTTGCAGTTGTGGCATGCTTGATCCTTTTTAGGATTTTCCTTCCTAGGAGTAGGGTACTTCTTGGGTTCTGGTTGATAGGCCATAACCTTTTTACCTTTATCAACTTTCCCTTTTCCCTTCACCTTCTTGTTGTTCGTACGCTGCGGTTTTGGCTTATTTATCCGTCCACCCCCAATAGCAAGTACCGGGAGTTGGAGCCTTTGAGGTAACCCTTTCTCATAGTCAATTAGCAATGCGTGTAGGTCAAGAATCGTCTTCCCCACGCAGCATATTGAAGTTCAACAAAACCATTATAATCCTTGTTAAGGGATCTGTTGATCAAGTTCACGGCCATGTCATCTTCATAAGTCTTTCCAAGTGCCCTTAATTGGTCCATGTAACTTTTCATTTCCAAGATACATGAGCACTAACGGGTTTACCCTCTCCCCTATCGCTGTAATGCATCGATCAAGTAATAAATCTCGACAAATGGTTTCTCGAACATGGTTCGAAGTTCATTGAGCATATTAAATGGGAAGTAGTTTTCGAACTGCTTTTGGAGAGCAGGTTCCATCGTTCCCAACATAATACAAGCCACATCGTTATGACGCTTATACTCAATTTTCCAAGCATCCTTTTCAGCTTGAGTAGCTTCAGGTGCTATTGGTTCAGCAGGACAAGGTTCATACAAATAATTCAACCGGTTAGCAACTCTACAGACAATTCTCAAAGAGCGGTGCCAATCATTGAAATTCTTAGAGCCAATCAACTTTTCTCGATCAAAAAAGCTTTTGAACGCAGAACTTAGTGCAGTGTTAGTGTTATCGTTGTTTTGAGCCATTTCTACAGAAAAACGTTCAAGTATTAGTATTTTCGATAATACAACTTTTCAAGAAAATAAAATATACCCAACGGTAATATAAACATATAACCATATAATTTTCTCGAAAACTAGGATCCAAATTATCATAGGTTCATTACATCAGTTGATCTGCTAGTAATGAAAGCATATAATAAGGTAATCTATCGAACATTAATTGGCAAACAATTTCCAATTCCTAGATCATTATGGGATTTATATTTTTCAACGCTATTGCAAATATAAACATGTTTCATCCCATCTTATGCCATGAGTCCGGTTCTCACTTCCTACTCAACTTAAGTGTCTAACTTAAAGAACTGCAAATATGTCCATGTAAGGTCTGACTTTACATAGAGATTTACCTTTCCATCACAATCTCGCCAAGTACTGTCATGACGTAAATTGCAACTTCAAGTGTTCCTTTTAATTAGATGGCACATAACTTAATTTATAAAGGTACTAGTTTTGATTTTATGTGGTCAAATCAAATATGTACAAAGATGTCATGCATTCATCTTGTAGCATAAATTTAATAAAAAAAATTTTATTACCAATTCATAAAGATCAAATTATCAAAGTTTTGATTAAGGTATTGGGTTCACCAATCAAGAAATTTAGCGTCAATTATCGCCCATTATACCGTACTTTTGCATAAGTGTAAACACTTAGTGTTTCGGGTAATTACCACCGAAGTGGCGCATGGAATTAAAACTAATTCGCCCTTAAGATGAGTTTGTACATTTATGGCTTACTTAGTAGCTCCAATTTGACTCGTAAGCAAGCGGAGAGTTTGGTCACAAGCAATAACCTCCCTCTTTAGGGTCACAATATTAATGCGCTCCCCTCCTAATACTTCCCACACAGTCCGTCAAATTGGGTGAGACGTTCAGACCATTTGTACCAAAATCATCAATCAATTAAACTAGTGAAAACTTAACTCTTCAAAAACAAATCAAATTTCACCATTGTTTAGTCCGTATTATTTTTCTATTCAAAATTACCCTTTGCTTAAAACTGTCGCACATATTAAACAAACAAGTAAACAAAATAAAAATAAACAACTAAAAACAATGCGCACATAATAAACAATTTAATACGTGTAAACAAGTAGCCACATGCAACTTATTCGATAAAACCCTATTAATAATCAATATCTACGTTAAATTAATGTATATATTAATTAGGGCTTTCACTCTCTCAATTGAAAGTGAGCCACATACATCGATGAATCAATTGCGTAAACCCATAATTAATAATATACCAAATAACACATAATTGATTCATTAATATATATAATTGGAGTCTTCCCCAATTTAAGATTTATCGTAAATAAACATGTGATAAATATATCTTAACAATTAAACAAATATATCAAAGCAACTATCCATGACAAACATGCATGTATCATCATGGATATATCATAACAATTATACAAATAGTCACAAGATCGAATATCAAAATTCCATGTCACATAACATATTATTCATGAATTAATCACATAACATATATATTAATTATAGGTTTCGATAAGGTTAGCAAACAATTTTCAAACCCTAAAAAAATTTTAAGAATGTCGACTAAAAATTTTTTTAAGGGGTACGCCCCATATAAAAAAAAAATCGACACATGCAAAAAATAATCCAAAACCCTAGATTAACCATATCAAACAACATACAATTATTCGTTTTTTACGCGTTTAGTAATTAATTACTCATTAAAACCAATGACTCGTGATGCCACTGTTGGAATTACATAACATGACAATCAATAAATAAGCACAAAACATCAAAGTATACATGCGGAAGCGTATAGGATTTATTAACGAATAATTAATTAACATAAACAAGAATATGCGTACCTTACTTGATTCTAGCCGAACAAGAATCAAATCCACAAACTAGCAATTAGGAAGAACCCTAATTTGATTTAATTATGATTATATGAATTACCCCTTACCGTTTTGTAATTCAATCCAAGAATACTAACAATGTTGTGTTAGTATCACTTTCTTGTACACACGTACTAAACCGAATTAAAGTAATGCTAGTTTTGATTAAACAAATAACTTTGTTTTTGGAAAAGAAGTGGATCGATCCCCTAGGGAGGGTACACGATCGGTTTGAGCAAAAAACACACACAAATGTTTTAGGTTTTTAGCTTATGAGTACAAGAGAAGCAAAACAAAAAACCCCTAGCCTTGTATATATACTAAACTAAACTTGGTGAACAAGTTTGAGTTTGAATTGGGTTGGGTTTGGGTCCTCCCTTGGCCGATCGGTGGTGTTATCCCACAAGGATTTCCGGAACCTTCCAAATATTTGCAATCAAGTCCTTTTCCAATTACATTTAACGACCGTTAGTCCATTACAACTAATTACTTAACGTCCGTTAGTTATTTCGTTTAATTAATAAATAAATACAACATTTATATTTAATTATTAACTTTAATTCTCATACGTAAAGTGTGCAATACCGTAGTCTCGAGTTCGATCCTAACTCACGTCTACTAATTTATATCCATAAAACCAACAGTAGGAGTGGGGGACTGCTTACTACATCTCGAGCAAGACGATCCAACCCTTATTTCCTTTACTCCGGTAAAAAACCAAAATCAGCCAAAGTATGTTCTTAAGCACCGACGTAAGGATCTTTGTCTGTCAACTGAAGAAGCCGTAGTTGAAAATCTATCCAATTAAATACAAACAATTAAAACACCTCTTACTAAAAAGTACAATAAAATTTTTACAAAATACAATTTAAACAAGCTACAACATAATCCAGAATGTAAAATAATTAAACACACTAATTAATGTTATTTTTAAAACACCCTAAAAATGAAAAGTACATGTTATTATACACATTATACAAATTAATAAAACACATAAAGTTTCATATAAGCTAAAAGGTTGATGGTACATATAGTTTTGAAAACCAGACCGGACCGAACAAACGGGTTCAACCGGGAACTAGTGTCGCCACCGGTTTGGATACCAATAAAAGTCATCCTAAAACAAACGAGAGAGGACCCGTTGAAACCGATACAAACTAGTAAATCAGGCCTTATCGAGATCTATTTCTCCGGTTAATCGTCATAGGATACCCGCGTATACTATATAAAAAGTGAAAAGTAAAAAGTTGAAATTAAAAATAGAATGTTGAAAACATATATTTCAAAAGAAAATTATTAATACACATCGAAAACCGGGTTGACCCGGGACGCTTCAAACCCGGCGGGTTGACCCGGTTTAATTTGACCCATGCTCGACCCAACCCGTCGGGTTGACCCAGTTTAAATCGACCCGTTTTTCGACCGGGATGGTTCAACCAGTTGAACGACCAAGGTCGAACCAGGTTTCAAAACATTAAGTTTAGTCCCAAAATCTTCAAATTTTATTATTTTTCGTTTATAACCCATAAACTTTTTTTTATCACCAAACAATCTGTCGCTGTAAAATCTCGTTGCTATAGATGGATACTCGTTTAGTCTTAAAGAACGGCCCTAAATCGAGTGAGCTCAAAGTCTTGTCATAAACGATTACGTGACTCGCATATTACATATCATTGTCATCACACAATTAAGGTGGTTGTTACCCTTATATAATGTGCATGTGACACATGCCACGAATTTGAGATTTTGGCGTCACATTATTTTGTTTTTTAATACACGAATCTTTACTATTGGAAACTTTGTTATGAGCCAAATTAGTTATGATAGACTCTTGTACCATACATAAATTTGTTACGTTGGCTTCAAATGAACATCCATCGTATCTACTCTTGTTACCATCTGCACACCCATATTTTGCTATAGAATTACTATCTATGTCTTAAAATTATTGTCTTCGTTTAACTTTTTTGGTATTTCTTTTTTAACTTTGACCTTGAATATTTTTGTTTGTGTTATACAATAGTTGATGAAAATTATATCAATGAAAATACATTTAAAACTCAATTTATTCATATATTTTACATAAAGTATTATATAACACAAACAAAAATACTTAAGGTCAAAGTTGTAAAAGAAATTCCGAAAAAGTCAAACGGGGACAATAATTTTAGACGGAGGAAGTAATCAAAAGAGAGGAATTAGTTAAATATAAAAAGATAATTTTCTATATGAGTTACTCTCAAACATAGTTGGGTGAACATATTGACATGGATAGATAAATAACGGAATACGACTATTGTAATTTGTAATACATGTTAGGTCAATAAATCATAAACAAAAAAGTATTACTCCCTTTGTCTCAGAATTATTATCCAGTGTTGACTTTTGAAGTCTTCAGTTTTCATTTTGACTTTAAATATTTTTATTTGTATTGTATATGATTTGATGCAAAATATATGAATGAATTTGAGCTTTAAATGTATTTTCATTGGTATAATTTTCATTAAGTATTATATAACACAAATAAAAATATTTAAAGTAAAAGTTGCAAGATAAAAACTTAAAAAATCAGAACAATAATTATGGAACGGAGGTAGTAGAAGATAGAACAACCCAAATTTGAATATGGATCGAGTAGAATTTGTAGTATAATCTATGTAATGTAGTAAAAATGCATCATCAAAAATACAATATCTCTTAGAGGGTTTCATTATTCCAAAGAAAGCTTTACTTCTTCAAGAAATATGAACATGTAAATACTTCTAGGTTTTTTATGCTCAAGAAATATGACATGAATCTCGTGTAATTTCTTCTCCCAACAACATTAAACCTTGTCACTATTGGGTCCATCATCAACCACATGCCGACCCATCTTTATTCATGTAATAATTCTTAGACATTTAGTAGCCTCTATGAAGTATGAATGCTCTTAAACAAGTAAAACTTTGATTTAACAATAAGGTAAGCAAATAACTAAGTATTTGAAACTAGTGTATTGTAGCATGTTGAACATATCCAAGAAGAGATCACTTTGATAAAATATGAAGCTCACACACTTTAACTTAAATATTTAGTTTGCTTAGTAAGTGTTGGATTTAGGTCAAATCTGTTATTTTGTTGAGTAAGCATTTTAACATGATTATTGTGCTATATATGCCTGTAATGAGAAAATCAAATTAAAAACATAATACATATCATGTTCAATTCTTCACAAAGTTAAGGCTAGTCGTAACGGTCATCAAACCCATCTGTGCTAACCATCTTTGGCGTGCAATCCCCCTTTACACCCCCACCCCCACCATTACGCTCAATGGTGAATTTTTGGCATTGGTTTGGTGGTACAACTTTTTTAGTTTGATATACTATGGGGTATTTTTGTATAAAAAAACGTGAAATATTTTTTATGATTTAGTAGTCACCATTATATATAATTGTTTGATGATGTGCTAAAGTGTCGTAACGTAGATGTGGTAAGTCTCATGACCATTCATGTGGTACAAAGAATGTTTTTGGGATTTCGTTGTCACATCATTATGTTCTTAGATATGATACAGTGTGTAACACGGCATATTTACAGTTTTAGGGTACACTACATTCAACGACATTGTTACATGAGTTCTCACCAAAATATTCAATCGTGACATCTTTTATAGGTTTATCTAATGTACACAGAGTTAAAAACAAATATGAAATAAAATAAAAATAACAATAGTGACAAAAAATTAGGGGTGAGCATGGGGCGGAGTGGGGCGGTTTTATGGTAAAACCAAAAACCGAACCGTATATTTCGGTTTTTGGAAACTACAAACCGCTTTGGTTTTTTTTCGGTTTCGGTTTTTCGGCTTTTGACATTGAATCGGTTCGGTTTCGGTTTTTATTCGGTTTTTTCTTACATGAAAACAAGCAAGTTTTAATCTTATATGAAGTTTACAATTCTAAGTTTTCAAGCAAAAATATTTAAACAAATATCAATAATAGCATATTATCTAGCAATCCAAAGCGTCGAAAAAACGCATAAAACAAACCAAACATCAATCTAAAATATAAAATGCACGTCTTTGTGGCTTTGCACTTTTCGCTCGCTACGAGATTGTAGGGGAAGTTTTCAAAGAACGATTGTTCGAAAACAAAAATATAACATCTATAAATAAAACAAATTTTAATGTATAGATAGTAAACAACACATTTTTTAATAGATAAAGTTTTATACTTAAATCTTTAAAATTAAATTGCAAATCTTTTATATAGATAAAATTATATAAAAACATATGAAAATGTGGGCGTTTTTCCGGTTCTGGTTTTTTTATGAAACCAAAAACCGCCCCAAACATTCGGTTTTTATAAAATTCAAAACCACTGTCATCGGTTTGTCAAATGGGGCGGTTTTTTCGGTTCGGCTTTTTCGGTTTTTTCGGTTTCGATTCGATTTTTTGGTTTTTGTGCTCACCCCTACAAAAAATAACAATTACGCATTTCAGATGCACCTAAAATAAATATATAGATGTAGCCTTAAATTTCCTCTTCTTATTTAATATGTGCCGTTAAAATTCTTATACAAGAAACACATATAGTAGTTATATTGAGTTATTGAGTGTAGTTGGTTGGGGTTTGGTAATCTAACTGGTGGTCAAAGGCAAGTGCAATTCATAAGGTTCATCTAGCCACACATTGTACCTAACATATTGTGCTCTTCTAGTAACATCATCCACCAGGGTCACCAAATTATTGCATAGCAAAATTATGTTTGAGAAATGATAGGTATATTTAAAAACATGGCTAAAACTGTGTAACAACCGGACTCATTTTTTCACAAACTTATGCCTAAAATTATGTTAGAGAAATGATAAGTATATTTGGTTGTAACAGCCGGACTCATTTTTTCATAAACCAATAAATTATTGTCGTACCATTTTAGGCATATAAGTAGGTATTTTATAGGCATCCTTATCATTTCTCGTTATATTATTAGCTATCTTTTATTTTAGAGTAAATTACATGGATGGTCCCTGTGGTATGTCAAAAGTAACAACTTTCGTCCCTGAAAGTTTAAAGTTGCACTGGTAGTCCCTAAGTTGGTAAACAAATAACACCATTGATCCTTTAGTTTAACGGGCGTTAAGTAAGTTAGTTATAATTTACACGTTAGCCCTTTTGGTTAAAGATCGTTGCATCGTATATCCCTAAATATTTACATAATTCGTTTGCCCAGTCGTTGAACAACGCCACGTGTCACCACATGAATGGTGCCGCGATGTCGATGGGTAACGGGTCGTCGGTCGGTAAACGGGTCGAAATGGCGGTCGGGTTGCCACGCGTGACCAATGAGGTGGTGCGCGTGGCATTGGTAAATATTTGTTTTGGCTCGAGTGGGAACCGGGTTGTTTGTGTGGGAAGTGAACCTATGCCCAGTTGTGCTAAGCATAGTTTCAATAAGAATACTCAAAATCAAATACATAACCCTTCCTTATTATTTGGCCCAATTCAATAATAACAAAAGGTTCAATTTAGGTTTTGGCTTATCAATTTATGAGGTTATATGGACTGTCAAAAAATAAATAAATACACCATCGGACTCGTTTTTTTGTGCTCTTTCCAATGGTATTCTCGGGAATTTTTCGACTTAGTTTGAACCTCGAAAAATGCGAAAATCATCGTTTTTTCATTGTTTTCGCATTTTTGAGGTTCGCTTGAAATCAAAAAATTCCCGAGCATACCATTGGAAAGAGCACGAAAAAGAGTCCGACGGATGCTAAATTTTTTCGACTTGGTTTAGACCTCGAAAAATGCGAAAACAAAGAAAAAACGATGATTTTCGCATTTTTCGAGGTTCGTTTGAAATCGAAAAAATTCCCCGAGCATACCATTGGAAAGAACACGAAAAAACGAATCCGACGGTATGCTCGGGGAATTTTTTCGACTTCGTTAGAACCTCGAAAAATGCAAAAACGTCGTCGAAAAATGCGAAAACAATCTTTTCCGAGGTTCAAAGGAAGTCGAAAAAATTCTCCGAGCATACCATTGGAAAGATCACGAAAAAACGAGTCCGACGGTATATTTATTTATTTTTTTACAGTCCATATAACCCCTTAAATTGATAAAAGCCAAAACTAAATTGAACTTTTTCTTATTATTGAATTGGGCTAAATAACTTGTAAGGGTTATGTATTAGATTTTGAGTAATATTATAGAAGCTATGCTTAGCCCAGTTGGGTAAAGCTTTGCTTCCCACACAAACAACCCGGGTTCGAATCCCACTCGAGCCAAAACAAGGTATATTTTACCAATGCCACGTGGCACCACCTCATTGGTCCACGTGGCAACCCGACCCGACCCGTTTACCGACCCGACCCGACCCGTTTACCCATCCGACGACACGTGGCACCATTCATGTGGTGACACGTGGCGTTGACTTCGCTGACCGTCTAACCACAAGGACTAATTATGTAAATAAATTTAGGGATATAACGATGCAACGATCTTTAACCAAAGGCTAACGTGTAAATTATAACTAACTTACTTAACTCGCCGTTAAACTAAAGGATCAGCGGTGTTATTTGTTTACCAACTTAGGGACTACCAGTGCAACTTTAAACTTTCAGGGACGAAAGTTGTTACTTTTAACATACCACAGGGACCATCCATGTAATTTACTCTTTATTTTATCTATCAGGAATCCAGTTATTGGAGTTACTGAATTTATATTATCTTATATAAAAATTATTTATTAATCACCTACCCTTGTAAATTGTATTTCATGCTAACTACCTACCCTTGTAAATTGTAACTTTCCAGCTAACTACTTTTTGTTGATGGAAGCACTCAAATGCAAATTGTTTCTTCTTTGTTTGTGCTTTTTCTCTAAACTTGATTTTCGAATTTTGACGAATAAACTAATCTACGAAATTTGAACCCATGCCATGTAATTATAAAAAGACCGTTATTTCATATTTTTCTAAGTTAGTAAATGCTCTCCGACAGAAAATCGTGTTGTTTCAAACATAATATGATCTTGAATTTACTAGCACATATCCTCCATATGCTATTGTTAATATGAGCTGCAAGCTGTATCTATTTTTTAATAAAAGTGTTTGGTAAGTTAGCTGTTAAATGTAATTATAAGATGTAAAATGACATAAATGGACATATATATAATTGTAAATAAATGTTTGGAGGGTATATTATTAACTTAAAGTTTTAACAGCTCCAAAATATTTAAAAATCATCATGAATCAGCTTTTCATTTAAGAGCTATTTGTTTGAAATAAAAGCTTGAAGTTAATGTATCCAAACGGAGCTATATATTTTTAAAGAGATTATTTTTGTAACAAAAAACTAACAAACTCCTCAAACAGCTCCTGCCAAACATGCCCATAATCAAATTTGTGAAAAATATAAAAAGTTTGAACTAGAGGAATATTTTTGTGGTACAAGTTTAATTTCTGGAAGTCAAATTTTTGTGGTACAAGTTTAATTTCTGAAAGTCAAGTATGTATTTATTGACTCGTAAATTTTTCTCTAAACTTGGTTTTCGAATTTTGACGACTAAACTAATCTACGAAATTTGAACCCATGCCATGTAATTATAAAAAGACCGTTATTGCATATTTTTCTAAGATAGTAAATGCTCTCCGACAGAAAATCGTGTTGTTTCAAACATAATATGATCTTGAATTTACTAGCACATATCCTCATATGCTATTGTTGGCATATAATCAAATTTGTGAAAAATATAAAAAGTTTGAACTAGAGGAATATTTTTGTGGTACAAGTTTACAAGGCGTTTGTTTGAGGGTGTTAGGTGTAGGATTTGGATATCATGGTGAAAAATGTTTGCTTGGTACATATTGGTGGGGCCCAAGACTAGGATTGAGTGCTATATATTCCGCATATTGAATTCCTATCTATATTGTCTGGTTTAGAACATTAATTTGTAATTTTTTTGTCCTTATCTTAAATAACTAGACTACACTTTTATCACAACCACTCATTATTTATCATTTATTTTTTAAATATATATTTTAACTTAAATCTTATTATCAAGTTTTATTTTAAATTATTATACATTTCTCTCTCATACTTTTTTATATTTTTATAATACATTTCTCTCTCATATATCAAATTCAAATCCAAATCTAAATCCAAATTCTAATCCAAATCCAAATCCTAATCCTAAACCTATCTACAAACCAAACGGCCCTTTAATTTCTGAAAGTCAAATTTTTGTGGTACAAGTTTAATTTCTGAAAGTCAAGTATGTATTTATTGACTCATCAATTTTGGTGCCTATATATTATATGCTGGAAGTTTCGGTTACTATGTTAGGTTTCTTAAATGTAAGATGCAATGACATTGGTTGGTATGATTATACGACATTTAGGCTGGTCCCCAAAGGATTCTGAGACGACCGGCATCCAAATGGCACGCCGATTTTCTCCAAATACGACCGACATGACCCGGATGCCCCAGTCGACGACCCAAGGATTTTATTTATTTATTTATTTATTTTTGAGGTATTTTGAGGTTGAATTGTGTTTGAAATTGTGTGTTAAGAAGAGTGTTTGAGATTGGTATTTATAGGATGTGAAAAGTGGTAAAGTTTATTTATTTATTTATTTATTTTATTTAATTGAAGGGTAAGTTGGTTTTGAAATCGGTTGAAATTTCAACCGATTTACTTGTTTTTGTTTCTCGACCGAACTAGCAACCGAAGCACCACATTGGGTTTCAACCGATCTAACATCGGTTGTGGTGGAGATTTGGGGTTGCCCGACCGATGTTAACCTCTCGAATGCGACTAGCCTTACAGGGCACTTAAATCCGCTAAAAAGTGTTTTGATGTTCTTCTTGGGCTGGGTTGACCGGGAAAAATTAGGGAGGACATCATACGTACAAAAATAATTACTTCTGTGAGTTTCTCGTAAGGGGGGTGATTTGCACAATTCAATTTTTGATTGACATACTTACCAGTACATGTGCGGTAAGCATTCTATGACATATGTACAACCGTTTAAAGCATAAAATTGAGTGTGTCAATCAAAACTTGAAATGTACAAATTAACCCCTTTTAATAAAGTATTGATTTTGAGAGAAAGAAAAAGAAAAAACACAAAGTTGTATTTTTTTAAATTAGCCCAAAGGGTATACCGCTAGATGTTTGTATTTATTTCAGCATGTTTTATGAAGTCAAAAAAGTCTAGGAGATGGCATGCACGTCACATCTATGTTTTTCTTAAAATTAGGGCCCGTTTGTTTTATGTGTTTTGGGCTTGGGATAGGATATGGACATGATAAAAGTCATTTGGTTGAAGGGGATGGATTTTAACTAGAGGATTGAGACCCGGATATTTTTACTTTTCAGAAATCCCAACATGAAAGCCTGGATTACAACTCATCCCACCCACTTTTTGACAAAGACTATTTTCTCTCTCATACAAGATCATTTTCCATCCATCCTCTTTTTTCTTCTTGATCAAAATCCTACCATACTTCTTCATGATTTCACCATTGTAATTTTATCAATTGACATACTTCTTCATAATTCCACCATTGTAATTTTATCAATTAACAGGTAATTGCTTAAAGCCCTATTTTCTTGTCGATTGATTATTTTTGCATATGTATCAAAATATATCAGTGGATGAACTAAAACTAGAAACTCTTGATAAATTAAAATTACCAGTGGTTTTGCTTTTTATATTGTATGCGACGTTGTGTTTCATGATAGGAGATATCTAATTGTTAATATTGTCACTTAAACATTAGTTTTCTTATGTTATATGTTAAGAGCCCTTTAATGAAAACTAGTGTATAACATTGTGTTTTGATATGTGTCTTATTAACAATCTTGAATTTGGAATAAATCAGTGGACATATAATTTTATAGTTGAACTAACATGACAATTCATTAACTATAGGTATGTGTATAATTACTTGAGGTTGTTAGTTATTTTTATGATTTTCATGTTTTATAAATAATGTAGTGTTATTTGAAAAAAAGAAAATAGTTGCTAGAAATTTTAAGAGAATCCCATTTAGAATGTTAAAAAATTGACTTTTTGCATTTTTTTGTAGGATAAAATGGCACGTAGCCCTATTAGTAGGAGACGCAGCGATGTCCTTCATATGGTCGAGATTATGAATTCACTTGTTAGTGTGTTTAATGTAGTATTCATGACTTGGTTTCGTTTATCATTGTTGCGTATAAGTATAACAAGGCCTCTCATAAAAAGTAAGGAACAAAAAAGGCTCGAGAGAATGATTTGGTTGAATAAGCTAACAAAAGAATCAGACATAGTTTGTGTGAGTCAGCTTCGGATGTACAGTAGTACATTTGTAACATTGTGCGAGATGGTAAGAGATATTGGAGGTTTAAAAGGTACAAAAAACATGACATTAGAAGAAATAGTTGCTCTTTTCTTATATGTATTGGCTCATCACAAAAAGAATAGAACGATTAGCTTACTTTTTTTAAGAAGTGGAGAAACTATAAGTCGACAATTTAATCGATGTCTTTTAGCCATCTTAAAATTGCACGAGGAATTGCTTCAAAAGCCGCAACCTATTACAGAAGATTGTGAAAGCAATCGTTGGGGATCTTTTAAGGTAACTTTTCTGATTTAATTAAAACTATAATATAGTTCATGTACCTTAATATGTTATTCATTATTACTTAACGAATATGAAAATTAAAGGGTTGTCTAGGTGCTTTAGACGAGACTTCAATTAGAGTCACACCTCCGTCCGGTCGAAAACCAAGGTATCGGACTAGAAAATCGAGACATAGCAAAATGTGCTAGGTGTTTGTTGTCCAAACATGCAATTCATATATGTTTTACCGGTTGGGAGGGCTCGGCGCATGATGGTCGTGTGTTAAGGGATGCCATAAGTAGGGACGACGGTCTTAAAATTCCTCAAGGTATAATTTTCACAACATCCATATCTTTTTCTATGTTTTTAGTGTGCACTAAGACTAATTCAGATTATGTATTGTTCAAATTTAAAGGTTGTTATTATCTTGTGGATCTTTGGATATTGCAATGCTCCCCGGATTCCTAGCCCCTTTAGAGGTGAACGATATCATCTCAACGAAGTTTCATGGTCAACAACCACAGTGCGTCGAGGAATATTTTAACATGAAACATTCAAAGGCTAGAAATGTGATTGAAAGATGTTTTGGTTTGCTAAAAGGGCGTTGGAAGATATTAGCTTCCCCGTCGTTTTTCCCAATAGGTACTCAAGTCCACATTATTCTTGCTTGTTGTCTTCTACATAATCTAATAAGGAAGTACATGAGTGTTGATCCACTAGAGTTTGAACAAGCTGAACAAGCTGAAGAATATGACATTGAAGATGAAGAACCATGGGGAGATGATGGTTATTTAACACATATTAATCCAACAAATGAATGGTCCAACTTTAGAAATGATTTAGCACATCAAATATTCAATAGTTGGAGAGAAGGATCAAATACTTGAAGTTTACTAGATGGCATGGCTATTTTTGCTGGTTGTGTGCGATTTTGAGCCATATATTAGACTGTTTTATCGGTATATTTTGCTAGAGGTGGCGCTACGTTTAATGGATACCCACTTTTACTGATATTTTGGTGTGGACTTTTTATTAGCTGCTACTCCTCATAGTGTTGAAGGGTGTTTTGTTGCAAGTCATTTTGTACAATCATTTTGTACAATCGTTTCTTGTTATATAACATTGTATTAGCCTATGAGATTTTTACTTTTACCATATTGTCTACCAGTATAGTATATGTCTAATATATTATGTTGTAATTTTTGATATTATGTTGTAATTTGCTCTTTATCATTCACATGTCCTAAAATAATAAACCAAACATAATTTATTATAATAACTTTCAAACCCATAAGAAACCAAACAGAACATTTGAAGTGATCAAATCTAATCCTAAACCCCCCATCCACTAATCCTATCCCCACAGTAAATCCTGCATTCAAACCAAACGGGCCCTTAGTCATGTTGGATGGACAACAATTGTAGGGCAAAGTATAGTGAAAAAGAATGAAGTTTACATTTTTATTTTGGGTTGAGAGAAGGTTTTCATTCACCTACCTCTTATATATATAAGTACTACTAGATTTCCGAAAAGTGAAGAAAATGTGAAAAACTCAATAGAATTCCTATTAAAATAATATGCATATAAACACGTGTTAATTTTTTTAAATAAAAAAACTTTTTAAAAAGTAGAAAGTAATTAATAAAACTTTAATTGTTAAATTTCAAATAAAGTATAGAAACTTAGATAAACTTGTCGGTTTTAATGCTTCTTTAATAATTTTAGAGAAAACTGCGAAAAATGTCCTTAAACTTTGCCAAAATTGCGAAAGATGTCATCGGAAAAAAATTGCAAATAATGTCCCTGAAGAGTTACTGTAGTTGCGAATTCAGTTTTCTGGCTAACGCTCGAAAGGTTATCTCGTTAGCTTCTCGTAATGTGCGTTGTACGTGAGGGTAGTTTCGTCAATCCAATGTTCCCGCCCTTTACACACTCTTGCTACAACCCCAGGCACGATAATCGACGAGGACATTTTTTGCATATCAACTTAGTCGTGTATAACACTTTAACACGATCAAATGACACACACAAACACATTATATCTTATTTCAACCGATCAAATCACTTACCCACAAAACAATACCATGGTAGTGGTTTCTCCACTTTGGCAGATTCGAACTCCTGAGTTTCCAACACATGAGCTTGATGTTATTTACGGTAAGCTTAAATATTTCAATTTGTCATTTGTTTTTCTTATTCGAACATGCATGTGTACATTGTAGGATATGTGATTTTCATACTTTTAAGTTGTTATTTGTTTTTCTAACCAAATTCGAATGGTACACTGTTCACTCTGAAAATTCACCACAATGGGGTCTTCATAATGTTTGGACATATAACCTATGTTGACCTGGTTGATGTTGACTATTTCTACATTCAGTAGTATGTTGGGATGTTAGACGCACTAGGATTAGGGGATAGTACTTTTGTTCTCATATTTTAGGATCCCTGGGAAATCTTTTGATGATGGGTTGGTCTCATTGATGAGTGTGAAAGATGTCGTGCAAATGTTTAAATATGTGCTTCGGTTTAAGGAAATAGAGGTTTATATTGAAGAAGGTATTTCATCAATAGAGGAGCATTTGTTATACATATAGCATGGTGCTACTGAAATAGGAAATAAGAGAACAAAGTTGGATCCTTCAATTCATGCTTCATCTAGTAAGGCTAGATGCAGGGATGATGAGAATTGTTTTTTAGTAGATTTGGATGATGATGAGCTTGTTATTCCAACACCATGGTCTCATGAAGGGAAGAACAAAATAAGGGCAAAAAGGTTGAGTGGTGAGTACGAGTTCAAAAAGATCTTGTTCGAAATGGAATTGTTAATAAACTATGATGAAATGAAGGAGAAGCAAAGAAAAGACACTGAGGCAAGTCAAAAAGAGGGTGTGGAAGATGTGAATCAAACTGTTGACACCGAAAAAGAGAAAGTTAGTCAAGAGGGTGCTGGAAAGGGGGTGGGTGAACCTGAACTTGAACAGGTTTTGGAAGGTGAGTTGGAAATAGATAAAGAGGCTGATTTATTCCACATAGAAATTGAAGAGGATTGTCTGGATGAGCAAGCATACTATGGACCTATTGAAGAGGCAGAGATTGATTTGTTGTATGCTGAGGAAGGTGAGTTGGAGACAGGAAAAGAGGATGATTTCATCCACAAAGATATTGAAGTTGATTGGCTCGATGATCAAGCAGCCTATGGACCTGATCAAGATGCAGAGATTGATATATTGTATCTTTGAGTTAGAATTTATTATTCATAATAATGTGGCTTTTCTACACAATGAACTCAGAGATGAAGCTGTAGTAGTTGCTGATGAAGCTCCAACAACAGATTTTGAAGATAGTTTGGAAAAGGCAGACATCGAAGCTCCAGCTATAGTTGATGCATCTGCCAGTGTGACCTCTTGTATAAAACAGAAGAAAAGAAAGTTGGATCCAGCTGACAAGGATGAGAAGGCAATAGAAGCAGATGAGGAGGTCGATTCCAAGTGAGGAGGGAATGCTTAAGGTCATGACAATGCAATGGTCAAGGTTGTTATGTTTATTTTGTTTATCTTATGGCTTTGGATGGCATGTTTTGGAATAATTTAGTTTGTGTAGCTCGAATAACATTTTAGTGTTGTGTCTAATGGTATTTTGTGCCACATGTGTATGATTATGAACATGTTGGGTTATGTATGCAATACTCTGCTTGGCACACAATATTTGGTGTTACTCATGTGTTACATATTTTTAGCACATGTGACATGTTAATTTGGTGTTTTACCTATTGGTTGACTACTAAATTCAACAAATGATATGGGATGATTAGTTTTAGATTTTTAGATAAACATGTGTAACAGTTGGAGACACATTGCAATCAACAAATGAGTTGGCACTCCTTTTTTAAGTTTGAAAAAATGGGTAAGATTTTGGAAACACATTGCAGTTGACAAATGGGTTAGAACTTGTTGTACTTTGCCATTGCATTGGTAAGATTTAGAAACACATTGAACAATAACACCAATTTTAGATCATAGAAAACTATACGATAACACAATGAGGCTTTGGACAGACCCCAAAAGACCTCACCAAAATAAGTTTCACTGGTAACCAAAAGATACATAATAGTTGAAACGACAAACAGAATTGACCTTCTTAAGCCTAGAGCTTCTTGGGGGCGGGCACATACCAATCCATCATTTTCTTGCTTGGGCAACCCACCTTTGCTCCAAGACCTAGTACAACATTTGTTATTCTTTCATCTATGTTTGGTCTTGTAAGCTCACTTGCAGTAGCTATAAGAACAAGGGGCCAACAGTTTTGGAAGTACAAGCCTTATAATTGGCAGGCTTTCCCTTCCCATTTTTCCCAAGATGTAGAAGCCTTTCCCTTCCTCTTCCTCCCCCTTGTAGTGCAAGCCTTGGAAGTGGTAGGCTTTCCCTCCCCATTGCTTTAGATGTGGAAGCCTTTCCCTTCATCCTCATCCTCCTAATGCAAGGCTTGGAAGTGGTAGCCTTTGGTGGTATGTCCATTTCTTCATCACTGGATGATATGTCCAGTTCTTCATCATCATCAGTGGATGACATGTACATTTCTTCATCCTCATAACTGGATGATATGGCAATCAATTCTACAATTGTCTACATACCTTTATTCCCCATACCCATATTTTCTTTGGTTTGCCCTAACACGCCCATTTTCAAGAAACTATATCTTTTTTTCAAGAGCTTCCAGTTTTGCATCGAACCTAGTCCCATTTTCAAGATAGCCTATCCTTTTTTCATGATCTTCCAGTTTTGCATTCACGTTTTCAGTATCTTCACAGCCCTCATTTTCCCCTCTCTCTTATTATTGTTTTGAGTATCTTTACAACCCTCATCAAGATCCCCCCTATTTTTGTTTTGAGTATCTTCACAAGCCTCATCAAGTTTACTATTTCTATTATCATCTGCAGATTGGTATCATTGACAAAGGGGCTAAATACATAAGAATGACCATTTGTAGACTATATGTGTAATACACAAAAATCAGAACAATGAAAAATAATACACTGGCCTTTCAAGACTTCAGGTTCTTTATGCGCATATTCCCATAAGTCATCAAGAATCTCATCAGACATTTCATCCATTTCCGTCCAAGTGTCTCATATTTAGCCTAAATAAACGCTACAATATCATCGGTTAACTCGAAAGTGCTCGAGTCCTTGTCTGCCATTTTACGAAATCGTGTGACAAATGATCGAGTTTTGGTCTCTAGTAGAGGAGTGTATGAGGATTAGAGCGAGAAAACACGGGTTGTGCACCTATTGGGTAGACACAAGTGCCAAGTTTAGGGTTTTACCTAAGTTGCACACTTGCAAATAATGTTCCTTGACTTAAGTATTGGGTTTGACTAAAATGAGTCATATATTAGCTTCACGTGCCACGATCACTTATCTTAACTTTTAGTAGTCAACAGAAAAAATTCCTCTTTTATCTTCTTCCCCAATTCAAACACTCATCCAAACCCAACCTAAACATTAAAATTACTCATTCAATCGAAATGCCTTCATCATCATCTTCTGTTCGAAGTCGTCGTCTTCCACCACCTACCCATTGCGAACATGAAGAACCCGTTATTCAACAAACATCACGAATCATCTATCATCCTTTAAGACGTTTTCTAGGCTGCATAAAATTTTATAATGCAAGTGATTTTTACTTTTTTTATGATTCAGGTATCTGCTAATTTTTCTAAACATGTAGGGTTCAGAATGTGGCACCTTTTACTGGGTTGATCCTGAATTACCAAGTGACTACTACAAACAAGAAGTGTTCAAGTTGATTCAAAAGGAAAAAGAATTGAAAAAGTCAAATGTTGTTTGAGGAGTAAACAATATTTAAAATTTTAATTTAGTGGTGAATGTTGTTACAATTTTTAATCAAGAGTATAATAAGTATACAACATTACTCAAAAATTAAAAACTTTTAAGTTTAATGGATGAAATCCATGCTTTATAAGTAGTAAATATGTAATATTTTCAAATAATTATTTCATTACTTTTCAAATTAAGATTCATAAAGTTTTTTCACATTTATGAAAGTTGTTAATATTAAATTCCATATATGGAAATTTAATTAATACTAAGATTTTCATATTAACATAGAATCATGAAATTACTTTCCATGTCAAGGTTTATAGACTTTTACCCGCATAGAAATCAAACGTTTATTAAAATAGGAAAATGCTCAATTATTTGCCACTTAGCAAGATAGAAGGAGTGAACAAAAAGTCCGTTAATCTCATATTTACCTAATTTGAAAATCAAAATACTATATTTTTTCAAAATATAAGTTTTTAATGCATAAATACAATGCTTTTAAAGCATATATTAAAGAAATATGGAGTTATAATATTTAAGTTGAGGAAATATGGAATTGCCCCTATAATAAACTTCATTGTAGGCCTTAGAACTATTTGTAGCAAAATTTATAAGTAATGATAGAGAGTACCGCACGAGAATAGCGAGGAACATTGAAAATTAAATGTTGTCGTAAGCAACATAAGTTAAATGATCTTATAAAGATATTTCTTCTAATTAATCTCTAAGTATCAACAATAGGGAAAACAAACAAGAAGAAAAAATATAAAGAGTTTGTTTAACGAGTGTCTTTATGGCAATGTTAAATTTTACTATAAATTGAAACTTTGATTTTATTAAATAGAATATCAGATTTAGTTATAGTAATTTATAAGTTTAATTAATGCGTATTATAAGCATTTTTTAATTTAAACAAAAAATTTAGATTTAATTAGTACAATTAACTAATGCGTTGAGAGTATTTGTTACACAAACTCATACATAAACAAATGTTTGACACAATTATTAATTAAGGGATGTAATGTAACACAAGAAAAATGTTGATTTGCATTAAATGTTATGACTAAGAGCTTTGCTACATTATACTATATTACATTTGTTAGGATCCTTAACTACAGTACACTCCCTTGCTACATTTGATAAGGACAGTGTCGGGTTGGACCGTTTTTTTGCCCGTGTGTTTTAGCGGGCCTCCATTTAGCTAACCCGCCCATTCTATTCATCTCTACTCACATTCTCCCGTTTCATCTTAGATCCACTGTGGTTTTTTCCGAAAACCCCACGCGTGCCTTGATCAACATAAACACTTTGCAGTTTCAGATTGGTTGGTGAGAGGTACGATGATTCGTACCATGGAAACAATATTTTAATCCATTTTGTGGATCTCATGGCCATTCTTTGCTACACCTTAACCTTCTATTGGTCCATATATTTTTGGTGTTTGGTAAATCTGGGTAAGGCTCCAATTCGGATCTTGATTATCAAAAACCCTAATTTCATATTTTCTGATCTGGGGGAAAAAATTGAAGGTTTTATTTTTTTTCCTTTTCTTTAGGGCTTATTTTACTATGTCTTTATGGTGGTTATGCCATGCTGCGTTGGGGTTCGTTTCTGAGTTATTTTAGGTTTATTTGTTGTGCCTTTCTATGTTTTAGCCATACAAGAGGTTACTGCTTATGCCGATTGAAATGGTATTTATGGTTAGGTGTTGGGTTGAGTAAATGGCTGATGTACTTTGGTTTGGGGTTAACTGTTAAAGGCATCTGCAGTTAGAGTTGTTAGGTGTTGCTTATGCCTGTTGAAAAGTTACTTATGTTTAGGTGTTGGGGTGAGTGAATGAGTTTTATAGTTTGGGTTGGGGTTTACTGTTAGAAGCAAATGCAATTGAATGTGCCCCTTATTAAATGTTGTGCACTGTTTGCTTTTTTTTTTTTTTTTTTGGGTTGCCTTGGTTTTCATTTTTTTTTTTTTTTTTTTTGGTTTCTTTTGTTTTTTTAGATGATGCCACTAACTTCGTTTAATTCTTTTGTTTACCTTTTTTTTCCCAACTTCCCTTTTGCAAACCCTAATTGATAATGTTTTTGTTGCTCTCATTAAACCTGCTTATGTTAGTCGATTTACTTTGTCTCACCGTTTGTTGCTTTATAATTGGTCATCTATTATTGTTTATAATTATGACTTCAAAACTCGCAGTATTCACATCACTCACATGCACATGAATACCAACACTCACATGAAACCATACAAAAATACGCCGCAAATATACGTGGTTCGTGCAAATGTGTAATACCATTATGCCGACCATCCAAGGGTCACAACCATATCGTCATCATTGCTTACTGCAGCCAGAGATTCACAATGTTGCGTGTTGGTTTGCCTTTTTAGTTTCTCATTTTTTGTATGCCTCGCACTTATTGTCATTTTTTCCCTTGAAACATGTTTGTGGTCGATGTTTTGCATAGATGTTCTGGAAAGGAGCCTGCGGCAGCTACAAGGCACCAACTTGACCAAACAATTGTGTGGATGCCCTTCATCATCAGCTTCACTGCGGACCGAAGGTGGTTTGATGCCTTTTGTTTTTGCGAGCACATTGGAACGCCAGAGCATATTCTTAGTTTTTATATTGGACTTGGTTTGCCTGCGTATGATGATGCGTTTTCGCAGCAGGCTGGAGGTCAGCCAATGGCTCTTGATGTGATGGGAGGGGAGGTGTGCTATTCTATTTTGAACTGTGGTTTGTTAAATTTTGTTGCTTTGTTTTTGTATGCCGGTTTGTCATTCATAAAGTCGGCCGCTTTTTTAAATTGGAACAGGGTTGCATTTGGATCATGACTCAACTCCGCCTAGCAGAAAGAAAAGAGGAAAGTGGGTGCCAAAGAACCATATAACGATATGGGTTATGTGCACACCGCTTGATCGTACCGACATTCTTGTTGTCATGGAGGTGCATGTTGTTTCTTTTAGATCCGGTTTGTTAAATTGATTTTCTTTGTTTTCATATCCTGCTTTGTCATTGCTTGATGGTGTTATTTTTTTATTGGAACAAACTTGCATTTTGATCATAGCCGCTTCGCAGTGGAAAAGAGGGACGCTTAAAAACGTAAGCCCACCAACGCGTGTGACCCTGCGACTCCTAATGCAAGGGAAGGTGGTTCTGCCTGTTCTCTCTTCTGATGTAGCCTGTCATCTTTTATTGTTTGTTATAGAATGTTGAGCCACCCTTCCGAACTGTTCTTTGTTATCAATAGGATTTCCTGCACGCAATGTCGCTGCTTCAAAACAAACCAGAAAAAGGAAAGAAATATCCGTGATGTTTGTAGGACCCGTGTGCGTGACCATCATGCATGTGACGTTGTGCAGAAAGGTGTTGGACGGCTGCCTTTACATGTGCGCGAGGGTTAGTATTGTTATGTTCTTTTGTGTTTGCATGCAATATTCAACTTGAATTTCATCCATTCGTTTCCCGCCACTGGAACCACTTGATGGTGATCTCGCCATTGATGTCGCATTTGATGGTTCTTATTTGCGGAACACTAACCGAAGAAAAGGTGGTCATGTCGACCTCCACATTGCATCAATTCGACTATGAGGCGATGGTCACACCACTGGTGAACCATCCACTCCTAATACAAATGAAAGCGAGTTCTTTTTTTTTCTTTTTTTTTCCTTTTATAAACACGAGATCCTTTATTTTTTGTGCTCTTTTCTTTTGTTACCAACAGCCACGGTACATACTGGTGATCAACCGCGTGTTACGGAAAATGTTAGTCATCAATCGCAACGTCGGAAAAGAGGTGGCGGATGCAGGCGCCCTCAAAAGGGCCGCGGCGCCGCGGCTTTCATGACCGGTGCATTCTGGGTCAGATAATAGTGCATACAACATTGATGGAGAGTTATCTTCTTCTACGATGCAAGGTGGGCGCTGCCATTTTTTCCCCCATTTTTCCGAGCCTCATTTTTCCACAAACATATATTGTCAGCTCTTTAATTTCATTATAGTTTTTTAATCGATGTAGGCATGCTTCCTGAGTATGATGATCTAGGAGGCACACCGTAGCTTGTGATGTTATTGTAATGTTGTTTTTTGAGGCATTGTGTTGCAGATGCCCCCGCCTAGATACCTACATACATGTGTGAGTCGGTAAAGTTTTTATGCAACCCGCGATACCGCCTTAGTATATCAAGGACTTGCTTGACCAACGCCCCTTTTGGGAAATATACGAACATACAATCGATGTTTGCAATGATCGCCGCTTCGCGCAGTTGACAACACAAATCAACAATGGTGGAGGCCCATATGTTTTAAAGTCTCTCGCCAAATGTATCATCGGATAGGCTCACTTGCGGCTTGAATGATGATCCGTTTTTGCGGCTCTACATCTATGACACGCAGGATGAATTTCGGCATAGGTTGAGCCATTTTTCAACCTCGGATGGTCGTGATTTGAATCCGGATATAGTGCGCGGGCTCATTCACTTTTAGATACTCACAATGAACCCGGTCGGATATCAGATCGCACGTGACAAATGTGCCCAACATGATGTCCCCGATTTAAGGTGCTTTTACAAATGGTGAAGCTCCACGTTATGAAGCTCCATTATCAAATGCTCTCGGCTATTGTCTTTGACGTGGGCCCGAAAGTGAATCAAATTTATGTTATAATCGAGTACCGAAATGGCCGCTAAAAGAATCGCAAGATCCATAAGTCATACATGTCGTTGCAGTTTCCGTTGATATTTATCTATGGTCACCTGGTATCATACAAAACGAAGTTAAGAACAATGGATCCAAACATTGAGCCAAACGGGTGTCAATGAATGCATTCTACGCTGCACTACCGATCCAGGTATGATAGTTATGATATGTTGTTTGGCACTGAGTCGCTTTCCAGATGACGTTGTTGGCGATACCGCATGAACTAACTAAATAGGATGGATTTTTATGACACACCGAGTGATATTCGAGGGATTTTTGTCGGGCCTTTATGATACGATTTCAAGGGAGAGCATAATGGGTCGCAATGGTTCTCGCATTATATTGCCTTCTCATTTCTTTGGAGGCCCAAGGTATATGTATGTCATTATCGGATGCATTGGCGATCTGCAGGGTTCTTGGTAATCCAAATTTCTTTATAACATTCACATGCAATGTAAAATGGCACGAGATACAAAGATACATGTCTCCGCTTCCCCACTGACAAATGTACCGGAGAGGCGGATATAGTATGCATAGTTTTTGAGCAAAAGGTCAAAGCATTTGTAAAGTTTATGAAGGGAAGGCAGACGTTTGGTTGTGTCACGGGAGGTATGCCTATTCTTTTTCACACATAAACCTTTTGTGCTTTATCTTTCACTTTCAGTTTTCCCATGGATGCTTGCTTAATGCGGTGTGCAAATGCACTATTCTAATTTTATTTGCTAAGAGAGTCAGCTTTTGTTTTGCCACCAGAGACATAACGATTGGTGTTTGTCTTTTTTTTACAATAGCCTTATTTCTTTGTTTGTTATTCTATACACAATAGCATCATAATTGCATGTTACTAACTTTGCCTTTTATAAAAGTATTGTGAAATGCTCTCCTCAAAGGTAGATTTGCTGCCCGTTGATTTTATATGCCATGCCTCATCATTTTAATGCACCGATCCCTATTTCATGTATCACTGTTCATTTTCGGTTGTTTACCTGTATCTAACTTTCTTTTTCATCACTTACCAGCACAATGGAAGAAGCTCAGAATCATGTGGTACAACACACCTCTAAAGAAAAAAGCCTTGAGATCACCGCTTTACCGAAGTTGTAATGATCCGACAATTAAAGCCAACATCTCACAAAGAAAGTGGTCGAAGCGGTTTACGAAAATGGACTTCAGTGACTTACGAAAAGGATGCGCCTTGAGTTTCGGAAAAAAAAAGAAAGGTTTTGTCAGATCCCGATAGATCAAGAGGTATGTATAAACTCAGCAATACGCATAAAACATACCACCACCTGATTTTTCTAATAACAAATAATTATCGAGGCAATGCTATATTGTGGTAACATGAATATTAGAGAATTCGACTATTTCAACCCGAAAATCAAGCTGGGGAGGTTTACGTGATTTCAAGTTCATCTCGTGAGCCAACAAATCCTTACCAACAAGCATTAACAACAAAACAAGCCTCAAATTTGGGAAGCCACAAAGTTTGATGCTTATAAAGCACCAAACATGCACGAGCACTACTTTGATTTTGTTTTGTATAACGACCAATCATAGTGGTTCTACGAAGATGCGATAGCGAATGCAGACCCAATTATGACGGTAACTTTTCTACTATCAATATTTTTGGAGCAACTGCCGTGCCACATCCTAACATTGACCGGTGATAGATTACATAGGATGTTTTGCGGCTCGATGCAGGTCATGGCAAAACAAATGCCGCCCAACAAGAAACTGCATGAAAAGTCGATATCGAAAATCGTGTACATTGATTCATGCGCGATATTTTTTGAAAAGATCCACTGAAAGATTATCACATCTACAATGACATGGCAATCTTTGCAGCAGTAATGTTGTTGAGTTCACCATGTGGACCCACATGGTACGTAAAATTTGAAGAGGCTCACCAAGCAACACAACACCGGTTATAATTGCTGCCGCTCTTGCCGAATGAAATTCAGAGGTATTGCATAAACAGATTATAAAAAACTTTAGTGTCAAATTCTTACCAAAGTGTGAAACAATACTATGCGGTGATTACGGCCAATGAAAGAACGCTCGCAACGCGTACTACTTGAATCCACAAATACCCGGTGATGAGGCACGAAAGGTGAAATATTTGATCCATGCATTTAACGCCGCACCATCTGCATAAGATTTGGTAATTCTAATTTTGCAACACACAACAGCACAAAAAGAAAAGCAAAGAAAACACCACCCCCAGATTACAAAGACTCCATATGAAGTCAGAAAAGAAAAGTGCTTGAATAGATTTTGAAGACACTGGTAAACCAAGATCCTAAAACGTATTCGGTAAGTTTCCTGTAATGCAAAATTTAACAAATCAACATTCAATTACACCCCCGAAAAAAAAATTTAATGTAAAAAAAAAAAACCTAAACTATTTGCGCAAACATTTACAGGGAGTGTTTTTCATAGTCGAGGCAACAATCACCGGTATCAACATCAAGAGAGACTGGTACTACATGTATTGCAGCGAATGTGCTTCAAAAGTGAAAGAAGAAGGAGGAATGTATGCGAAACCGAAACCAAGAAAAAAGAAACATCCTATAAGTACATAATTTCCTACCTTCATATAATATTAAAAACACAATATGTCATTAAAATTAAACCCTCAGTTTCACTTGATGCACCACGCAGTTTAATTTCAAAGCTTTTATCATAGACCTATCCGAATAGTGGAGGTCACTTTCTTCATCCAAGAGAAAAGATGTTATGTGGTATTCGTGCTTTTCGCCGCAAAGCATAAAGCGAAGACTTCTCAGAAATACACGAAGAGATTTTGCCATTGAAGGGCATAAAAATGTCTTCCACTCCATTCAAAGACATTAGGTAGGCCAGGAGATTTTATTGTTGCTAAAGTTTTTAGCAAAAACAAAAGGCAAGAAGCAACCATCAAGATGATAGAACCATCCCAAGGTAGCACCATCTAAATCAACAAACTATCTTACTCACAACAAACACTCCTGGCTACAAATATTTAATGTTTGGTTGTGCATGCATAGGAGCATCAGCAGTAGTTCCAACACCAGCAAACCAGCAATGCCTCGAGAAACAACAACCTGAGCAAAGTGCCGTTCGAAAACAAAGGAAATGAAGGCGCAACGCTACAAATTTAATACACAATTTTATTAAATAAAAGATGTCATGCCTGTGTCATTTGCAAATGCAAATACCAATTATTGGTTTACGACACACTAGAAACACCAACAACACTTGGCACAGTAACAGTCATGGAGGATTTAGAAGACCAAAAACAAAGACTAAGCAACTCAAAGAGTGTGATAAGAGCATTATTTCAAGATGAGAATGAAGATGCGAAGAAACAAAAAGGTTAGCCCTACAAATATTTACCGCCCATTTTATTCAATTCAATATCTTACAATCGATTTTCATGGGTCACACACAAGCACTACAACAACACTCATTGTAAGATCACTGACACACACAACTGCAAAAACAACCAACAACAGAGAACACACTTAGTAGACACACACTTAGAGATCCATCAAGCCCACGAGTTTCGGATAAAGATGTCATTGTTCGAGCATTCACCCGCCTCGCCGATACGCATCTGCATGATCTTTTGATCATCTTTACCATGAACCCCCTCAAATATTCTCATTGTTTTGAGCATGCGTGTTTCCAACACTCTCCAATTCTTGAATGAAGCTGAGCCTTTCTTGAGTGATTTGAAGCAATCTTCCCGCAAGTGCATTCATTAGTTGTGCCATACCAATATCTTCACCGGAGGCTTGGTAGCAGAACACTAACATATCGTGCCGGTTGTTAGAATTTGCATCGTCTCTAAGCTTATCACACCTAGGATATCTAGACATTTCCTTATCTCACTTCTTTATCACAACTTAAAAAATATAGTGGTTCACTAAAAAGGTGGGTTAGCTGTCTTAAATAGGCAAGCAACAAATAGAAACAGAAGACAGATACATACATTACTATTTATTGGATTTGTTTTTTTGATTTAATTTATCCATGCTAAAGTTACACCTTTTATTATTACTTTTATTCATCAGACCAATCTACACATGCATGTTTCTCAAACATAAACACAAACTTTATTAAACACATACATATTATATCACGCTGCACATTAACATTTAGAAATCAATTAGTCCGTTAAGCTTCATGGCAAACACATCCTTATCACGAGCACTTAAATCCAATGCATCTACCATCATTATCATTTCATCAACTTTTTGCTTATTCTGAAGTTCCTTTGAGTGCTCCGAGAGATTGCCTTTTTTGTTGATTACTTTGACCACTAAACAATTAGTTTATGATAAAATAACATTCACACTTTATATTTTAAATATCCCCAGTATAGGCCTTTTTCATGCCTATTCCACATCTCCAATCCTCGCCTCATAATTCAGCCCTCATATGATGCATGTTGTTCCCATATTATTGAACAACAAAAAAAAATGCCAGCCATCCAACTGCTTTAAAGTCCAACTGCTTTAAAGCCCAGCCACATATTGGCACTAATTTTGTTTTTTCACTTACATATGCTCACAAGATTTACTATTTCTCGAACACACATCCAAAAACAGAAGGTTGTTAAGATCGGATCCCCTAGGATCAAGCTTTGCAAGATCGTGGTCGTAAGATCGGATCGAGATCCTAAGATCCTACTACAACGTCATTTTTTAATAGTCTTTGTAATATTATTCAAATCTACAAATGATTATCTATCATTAATCAAAATTATATGAATGTTTTATGAAAATATTGTCCTAAATTATGAATAATTGAATGTTTAGAAAGAATCACAAGTTGTTTTCTTAATTCTATTAAAAGATAATCCATAACTTTGTAGTTTTTTAGTTTGCGATTCGAGAAACGTAAGATCGGATCGGATTAGATCTTAAGATCCTACGGTCAAGATCTGGATCCTGTAAGATCTTAAGCTTTCTAAGATCCTACGTAGGATCCGGATCGTTTTTGCTTTGTAGAATCGTAAAATCGTAAGATCCTAAGATCAAGATCGGGATCCTTACAACTATGACAAATGATTCCTGGTTTTGCATACGACTTTTCTCTTCTCACATCCTGCACACCTATCAAAGGCTAGCACACCAATTATTTATACAGTTACCTGATCTTGGAACCACAAACCACCACTCAACCATAAGCAGTGCTGTTTAACTTCAACCAATGACACATTAAAAACAGCAGAAACCAAAATTATTGACCATGCCCTTTCACACTTCTTAAATCCTTTGCATTTATTAACCTTTAACATAAAACAAAAAGAAACATTAATACACAAAGACAACGTTTTATTCATAACAAAATTCAAATACTTGGTTGAAGAAAATACATTAAAATGCAAGAAACTTAAAATTCATGCAACCTTGCTAGCAATATAGTCACTAGCACCAATCACCATGAGCAACCAGACTAACCCTTTAGATCCATGAAACCTACATGACGTTGCTTTTCAGCCCTCCCTTCACGAGCTAAATCCAAACCACAACCAGCGCTAACTAAGATATCTGGTCTCTGCTGCGTCTCCAACATGCACTCAACTCGCATCGAGAAACATCATCAAATGGACTAAAAGATGCCTTCTTGAATTAGTCGATCTCTTCTCTCATCTTAGCCTCAAGATCGCAGACATTTGCGGAAATGTACATGATCATACTCTCATTCTCTCTCCATTCTTGCACAAACAGATACTTAAAGCAATTTTGGAGCTTATTAGAACCTCAACACTCCTTTAAATGGTCAATGTTTGGTGTTACACCCATTGGTGGTTAGATGTGAGGTGAATGCAAAATGCCTAACCAAAGTCATCCTTATATAGGCAACAAAAACAAACAGGGTGTAAAACAATTAATTTAAAAATAAAATGGTAAAAAAAATAAAAATAAAATAATAATAACAACACATTCATGTAACTCAAATCACGCACAAAGAGGTGAGCTTTATTGATGCAAACAATATTTTACAACATGAACTACAAACATGACCTCACCATAACACTGCTTCGCCGAAACAAGCCAACACCTAAAACCGCTTAATCATATTGCTCCATAGTCAGCACATGATGGCGCTTCTGAGTACATGCTTCATGCACTATATCAACAAGGACAACCATTGCAGACAACAACTGATAGTCTTTGTTCTGTGCTTGCTGCAAACACGCTAGGCCATTAACTGCTACAAGATCAGTTGAGCTGAAACCTTCACCCTCTCTCAGCAGCTCCCTTTTTTTTAACGATTCTTGCACGCACTTCATCACATTTTTCATTCAGTACAATAATCAGCCCTTCGATATCACACTCTTCATGCAAAAAACAGAACGGAAAGCTCCGTGCAGCTTATCGAGAACCGCGCATGCTTCTTTCAGTTCATCAAACTTAGGAGTCGTTCCCATTTTTTCGCACACACTTGCTGAGAAATGATTGCTAAGGTCTAGCTCTGAATGACACACACATGTCCACTACTTATATATACAGTAGCTGTACCAATATAACTGTGCATAGTACATCTAACCAAACTACAACATGGTTGCATTGTTATTGCATTTACTTTTACCAGTTTATACTTAACCATCACAATAACAATTTGTTTCTGCTTCCACTGTATTTTCATGTGTTTCTGAGAAATAATACTTACCTTTATCTATTTACTTTTACCTTCTTTCACTAATGCTATTATTTTTATTATGTTTGTCCAGTCGCAATCGAACCTGCAGCTGCAGAGAAAAGGAAGACAAGGAACACTGAAAAAAAGAAAGAAATCTAACCATTAGCTTACCGATGTGGATGTTTAAAATTACAGCCTTAAAACTTGATGTGTTTTGAAACATATTTCCAGCTCTAGCTGCTGAAATATGTTCCCAAACATTGTATTCTTTTGTGTCGAAGTTAGACAAAAGGCATGGCATGTATGCATGCCAAGATGCTGATATTTTGTGCCGCGCTTATAGGCTGGCAACAGAAGTATGCAATGGCATACAGAACTGGTGTTCTTATGTGACAATCTTGCAGCATAACTGTAGAACTATGCAAAGGTTGGATGCAACATATTTTGCGCATCATTTCCAGCACTTGGTACATATGAAACTGATGTGTGTTTTTAAACATTTGCCAAGCTTTGTATGCTGCAGACTCTTACAACAGCTATTGTTGCAACCTTATGATTTTCTAGCAACATAAACATGTGCTCAAAGATTGTGGTCTTTATCTTCGACAATTTATTTGCTACATATTTAATGAAAACACCCGCGGCAACGCGCGGGCTCGAAACCTCGTAGTGTACTACTTATTTTCATACCCATAAAAACAACACATTATTCTTTTTTGAAAAAGTAACAAAAAAGTAAATATGCAAATAACATGAACATATGCTTGTCTCCATATTGACCAATAAACTAATTAAACAAAACAAATATTCTATTGTTTCTTGAAAAGTTCAAAATGTCTTCTATCAATCATAACTTTACAAACAAAAAACACACACGTAAAGAAATGTGGATGTAAAACATGATGTGGGTCTATGATCCTAAAAAACCTCATGGGCTGTAACAATAAGCTAAAAATCAGACTAATATCTGAATTTTTATAACAAATTTTTGACACACATTTTTAACTTAGGAAACACATAATAATATTTGGGCCCATATAAATAACCTCCTAATTAACTAAAAACCCTAAAAAGACCGAACCACATAATTATTTGTGTTTTGTTGTGGTCTTTTTCACATGTTCTTTGTAGTTGTGTTCTTGTGTTTGTGATTCGAAATCATATCTATGTTTTCAAGAAATGAAAATCTGATTTGAAGGTACGATGTTCGATCGACACTTAACATTTTTGTATATGTGTTATTAGTGATCATAAGGGTTTTAGATTGGATTTTTATTTGGGCATTTTTGTGTTTGTGAGATTCGTGGTCATACGGGTTTAGATTGGATTTTTATATGGGGTTCGTGTTTTGTGTGATTCGTGATCGTGTATGATGGTTACTATGATTTATAAAATAGAAGTTGGTTTTAGTAGCGTGACATTTTTAGGTTCGACATCTATTTAAACATTATTGTATTTGCGAAATTTTGATAATAAGGGTTTTGGATTGGTTCTTTATCATGTCAAATTTGTGTTTGTGTGATATGTAATAATAAAACTCTTATTAATTACATTAACCCGTCAGTTTCAGGTTCGATCTCTATTTGAGCATTTCTTTTTATTTGTGTTATGTTTAATAAAAGCGTGTATGATTTGATGTTTTTGGGCATAAATTTATTTATAAGCTTACGGAACTATGGCTTATACAACAATTATTTTATTTTATTATTTTTTTTGTGACGAATAGTCTAACACGCTATAATGTGATCAATCTATGATTAAAATAACAATCCAAGAAGGAAAAATTGTATGATGTTATTTTCTGAACAAAAAGTAAAATGATTTGGTCTTACTAACTGCCAACTAATTTCATTAATCACAAGTTTCATTTCATTTATATTTGTGTGCATCTTTATTTTGTTGATAACAATTGGCCCATAAGCTCATATTTACTAAAAAGTAAAACCCTACACATATGGTTTAACACATAGTAAAATCCTTGTTTTTTCATTTTCAGTGGTTATTTGATTGTGATTGGTGATCACAAGATGGGTGGTAATTTGTGATTGCAATTTTTACCAACAAATATTACTTTTTAGTTCAACCAATTTCAGGTTAGTTTTTTATTTTATTTTATTTTATTTATTAATATATTATATTTTTTTAAAATTTAAGTATTTATTTGATTCATCTTTATACAAGGTTTGGATCTAATTTGGGTAAAAGGTTTTAACCCGATAACAGTCGTTTTTCATCTAATTTTTAATTGTTGATTTACGAATTTGTTAGATTATTAGATTTGTGGTTTTTTTATTTGTTTACGGTACTTTATATTATTATCTGACTAACACTTTAAAGTATGACGCTTTTACTTTCGATCTCCATCTAAATTTTTAATGTCATTCGTTTGATTTATGAAAATAGGGTTTTAGATTAGATCTCGATTTAGGTATCTTCCTATGCGTGAGATTTGCGATTATACGCAACGGTAACTATAATTTACCATGTTAATTTAACTAACACGTTAACTTTTTTTTACCGTTTCAGGTCCCGTAAATCAGCATAACTCAATGACACCCTCAACGTGAGCAACACCTCTACATCGCAGTCAATCGGGTCACTTTCATCAAACTCACCCGATCGACACACCTAACACCAACCGGTAAAACTATCTGACCCGGCCGATCGACACACGTCACCATTATTTAATACCTCACGTGCCATGCCTCAACTCCCATTCTTGGGTCTACTTTCATCATCTTCACAAAACAATAACCATTTAAGTAGTCTAATAAAAGCAGGAGCACCTCCTCACCAAAAACCAACCAAACAAACCAAACCCCCAACCAAACTACACTTAATTCCAACTACTACTTTCTTCTCCCCATTCAAATTCCAATGCTCAAAATCTCCTCTTTTTGTTAAATCACAACTTAATCTTCAAGGCTTCAGCTCATCTTCTACTGATCAAAGGTTAGTTTTTTGATCATGGGTTGTCTTGATTTTGTGTTTTTTGATATGGGTTTTTGGAATTAAGTTGATTGAAGTTGAAAAAAGTGAATCTTGGTAGCTCATTTCTTGATTTTGGGGGTAAAAATGGTTATTTTATCCACTTGGTTAGTTTTTTTGATCATGGGTTGTTTAAATTTTGTGTTTTTTGATATGGGTTTTTGGAATTAAGTTGATTGAAGTTGAAAAAAGTGAATCTTGGTAGCTCATTTCTTGATTTTGGGGGTAAAAATGGTTCTTGTCTTGCAGTTGGTTAGTTTTTTTGATCATGGGTTGTTTAAATTTTGTGTTTTTTTATATGGGTTTTTGGAATTAAGTTGATTGAAGTTGAAAATTTTGGATCTTTATAGCTCATTTGATGGTTTTTGGGGGTAAAAATGGTTTTTTTTTTTACTGAAATTAGTAAGTTTTTTGCTTCATCAATTTGGTAAAATTTGTGGCTTTTAATATGGGTTTTTGAAATTGAGTTGATTAAAGTTAAAAAATAGTGAATCTTTAACTGATATTAGAAAGTTTTTTGGATCATCAATTTGGTAAAATTTTATGTTTTTGATATGGGTTTTTGAAATTAAGTTGATACAAGTTAAAAAAATTGAATCTTGGTAGCTCATTCCCATGATTTTGGGGGTAAAAATGGTTTTGTTACTGAAATTAATAAGTTTTTTGGATCATCAATTTGGTAAAACTTTGTGTTTAAGTTAAAAAGATTCAATTTTGTTTACTGAGTGACTGTCATTTCTTGATCTTGAGGTCATTTTTATAAAATTGTTATGTTTTTGGATCATGGGTTATCTTAATTTTGTGTTTTTTGATATGGGTTTCTAAAATTCAATCTTTTTAACTGGGTCTGAGTCATTTTATGTTTTAGGGGGTAAAATGGGTTTTACTTAAAATTGTAATGTTCTTTGATATGGGTAAAAATTTGTTTTATTGATTTTAAGTAGTAAAGATTGAATCTTTTTAAGTTAGCGTGTTTCATTTCATTGTTTCGAAGTTTAGTTTTTGTTATCATGCTTGAGTAATGAGTATCATGTTTAAGTAACTTGAATTATGTTTAAGAAGGTTTGGTGATCAATTGGATATGATGCTGAATTATATACTTTTATAATATAAAAAGCCAATTTTGGACTTGAGTTTATACAAATAATTGAAAAATAATTCATCAACTCTGACTTTTGTGGACCCATTGTTCACTTTTTGATTGGATCATATCTTTTTTTTTTTAAATAAAGAATTCATCAAAAAAGTTTGAGTTTTATATTGAGTTTGATATCTTTGCGATACTTCATACATAGTTTAATGGCGTTATTGAATTTTCTTCGAAATAAAAAGTTTCTATGAATTCTGATAGTCAAGTACGCCGTGTTTGACTTCATAATTTTCAACGTCCTTTCGTTACTGGATTAAAAGGATACATAACGGCTTTAAATACAGGTTCACTTTACATAAATGTAGAGTTAATAGATAGTTAATTATAAAGTAGAGGTGTTCTAAAGTTGGATTGCTTTGATTGGCAGTGAAAACATGTCGGAAGCTCAACGGATGCCTCTAACTGGAAGTTTCAACTACGGTAATGGCCACCACATGAATGGAGTGATTTCACTTCGTTCTTCTGCAAGTAGAACTGCCATTGATGAATTTTGTAATGCACTTGGAGGCAAGAGGCCGATACATAGTATTTTGATTGCAAATAATGGAATGGCGGCCGTAAAGTTTATAAGAAGCGTGAGGACATGGAGTTATGAAACGTTTGGTTCAGAGAAAGCGATTTTGTTGGTAGCTATGGCTACACCGGAGGATATGAGGATAAACGCTGAGCATATTAGAATTGCTGATCAGTTTGTTGAAGTCCCGGGTGGTACAAACAATAATAACTATGCAAATGTGCAACTCATTGTAGAGGTAATTAAGTTTTATTTATTGATTTTACGTTCGCTATATTTAGTTGCATATTTCAAACTACTTATTTCAAATAGCAATAGGCAGTTTTGATATGCAATCCCGTTATCCAAACAACACCTAAATCAGAATGTCTAAAAGTATTATAATGACAAAAAGATTGGGCGTTAACACTATACAAGGTTAAAATATCATTATTCTTATAAATTTAAATTTGGTGATTTCAGACTGCTGAAATAACACATGTTGATGCCGTTTGGCCCGGTTGGGGACATGCATCTGAAATACCTGAACTACCTGATGCATTGGAGGCTAAAGGCATTGTATTTCTTGGGCCACCAGCTACATCCATGGCAGCTCTTGGAGATAAAATCGGTTCTTCTTTAATTGCACAAGCGGCTGATGTACCAACACTTCCATGGAGTGGTTCTCATGTAAGTTTTCTCAACACTTCCATGGATTACACTTATAAATATCCTTCGTTATGACTCTTATTATTTAAAAATCGCATCTTTTAGGTGAAAATTCCTGCGGATAGCTGTCTGGTCACAATTCCAGATGATGTATATAGACAAGCTTGTGTGTATACAACGGAAGAAGCAGTTGCTAGTTGTCAAGTTGTTGGTTATCCGGCGATGATTAAGGCATCATGGGGTGGAGGTGGAAAAGGCATAAGAAAGGTATGCTTATTTACCTTTGTAATTTGTTTCCGCCTTTGACTTTTAAGAGTCGATAAGTAAGAATAATCGTATCTACAAATTGAAACTTTAGGTTCATAACGACGAAGAAGTCAAGGCACTTTTCAAGCAAGTTCAGGGTGAAGTCCCTGGTTCCCCTATATTTATCATGAAAGTTGCTTCTCAGGTTAGACAATGCTTTTAATCACAATGCAACTTTGATATGTAGCTTGTATTAGAAAATCTCATAATTTTATATGGAAAACAGAGTCGACATCTAGAAGTTCAACTACTCTGTGATCAGCATGGCAATGTAGCAGCTTTACATAGTCGTGATTGCAGTGTTCAAAGGCGTCATCAAAAGGTAAATCTATTTTTGTCATTACTTTATTCTTTTTGTTGGTCTTGTTTTGTTTCTCTAATTTCTTTTTTGTTATTCAAGATTATCGAGGAGGGACCGATTACTGTAGCTCCACAAGAGACAATAAAGAAGCTGGAGCAAGCTGCAAGAAGATTAGCAAAATCGGTTAATTACGTTGGAGCTGCCACTGTAGAGTATCTGTATAGTATGGAAACCGGGGACTACTATTTTTTGGAGCTTAATCCCCGTTTACAGGTGCATGTGGCATTCATCATTCATTTTTCTGTTTGTGGGTCCAATGTACTTGATCTGTCAGTCCCAGAATATGGCAAAAATAAGCATAACGGAATTTCTTACATTATTCATTTGTAGGTGGAGCATCCTGTCACGGAGTGGATAGCTGAAATTAATCTACCTGCAGCACAAGTTGCGGTTGGAATGGGCATTCCTCTTTGGCAAATTCCCGGTACGGTTGACTTTTTTGTTTGTGAAAAGTCATAGTAGTTTAAAGCTATCTGCTAAACGTACATTTTTTTTTTCTTTCTAACTGTGCTTATATTTTGACTTATTTGTTTAGAAATAAGACGGTTCTATGGAATGGATAATAGTGGAGGATACGATGCTTGGAGGGCAACATCGGTCAATGCAACCCCGTTTGACTTTGATAAAGCAGAGTCTATCAGGCCAAAGGGTCATTGTGTTGCAGTACGTGTGACAAGTGAGGATCCTGATGATGGTTTTAAACCCACTGGTGGGAAAGTTCAGGTTCGAAAAAAAACTTTTCTATATTATCGCATAAAAAAGTAAAATTCTTTATGCATCATTTACTAACTTGAATTTATACTTTCAGGAACTAAGTTTTAAAAGCAAGCCGAATGTGTGGGCTTATTTCTCTGTCAAAGTACGGCCGCTTTTCAGTTATATTTTGATTTTAATACCCGAATTTAAAACTAAACTTTTATTTACAAACACCTCTTGAAATTTGCAGTCAGGAGGAGGCATTCACGAGTTCTCAGATTCTCAATTTGGTAAGAAGATTAAATCTTGTTTTACTTAACTTGACTTTTACTAGATTCTTTAAACACCTTCATGTTCTTATTTTCATTTTATTTCTATATTTTCAGGTCATGTTTTCGCTTTTGGAGAGTCAAGAACGTTGGCTATTGCAAATATGGTTCTTGGGTTGAAGGAAATTCAAATTGTGGTGAAATCCATTACTAATGTTGATTATACAATCGACTTGTTACATGTCAGTATTCAAGGATTTTTAATTCACAATCTTTTATTTTTAATCAATCAATTACTTAAAATGTACAATCTTTATTTTAGGCTCCGGATTATAGAGATAACAAAATACATACGGGTTGGTTAGATAGCCGAATTGCAATGCGAGTGAGAGCAGAAAGACCCCCTTGGTATCTTTCAGTAGTCGGAGGTGCTCTTTACGTAAGTACATTTATAATACCGTTTGATTCGTATAATAATCATCTTTTCAAGTACTCTTGACTCACTGTTGTCTTTTGTTGACCTCAGAAAGCTGCTGCTAGAAGTGCAGCCATGGTCTCGGACTATGTTGGCTATCTCGAAAAGGGTCAGATCCCTCCTAAGGTATCACACATTTCAATATATTAAGTTTTCATTTTTATTTCGTCATGTGAGCTTTTCTGATTAGTTTTTCTAAACTTGCAGCATATATCGTTGGTCAATTCTCAAGTTACTTTGAATATAGAGGGTAGTAAATACACGGTAAGTAACATCATAAATGCCTATCCTTTTTGCATTTGTTCTGTTTCTTATAATTCATGCATTTTTTTCTTAGATTGATATGGTAAAAGAGGACCGGAGGTTATAGATTGAAAATGAATCAATCCGAGATTGAAGCAGAGATACATACGCTACGTGATGGAGGCTTATTAATGCAGTTGGATGGGAACAGTCATATCATATACGCAGAGGAAGAGGCAGCTGGTACCCGTCTCCTGATCGATGGAAGAACTTGCTTGCTTCAGGTTTTGACAACTATTTTGTACGAATAAACTTTATTAATTAAATTATTGGATGCTAACTTTAGTTTACATGTTTATAGAATGATCACGATCCTTCTAAATTGAAGGCGGAAACACCATGCAAGCTTCTAAGATACTTGATCTCAGATGGTAGCCATGTTGATGCCGACACACCTTATCGGGAAGTTGAAGTTATGAAGATGTGTATGCCGCTTCTTTCACCGGCTTCTGGAGTCATACAGTTTAAGATGTCCGAAGGTCAAGCTATGCAGGTTAGATCATATAAGCCTTGATTCTTTTTAATATGTATTCAGTTTCATATATGTCAATTGATATCTAATTAACTAATCTCTTCATTTGTAGGCTGGTGAGCTTATAGCAAGGCTTGATCTTGATGATCCATCTGCTGTTAGAAAAGCCGAGCCTTTTAATGGAAGCTTTCCTGTCCTCGGATCTCCAACTGCCATTTCAGATAAAGTTCATCAGAAGTGTGCTGCAACTCTAAGTGCCGCTCGAATGATTCTGGCAGGATATGATCACAACATTGACGAGGTAATTTTTTAGTTTTCATCTGAATTGTACATTATTTTTATCTTTATAAATTTTGTTAACTCGTTTAAATTTCATTTGTAGGTTGTGCAAAACCTGCTCCGTTGTCTTGATAGTCCCGAACTTCCGTTCCTTCAATGGCAAGAATGCTTTGCAGTTCTTGCAAATCGACTTCCTAAAGATTTAAAAAACAGCGTAAGTTTACTTCATATTATTCCTTTTTTTCTTTTTAAATAAAATATTGGGACGTATCTTTCTAATATTAATTTTGTATATGCAGTTGGAATCAAAGTTCAAGGAGTACGAAAGAGTTTCTGTTCAACAAACTATTGACTTCCCTGCTAAAGTTTTACGTGGAATTCTTGAGGTTATTTGTCATCGATCTTCTTTTTATTTATTTATTTATTTGCATCTTTTTTTCTCATGTTTAAATACGTAATATAATATTGCTATTGTTTGCATAGGCCCACATTGGATCTTGTTCAGAAAAGGAAAACGGAGCCCAAGAAAGACTCGTTGAGCCATTAATGAGCCTCGTCAAGTCATATGAAGGTGGTAGGGAGAGTCATGCACGTGGAATCGTTCACGCTCTTTTTGAAGAGTACTTATCCGTTGAAGAGTTATTTAGTGACAACATTCAAGTGCGTATTTTTTTCTATTTTTTGTTAGTTACTGATTACATTTTTTTTACAATTATTAAAACAAAAGCCTTTTCTTTTCAGGCTGATGTAATAGAACGTCTTCGACTCCAATACAAGAAAGATCTCTTGAGGGTTGTCGACATCGTGCTTTCTCATCAGGGTGTTAAGATTAAAAACAAGCTGATACTACGATTGATGGAGCATTTAGTTTACCCCAATCCAGCTGCGTATAGGGAAAAGCTCATACGGTTTTCTCAACTCAACCACATGAGTTATTCTGAGGTTAATAACGTCATTCAACATACTAACAATGAAATTGTTTTGTTTTTGTCAAATTCTAATTTATGGTTTTTAAATAATATTAACAGTTAGCGTTGAAGGCAAGTCAACTGCTTGAACAAACTAAACTAAGTGAACTTCGTTCAAGTATAGCTAGAAGTCTTTCCGAATTAGAAATGTTTACGGAAGAAGGTGAAAGTATGGATACCCCTAAGAGGAAGAGTGCTATTAATGAAAGAATGGAGGATATTGTGAGCGCTCCATTGGCGGTTGAAGATGCTCTTGTGGCTCTTTTTGACCATAGTGATCACACCCTTCAAAGGCGTGTTGTTGAGACCTATGTTCGAAGACTGTATCAGGTATTATTGATTTTCATATAAATGTTTAACGAGTTTTGGAAAAAGATGGTTTTTACTGACCACTCACCTTGTATGTATTATTAGCCGTATCTCGTGAAAGGGAGTGTGAGGATGCAATGGCACAGAGCGGGACTTATTGCATCATGGCAATTCATGGAAGGGCATATCGACGAAACGAACGGTTCCGCCTTTGAAATGACTGAAACGCCCTTGGTGGACAAGAAATGGGGAGCTATGGTTATTATTAAATCTCTTCAGCTTTTGCCTGATGTGATAAGTGCGGCTCTTAAAGAAACAACTCACAAATTTCCTAGCACAAGTCAAGAACGGCCTGCTGATTCTAGTAAGCATGGTAATATGATGCACATTGCATTGGCCGGTATCAACAACCAGATGAGCTTGCTTCAAGACAGGTATGCAATGTTTACTTTCGATACTTTTTTGCATAATTGGAAACTGTCTCTCGATACTTTACCCATTCAAGGAGACGATTTCTGTAATTACTCTGATATAATTCGGGGTTCTTTTCTGTTTTAACTTAACGAACATATTATCTTGTAAACCACAGTGGTGATGAGGATCAGGCTCAAGAGAGAGTCAACCGATTAGCAAAAATACTTAAAGATAAAGAAGTAAGCTCAAGTCTAAGAACCGCAGGGTATGGAGTTGTTAGTTGTATTATCCAAAGAGACGAAGGAAGAGGCCCGATGAGACACTCGTTTCACTGGTCAGAAGAGAATCAGTATTATGTTGAAGAGCCATTGTTACGTCACTTGGAACCTCCACTATCGATTTACCTTGAACTGGTTTGTACTCAAAACACCCTTCATTGGATTCTTATTTTTTAATGCAAAAAATTACCGTATAAAAAAGGATATGTTTGTTGTTTCAGGACAAACTCAAGGGCTACGAGAATATAAAGTACACACCATCACGTGACCGACAATGGCACATGTATACCGTTGATGCTAAACCACTTCCAGTTCAAAGAATGTTTCTTAGAACTCTTGTAAGGCAACCAACAAAAGAATGGTTCTCAGGGTACCAAGGTTCTGATATATCTCGGTTGAGTTTACCTTTTACGTCAAGGAGTATTTTGAGATCTTTAGTCACGGCTATGGAAGAGTTGGAACTTCATGTTCATAATGCTACCGTTAAATCTGACCATGCGCATATGTACCTTTACATATTGAAAGAACAACAGTTAGATGATCTTGTTCATTACTCACAGTAAGCATTCCGTCATTCTATTTTCCTGAATTGTTTTATTGCGTTCACTAGTTTTTTTCCCCTAACGATAACATGTTGTGAACAGGAGAGTGAATGTCGATTCTGGGTCGGAAGAAGGTACGGTCGAGACCCTTTTGGTGAATTTGGCTCGTGAAATTCACACACTCGTTGGTGTAAAGATGCATCGTTTAGGTGTTTTTGAGTGGGAGGTGAAGCTTTGTATGGCTGCTTCTGGTCAAGCAAACGGTGCTTGGAGGGTTGTGGTCACAAATGTGACCGGTCAAACGTGTGTTGTTAATGTATGTTTTTTTAAGGATATTTTGGACATTTTGACTACAGTTAAACTTTTTAGTGCCTAAAGTTGATTAATCGGGATTTTTGGTTTTAGGTGTACCGTGAACTGGAGGATGCTGATAAACATAAGGTGGTTTATCATGCGACGTCTACGCCAGGCCCCCTACATGGTGTACCCGTGAGCACACCATTTCAGCCTTTGGGATTACTCGATCAGAAACGTCTTTTGGCTAGGAAAAGCAATACTACTTACTGCTACGACTTTGCCCTGGTATAGTTACCATTTTGCCCTTCTAAACATTTGAACAGTTTTTGAACAATACTGCTTGCTGCTCGACATTACAGAAGTACTTGTCTTTATCGATTTTACTTGTATTTGCAGGCGTTTGAAGCAGCCGTTGAGAATATTTGGTCCAAACTACCTAATGAAACCAGGCCCGAGGGTAAACTCGTAAATGTAAGAGAGCTTCGTTTGCTGATCCAAAAGGCTCATGGGTACCCGCGGCAGTAAACCGTGAACCGGGCAAAAACAATGTTGGCATGGTAGCATGGACCATGGAACTTTTCACACCCGAGTTTCCTTACGGAAGAACCATTATGGTAGTTGCAAACGACGTCACCTTTAAAAACGGGTCATTCGGTCCCATTGAAGACGCTTTCTTTGAGGCTGTAACTGATCTCGCGTGTGCCAAAAAACTCCCTCTCATCTACTTAGCTGCAAATTCCGGAGCCCGTATCGGTGCAGCTGAGGAAGTTCGAGCGTGTTTTAAAATCGGGTGGTCCGATGAATCGAGTCCTGATTCGGGTTTCCAGTATTTATACCTAACCCCCGAAGATTACACACGGATCAAATCATCGGTTATTGCACATGAAATTACTGTCGAAAATGGTGAAACGAGATGGGTTATCGATACAATTGTCGGGAAAGAAGATGGACTCGGTGTTGAGAATTTGAGCGGGAGTGGGGCGATTGCCGGTGCGTATTCAAAAGCTTATAAAGAAACTTTCACTTTAACGTATGTGACGGGAAGAACCGTTGGTATTGGTGCTTATTTAGCTCGTCTCGGGATGAGGTGTATCCAACGGTTAGACCAACCGATTATTTTAACGGGTTTTTCTGCATTGAATAAGCTTTTGGGCCGGGAAGTTTACAGCTCGCAAATGCAACTTGGTGGGCCCAAGATTATGGCGACAAATGGTGTTGTCCATTTAACTGTATCAGATGATCTTGAAGGTGTATCGGCTATTCTAAATTGGTTAAGTTTTGTTCCGCCTTATGTTGGTGGGCCGCTTCCTGTTTTGGCACCGGTTGACCCGGTTGAGAGACCCGTCGAGTACCTTCCCGAAAACTCATGTGATCCCCGGGCAGCTATTTCCGGGACTGTTGACGGTAATGGGAATTGGTTAGGCGGGATCTTTGATAAAGACAGTTTTGTGGAGACGTTAGAAGGTTGGGCAAGGACTGTTGTAACGGGTCGGGCTAAACTCGGTGGAGTTCCTGTTGGAATTGTAGCGGTCGAGACACAAACGGTTATGCAAATAATACCTGCTGATCCGGGTCAGCTTGATTCACATGAACGGGTGGTCCCGCAAGCCGGACAGGTCTGGTTCCCAGATTCCGCGAATAAAACCGCTCAAGCGTTAATGGATTTCAACCGTGAAGAGCTCCCGTTGTTTATCATGGCAAATTGGCGTGGGTTTTCCGCGGGTCAACGGGATCTTTTCGAAGGGATTTTACAAGCCGGATCCACCATTGTTGAGAATTTAAGAACTTATAAGCAACCGGTCTTTGTTTACATCCCGAAAACCGGTGAGCTTCGTGGTGGGGCATGGGTTGTTGTCGATAGCCGTATTAATTCCGATCATATCGAAATGTTTGCTGAAACAACCGCCAAAGGTAACGTTTTGGAACCCGAAGGTATGATTGAAATCAAGTTCCGAAACAAAGAGTTATTAGACTGCATGAGTCGTCTCGACCCAAAAATTCAAGCCCTTAAGGTCAAACATCAAGAAAATAAATTCGATCAATCGATAACCGAGCAAATAAAAGCCCGCGAGAAACAGCTTCTACCAATCTACACTCAAATCGCTACCAAATTTGCTGAGCTGCACGACACATCATTCCGAATGGCTGAAAAGGGTGTGGTTAAACAGGTTGTTGACTGGAAAGAATCTCGGTTTTTCTTCTATAAAAGACTTCAACGTAGGCTTGCTGAGGCTTCTTTAATTAGCACTGCACGAGAAGCTGCTGGTGAAACACTTTCTTACAAGTCTGCTTACGATATGATCAAACAATGGTTTTCGCGGCGAAAAGTGAAGACTTGTGGGCTGACGATGACGTGTTTTTCACATGGAAAAACGACGCGTTTAACTATAACTCTAAGTTAGCTGAACTGCGTGCACAAAAGGTCTCGAATCAGTTGGTGAAGATTGGCAGTTCACCGTTGGATTTACAAGCTCTACCGCAGGGGATCGCTGCACTTTTGCAAGGGGTAAAATCATCACTCATTTCATTACTTCGGTTTTTTATTTAGACGGCAGGATTGATTTCAACTTAGGCAATCGTTTTTAATATTTTCGTTTTGTTACGATGCAGGTGAATCCAGCGACTAAAGGTAAATTGGTTGAAGAACTCCGACAAGTACTAGAATTCGCTTATAAACCAATGCCAATGGTCGAGATCTTGCCCGCAAACTGAGAAAAGCTTCTCAAGGAGTGTACATGAACTAGGTCTGATAAATTATTTATTGAGCTTACAGTTATTTTGCATGTTAGTGCTAATTATTTTTCTTAATATAATGTAAAATACAATTGCATTTTTAAGCTTTACATAATTATTATATATCATTGGTATTTTTTTGTAATCTGTTCTTTTTACATGACTGATTCATGGAATAAAAATTTTAAGTGTTTTCGTTACGTTACATTTTTTGGTCGAAATTAGTATACATGCAACGGTATATACTCGGATGAACAATAAAGTAGTCGAATACTTGAGTGGCCTCCGGATACAGTATCTACGGCGATGGATGCTTATTCCATATGTTGAAACATTTGCTATCGTCTTCAACCTCCTCTTTTTCCTTCGGTTTGTGTTTCTTTTCCTTTTCTCGACGTTTCTGCTCTTCTTTTTTGATTCTCTTGAGTTCTTCGCGTTCCTTTGCTTTCTTCTTTTCTTTCGCTTGTTTCTTCTTGTTTCTCTCGAGATGCTCTATTTTCTTGCGCTTCTCTCTTTCGTGTTTCACCTTCTCTTTCATTCGTTTCTTCAGCTTAGCTTTCTCTTTCCGTAGTAGTATCCGCTTCATGATGTCCCAACACATCTTCACTTTGATCTTGTTTTAGAATGAGAATCGATGTTGAAGTTATGTATCAATGTGTAAATGGTATATGCGGTTTCGATTTCATTTATCCGATATGTAACACATTGTGGACAACAAAATTATAACAAAGAGACAAATATTAGACAGAGATGTTGAACTGTTTTTTCAAGGTAAACCAAGAGCAAGTCATTGTATTTGCAAAATTTGAAAAAAGGAATCATTCATTAAACAAATGCTTAATTATTAGCCTAAAACTGTGTGAGACTACTTTTATTAGTTTGTGAAGAAGTGTGTTTTTTCTGCAAACCAACAAACCGCTAACATGTCAACAACAACAACAAAACTTAATCCGCCAGGCAGGTATAGGGAGGTAAAATGTAGACAGATCCTACTCCTACCCAGGGATAAATCCGAGAGTAGAAAGACTGCTTCCAACAAACAGCCTCACAAGTGTATCTTCATAGGATACCTAAAGGAAATTATGGTTACTATTTTTACTATCCACCTGAAAACAAAGTATTTGTGGCTAGGTATGCTGACTTCCTTGAAAGGAATATCATATCTCAAGAATTCAGTGAGAGAGTAATTGATCTTTTTGATGGTCAAGAAGATACATCACCTTCTGAAAATACTAGCCAACTTCAAGAGGATCCTGAAAGTATCGCACCTCCACCTGAAGCTACTCCCATTCATAGGTCTGAAAGGACTATACGTGCCTTAATGTCGAAGTCGAGGAGCATAGTTTAGGGGATCTTGGAGAACCCACTAACTATAAGGATGCCATGGTTGATCCTGAAAAGGACAAATGGAAAGCAGCTATGAATGTGGAGATGAAATCCATTCATGACAATAAAGTCTGGGTTGAAGTAGACCTTCCTCCTAATGCTAAAGTCGTCCGAAGCAACTGATTTTTCAAAAAAAAGACTGACATGGATGGTGAAGTACACACCTATAAGGCTTGTCTAGTAGCAAAAGGCTATACTCAAACCTTTGGGATTGACTATGAGGAAATATTTTCTCCTTTAAAAGACATTTGAGCTATTAGGATTCTTATAGCCATAACGGCGTACTATTACTATGAGATTTGGCAGATGGATGTCAAAACCGCCTTCTTGAATGGTCGCCTTGAAGAAGACATCTTTATGGCGCAACCTTAGGGGTTTGTGAATCCACAATTTCCAAAGCGAGTATGCAAACTTCAAAGATCTATTTATGGGTCGAAGCAGGCATCAAGGCAATGGAATAAGAGATTAGACGAGGAAATCAAGAAATTTGGTTTTACTCAAAATCTTGATGAGCTATGTATATACCATAAGGCTAGTAGGAGTAATGTTACTTTTCTTATCCTGTATGTTGATGACATACTAATTATGGGAAAACATATTCTTATCCTGAGAGCATTGGACTTTGTTTAGCTAGTAGTTTTATGTAAATCTGTGGTTTATATTTGGATAAAGGATGTATTAAATAATTAGAGTTAATTGCATTTTTAGTCCCTGTGGTATGGCCAAATTGGTTGGTCCTTAAAACTTTGAAAGTGCAATGATAGTCCCCATTTTGAAGTTTGGATTGCATTTTTGTTCCTGGATAAAATGAAATGACTAAAATACCCTTTGTCTTATTCAGAGAAGACATAGGTAATTTGGTCATTTCACACCAACCAGGGACCAAAAATACAATCCAAACTTCAAAATAAGGACTATCATTGCACTTTCAAAGTTTTAGAACAAGCCTGCAATTTGACCATACCACGAGGACCTAAATGCAATTAACTCAAATAACTATTATATTATTGAATTAAAGTAATGGGCATGTTTGTTTTCATTAAAAAAAAATTACAAGTTTGGTCCCTGTGGTTTGCTCAGATTTCATGTTTAGTCCCTAAGTCGTTTTAATTACACCAGAGATACCTATTTTTGAAACCTGACACTCATTTAGTCCCTATTTTGGATGGGCCGTTAGTTTCTCCGTTAAGTGTTTGCACGTTAGTCACCGTTAATAATTTTTGCACCGTTAGTCCTATTATTTCAAATAATAGTTTTCGCCAGTTAGTCCCTCCGTTAATAATAGTTTTCGCCCGTTTTTTTACGTTTTTGTCCGTTTTTATCCGTTTTCTTACGTTTTTTTATCCGTTTTCCCCCATTTTTTTTAACGTTATTGTCCGTTTTCGTTCGTTTTTTTTATCCGTTTTCACACATTTTTATCTGTAGTTTAACTTTTTTTTTTTTACGTTTTTATCCGTTTTAATGTTTTTTTCTTTACGTTTTTATATGTTTTTACGTTTTTCGTAAGTTTTTTACCTTTTTATCCGTTTTCGTCCATTTTTATCCGTTTTCGACCGGTTTTTTACGTTTTTGTCTGTTTTTATCCGTTGTAGTTAGTTTTTTATCAGTTTTCGCCCATTTTTTTACGTTTTTATATGTTTTCATTCGTTTTTTATTCGTTTTTGCATGTTTTTTACGTTTTAATATGTTTTCGTCCGGTTTTTTACGTTTTTATCCGTTTTCGCCGTTTTACGTTTTCGCCCGTTTTTTACATTCTTGCCTGTTTTTATCCGTTTTCGTTCGTTTTTTATCCGTTTTCGCCCGTACTTTTACGTTTTTGTCCATTTTTATCCGTTTTCATTCGTTTTTATCTGTTTTGTCCTCTTTTTTACGTTTTTCATGTGTTTTTATGTTTTTATCCGTTTTATCCTTTTTCGTTCATTTTTATCTGTTTTCACCCAATTTTTTACGTTTTTCATCCTATTTTACGTTTTTATCCGTTTTCGTCTGTTTTTATATGTTTTCGTCTATTTTTTTACGTTTTTGTTCGTTTTTTATCCGTGTTCGTTCGTTTTTATATGTTTTCATCCTTTTTATGCTTTTTTCTATTTTTACACGTTTTCGTCCGTTTTTAGATAGTTTTCGCCCGGTTTTTTATGTTTTTGTCTGTTTTTTTACGTTGTTGACTTTTTTTTATTCTTTCGTCCGTTTTTAGGTAGTTTTCGTCCATTACGGATAAAAAAGAACGAAAACAGACAAAAACCTAAAAAACGGGCGAAGACGTAAAAAAACGGCCGAAAACGAACGAAAACGTGAAAAAGGACGAAAACATATAAAAACGTGCGAAAAAGGATAAAAAAATACCAATGAAAACGGATAAAAACGTAAAAAAATGGGCGCAAACGGATAAAAAACGAACAAAAACGGTCAAAAACGGATAAAAACAGACAAAAACAGATAAAAACGTAAAAAATGGGCGAAAACGTAAAAAACGGACAAAAATAGATAAAAACGGACAAAAATGTAAATAAACCGGACGAAAACTTATAAAACGTAAAAACGTGCGAAAACGGATAAAAACGGATAAAATCTTAAAAAAAGGGGCGAAAACGGATAAAAACGTAAAAAAGGGCGAAAACAGATAAAAAAACGAACGAAAACGGATAAAAATAGACAAAAACGCAAAAAACGGGCGAACACATAAAAAAACGGACGAAAACGGATAAAAACGGACAAAACGTAGAAAACAAACGAAAACATATAAAACGTAAAAACATCGGAAATCGGATAAAATCGAATGAAAAAGGATAACGGACAAAACATAAAAAACGATTCGAAAACGGATGAAAGATACAAACGATAAAAACGGACAAAAGTAAAAAACGGACGAAACATATAAAAAAGACAAAATGGACAAAAACGTAAAAGCGGACGAAAACGTAAAATAAGGGAAAAGCGGATAAAAACGAATGAAAACGGACAAAAGGGGTGAAAACTATTATTTGAAAAAATAGGACTAATGGTGCAAAAATTATTAACGGAAGGACTAACGGTGCAAACACTTAACGGAGAAACTAACGGCCATAAAAATATGGACTAAATGAGTGCAAGGTTTCAAATTTAGGTATCTCTCTGGTGTAATTATAACGACTTAGGGACTAAACATGAAATCTGAGCAAACCACAAAGACCAAATGTGTAATTTTTTCTTTTATTTATAATAGATTGTATCTTATATTTGCATGTTTAAATCTATGAATAACTTATGTTATTCTAAATGTCCATTGTCAATCAATCACATGGCAATATGGTTGAATTAAGACAAATCTGGTGTATTAGATGAAAATATACTTCGTATATTGAGGCTCCTACCAAACTCACATGATATTCAAAAGCTGTATATTAGACTTATTCCAACCGACATGGTTGTACTTTATGGATATTTGTCATCAAGTAAATCATGTAAATGATAAACTTTATTTATCCTTAAACTTTAGATGCAAGGTGGAAAGGTCGTGGGTGGAGCCCATTATGTGTGAAACCGTTTAGCGCTATCTGGAACCGGAGTAATAAGGGCCGCGTTTCGAAGTGTTCTGAAATTCATGAGTTGCGCTTGTAGTCAAGATAGAATTTGTTCATTCGAATTTATTTTGAAGTATAATACTATTAGGCCCCTCGTAGGGTTAACAAGACTTTTGTATGGCCATACTAAAGATCGATCTGAAATACGTTCTGATGATTTGGTAATCTTGATCAATCAGAATATAACGAGAAACAGAAGAGTTAAACTATGGAATGACTTAGATCCATATCCATATTTAACATGGTGTTAGAAAACAAAGGATAAGATAAATGATGAATCATTAAAAGTGCTGCGTGAAGCCACACTCAGTTGTTTGGGGGCATTGGCGTGTTGCTAGACGCTAACCAATGTCATTACGTATATTAAGATATGTGCAAGTGAGAGCTGTTAATTTATGGATGATATTTAATAGTCATATGTCTGGTTCAAAATCAAGACTATGAGAGCACACGTGCGTATGAGATTCAATTATAATAATTAATGAATAAATGTTATGTTTTAATTATTATTTCATAATAACGTCTAACGGTCGTTAGTACACAGAGTTAGTCTACATGTCGTTAAATGACAAAAAGAGGACTTGAGAGAAAATAGCCAAGAGAAGGTTCTAGAACCCTCTTGGGCTATATGGAGCATCGGTCAAGGATCCCCAAGGGGGAATCCTTGTTTGGCTTGGACTCTAAGTTACCATCATATAAATATAAACACATGTAGTTATTGTTGGGTAATCTTGTGAAACCCTAAGTTAGCCAAACTTCTCTTCTTCTCCCCTCTTTTACTTTAGTTGATTAATTGCATAACCCTTTAAGGGTTTTCGGTCGATTTTGAGTGAAACAAAAGTGTTTAGTTAATTTATTGTGATCAAGAAACTAGCATTCTAATTGAATCGCTAACAATATGCGTATAAGAAAGTGGTAAAAATCCCAATTGGATTTTTAAGTGGAACCCTAATCGACTTTGTTGTAGTCGATTTTGCTAATCCCTAATCTTTTAGGGTTTGTGATTTCTTGATCGTTTGATTCGCGTGGAAGCAAATAAGGTACGTTATCGTTTAATTTAAAGGTAATTAATTATACATATTAGATATATTCTTCTCTGTGCTATGTATAGTTTATTTATATGAGTGTCATGATATCTAAATTCCAACAGTGGCATCACGAGCAGGTAATATAGTATAATTAATTACTTAAACGCATAAAAATAAAATCTTGAAAGATTAGTGCATGTTTATATTTTTAGTGTTTTTAATTTGAGACGTTATGGGTCTTCGAAAATTAAAAAGAAATTTTTAGGGTTTTTAATTGTAGAAACCCTAGGTTGCATGCAATTTTTATGAGTTTTGGTAACATATAATTGGATTTATGGCGTTAGTAAGCGATCTTGTTACCTTGTTTATTAATTGTTAATACGTGTATACGTGATTATATGCGATCCATGACAAAAACATGCATGTTTTTTCATGGTTATATGAATCTTGATATTTTGTGCATTAATTGTGTTAATACAAATATCGTCATTAAACGTTATTTATATTTTTGATCTTTATATAAGTTTTGTTAACGACAAAAGTAAATTTAATTTTCATAAAACTTAAAGCTTGTCAAGTTTAATAGATATTAAAACAAGCTTTTTCAAACAATATCTTCATCATTTAAGCATTTACATTGTGACTAATCATATCTTAATATGAGTCTAAGCATAATGTATGATAGTAGTTTTTAGAATGCTTTAGTTTCTTAAAAACAAAACATTACTTATGTATTTGCATATTTCTAAAAATAGAAAAACAACACATGACATCATGTGATGCATCATGGAAATCATTGGAAGATTTCATTAGATATTTTGTGTAGATTTGTACTCTTCATATCTTACACAATCTTGCATAGATATGATTGACTTTGGCAAGATCTTGATATCTTGCTAACAGACCCCGGCGGCACCAAAATGTATAACGGACGGAACCCTTTCAAGGGGTCCGCCGTCAGTGGTGCTGCTGATAGTTTTGGCTATAAATAGCAAAGCCAAACCAAGTAGTTTATCATCCCTTTCTATCATACTCTCATACATATCTTCTCTCTAACCTTTCTAACTCAGTTTCATATCATATTAGTGATCTTTTTTGTAGCAAAGAAGATCAAGTCACATTCAAGCTTCAACGAGAAGTTGAAAGTCTTGTTTGTTTAGTATGATCTTGTGTTGATTCATACTTCATTGTGGTACTAAACTATCATAATCTTGTGAGTGTGAGTGGTTAGTATTTTTGTCCTCAAAATACATTGTGTGTGAGAGTGGTTGTACCCTTGGAAAGAACTCGACAATTAGCTTAGTGTCGGAAATAGTGTAAGCGAAGTGTAAAGGTTTCTCCATCGGTGAAAGGAGCTTGTTGACTAGTGAAGTTGAACTCTCGAGTGTGAGACTCGGGGAGTGGAGTAGGGCAAGGAAAAAGAGTCCTTGTAGACCGAACCACTATAAACAACTTGTTGTGGTTTGATCATTTCTTTCCTTATTTACTCTTTACATATTGCTTACATATTTCATTTACATATCTAAGATCAATATCAATTGATCTATCAATAAGTTTCAAAACAAAGTTTTTAAGTGGTAAACTATTCAACCCCCTTCTAGTTTTCTACAATTGGTACCAGAGCCTCGTTGCTCAAGAATTTCTAAAATAATTTGTATTTTATAAACTTGAATCGATCCATAGATTCTGAAAACTTTAAAGAAGGACAATCTATGCAAATACCACCACTCTTTGAAACCAATGGATTTATCTATTTGAAAAAACGTTTTGAAACATATGTAAAATCAAAAGGTATAGATCTTTGGTTTGTTATTGTTAAAGGGGATTTTAGTTCAACAACAAAGGATATTTCTGTTGATGAACAAAAGAAATTAATTGCTAAAAATAATGAAGATAAAATGATGCTTTATAATGCTTTGCCTAGAAAAGAATATGAAAGAATTTTTATGTGTGAAACCGCCAAAGATATTTGGGAATCTTTGATTGTTACACATCAAGGTAATTCACAAGTCAAGGATAACAAAAGTGATCTTCTTGTTCAACAATATGAACAATTTGTTATCCCTGAAGATGAAACCATTGATTGTGGCTTTGCTCCTTTTAATACTATTATTACATCACTTAAAGCACTTGATGAATCTTTTCGTAGTAAGAACTTTGTCCGGAAATTTCTTAGAGCACTCCATCCGAAATGGAGAGCTAAAGTGACCGCTATTGAAGAATCAAAAGATATCTAAAAAATGTCACTAGACGAGCTAATCGGTAACCTCAAAGTACACGAAATGGTGATGGAGAAAGATTCGGAGATCATCAAAGGAAGAAGAGAGAAGATCAAATCCGTTGCTCTAAAAGCAAAAGCAGAATCAAGTGATGATGACGAATCTTGCTCCGGTAGTGAAGATGAGGAGTATGCCATGGACGTTAGAGACTTTAAGAAGTTCTTTAGAAGAAGAGGAAAGTTTGTAAGACAACCTCGAGAAGAAAAGAAGCCATTCCGAAAAGATCGGGATAACAAAAAGGGTAAAGGTGAAAGAAAGTGTTTTAGATGTGGTGATGCAAGTCATCTCATAGGAGAATGTCCCAAGCCACCTAAAAGCAAAACTCAACGAGCTTTTGTAAGTGGTGCTTGGAGTGATAGTGAAGATGATGAAGAGTCAAGCAAGGAATAGATCGCTCTAATGGCACATGAGTCAAACGAGGTACATTCCGACTCTTCTTATTCTTCTATTGATGATGACACTTTGCAAAAACAATACAATCAATTGTGTGAGCTAAGTCTAAAAATCATAACTAAAATAATTTTTTAAAAACCAAAAAGGAATTTTTGAAAAATGAAGTCTATGAGTTAAAAGAAAAATCAAAACGACTAGAAAAGGGAAAGACAAATGACGATGGTTGAAAATCATGTCAAGAGCTTAATATTGAAATAGAAAAACTAAAGCTCACACAAGATGTTCTAATCGAACATAATTCTAAATTTAAAAGGTTTAACAAAAACATCGCTCTTGCCGATGAAATAGTTAAAATACATAAAACACCAGGAGACATGAATGGGCTGGGTTTTAATGAAGTATTAATACCAAAGAGTCAAAACAAAACGGCCGCGAAAAGACGAACAAACTGTCAAAACTGCTATAGCGCAACACGGACCAGACGGAACCAAAATAAGGGTTCCTTCCGTTGAAAAGAATGGTGCCGTGGGTACTTCAGCAGGACCGAATGTTTGTGATACGGACCGTAATGAATTTGTTAAAGTAACAAAGAAAACCAAGGATAGTGTTAAACTAAAACCAGCTGTTACATCAGGAGTAGGACTTGCTAAAAATGAAATTAGATCAAAAACTACTCAACAACGACATAAAACACCTTTTGCCAAACGCCCCTTTCCTAAGTGCAACCACAACATACAACCCAACTACCAACACAACGGTTGGAATCAAAACTTTCCTAGACCATATCAAACTCCAGATTACATGTCATGGAACTCTTACCCATCGTTTCCATACATGAATCAAATAAATGGTATGTTTAACCCAAACGGACCCATGAGATATTAGGGACCAAATGCTTGAGTTATTTGCTTCTTAGGTATGCTTGAAAGTTGGATTGGAACCTGATGAGTGGATAAAAGATAGTGGATGCTCACGGCACATGACGGGAACACAAAGTCTCTTCTCAATATACCAAGAGTATGACGGAGGTAATGTCACTTTTGGTAGCAATCTCAAAAGCAAAATCATTGGCAAAGGTACGATCGCTCATAACTCCCTAACTATTGAAAATGTTGCTCATGTAGATAGGTTAGGATTTAATCTACTTAGTATTAGCCAATTATGTGATAAAAAGTATAAAGTACTATTTGATGAAAATTGTAGTAAAATACTAAAAGATTGTATCACCATAGCTAAAGGAGTTAGGAAAAATATATGTCATGAAAATAGATAAAACATCTAATGACAAGCTTTGTCTAACAACATTAGATGATAGCTCATCTCTTTGGCATAGACGCTTAGGTCACGCTAATATGAGACTTATACAAAACCTATCTTCAAAAGAGCTAGTTAGGAATTTACCAAAACTAAAATATGACCAACACTTTTGCGGCGCTTGCAAAATTGGTAAACAAACCCATAGTAGTCATAAATCTAAAAATATGGTGTCCACATCTAAATGTCTAGAATTATTGCATATGGACTTGTTTGGTCCATCCGCTATAAAAAGCTACGGAGGCAACTTATACACTTTGGTCATAGTAGATGATTACTCAAAGTTTACTTGGACGTTATTTTTGAAAACTAAAAATGAAGCCTTTGATAAATTTGAAATTCTTAGCAAGAAAATTCAAAATCAACTAGGTGTTTAAATGTGTCGATCGAACGGATCATGGTCGTGAATTTGACAACGAATCTCAATTTGGAAACTTTTGTGATACAAATGGTATAACACATAACTTTTCGGCTCCACGAACACCTCAATCAAATGGAGTAGTAGAACGCAAAAATAAAACAATTCAAGAAATGAGTAGAACAATGCTTAATGAACAAAACATTCCTAAAAAGTTTTGGTGTAACGCGGTTGACACTTCTACATATATTTTGAATAGAGTCTTAATACGTCCTTTACTAAACAAAACACCATATGAGCTTTATAAAGGTAAAAGCCAACTTTAGGATATTTTAGAGTCTTTGGATGTAAATGCTTCATTCTTAATACTAAAGATTATCTCACCAAGTTTGACCCAAAGTCTTATGAAGGTGTATTTCTTGGTTATTCTCAAACTAGTAAAGCTTACATTGTCTAAAACAAAGAAACAATGAGAGTCGAGGAATCGTTGAACATAACATTTGACGAAAGTCCACCTCCCTCTAAGACATCACCTTTGGTAGATGATGACTTAGTTGAAAGTCAAATGATAGAAAGTCAAGAAACAATTAAAAATAACAAGGAAGATGAACCATTAAATAAAGAGATTTTAAACATCAAAGAATCTAAAAGTCATCCTTTAGAAAAGGTCATAGGACAACTTAATCAAAGAACCTTAAGGTCACAAACCCAAAATCAAAGTAATTATTTTTGTTTTGTATCCATCATTGAACCGAAAAACATAAATGGAGCAATAAAAGATGAATCATGGGTAATTACCATGCAAGAAGAGTTAAACCAATTCGTTAGAAATGATGTTTGGAAATTAGTTCCAAAACCTAATGATCAAACTATAATTGGAACGAAATGGGTTTTTCGAAATAAAATGGATGAAAATGGTGTAGTATCTAGAAAAAAAAGCTAGACTTGTTGCACAAGGTTATAATCAACAAGAAGGAATTGATTTTGATGAAACTTATGCACTGGTAGCTAGACTCGAATCTATTAGAATATTACTTGCTTATGCATGTGCTTATGACTTTAAATTATTTCAAATGGATGTTAAAAGTGCATTTCTTAATGGTTTTATTAACGAAGAAGTATATGTTGCTCAACCTCCCGGTTTTACCGACTTTGAGAAACCACATCATGTCTTCAAACTCAAGAAAGCATTATACGGTCTTAAGCAAGCACCAAAAGCTTGGTACGACCGACTTAAGACTTTTATTATTGATAACAAATACACTATGGGATTAGTAGATAATACTCTTTTTACCAAGAAAAGAAGTCACATATTATCATTGTTCAAATATACGTTGATGACATCATATTCGGATCAACTTGTCAAGAGCTATGTGATGATTTCTCTAAAATCATGCACGACGAGTTTGAAATGAGTATGATGGGTGAATTAAATTTCTTTCTAGGACTTCAAATTAAACAACTAGAAGATGGCATATTCTTTAACCAATCTAAATATATAAAAGACATGCTTAAGAAATTTGGTTTTGAAGATTCCAAACCAACTAAGACACCCATGTCCTCGGACACTAAACTCACCAAGGATGAGGAAGGTGAATCCGTAGATAACACTAAATATAGAAGAATGATTGGTAGCCTACTCTATCTTACGGCTAGTAGACCCGACATTATGTTTAGTGTTTGTCTATGTGCTCTCTTTCAAGAAAACCCAAAGGCATCACACTTAGAAGCCTTAAAAGGATTTTTAGATACATTAAGGGAACAACGTGTTTAGGTTTATGGTATCCCAAAGGAACGGGTGTAGAAACCATAGTGTATGCCGACTAGGATCATGCCGGTGACTATGTCGATAGAAAAAGCACAAGTGGTATTTGCACTTTTGTCGGACATTGTCTCACCTCATGGTTTGCAAAAGAAGCAAATGGCTTTAGCCATCTCAACTATGAGCCGATGCGTCTCAGCGGAAAAGCATGTCAACAAGCTCTTTGGATGAAGCAAGCTCTCGTAGATAACGGAATTCATCTCAACGATATTGTTATACTTTGCGACAACAAAGGAGCCATCGATCTCAGCAAAAATCCCGTTCAACATGCTCGTACAAAGCATATTGAAATCCGTCATCACTTTCTTCGCAACAATGTTCAAAAAGGAAACATCTCAATCGAGAAAGTATCCTCCGAAGACAACATTGCGACATCTTAACTAAGACTCTTAAACGAGAACCTTTTAATCTTCTTAGACTTGGTTTGGGGTTAATTGAACCAAACATGTAGGATAAACATAGCCTAAAACATTAGAATAGTCAAAACAAAACAATGTTGTCTTGTATCTGCTACTGTAGCCACGACACCAAACGACAACACGGACGGAACCAAAAATTTGGTACCGTCTGGGCGTGGTGACTCAGAAGCAAAACTGCTACCTACAAAACATCTTCTTCCTCAAAAACCACTTTACCAAAACGTGTAAACATTAAACCAAGCTCATTATTGACACCTTCTCACTCACTAATCACTGGAGATAACATCATTGTAAGTATCCTAACCACATTTTATCTCTTAATTATGAGTCTAGGATTCTCATTTGTGCACAAAATCATTACAAATCATTACATGGGGTTTATGTATACTTTTGTACTAAATATGAATTCAATTGGCAAATTGCATAACTAGTCATTGAAATTAGGTACTACATTATCATATTGCATAAACAAATCATGATTCCCACTAATCAATAGATAATGACTATAACGCCTTATTCAAATAACCAAACACCCCATGTCAAAAGGTTTTGAAAAGCTTCTCACTTGTAGGAAAACAATTTTCATTGTTAATACAAATAGAAACGTTAGATTTTCATCACTTGCATGCTCTTGAATACTAAAGGTATTGCATAACTAATATGCATTCCGGGTATATTCAAATGAAGCCAAATTGAATTAGGAGCATTTGGGTTATCTCATGGTATTTGCCAAACACCCCACTAAAACCATTCTTTTGCATAAAATGAGTCGAGATAACCGCAACTCCAAATCGTTTTCATATAGGCACACACTAGAACCAAAACGTTAAGTTTATTCTCATTTTTAACATGTTAATTCTTGCTCCTAGGAATAACCATGGTAGTCGCAAGATTCTATGATCACAAGGACACCCTTGGTTACATTCCCAAACATCACAAAACCAAAGGACTTTCCAAGGAACAAGTTGAAATATTTAAGAGTCTAGAATCAAGGCATTTCCATGAGGGTAGAACCATTCACCCATCTTTCATTGAAAACACTAATCTCCGTCAAGAACTAGCCGCCATTCACAATCGATTGTCTTCTTGACATCGATGAACTGATTTGTCCTAGGTTTGTGTTAGAGTTCTATGCTAGTGTGACCGGCTTCAGTGATGAAGATGATGATGAGTTTAGTCTTAGTTTTAAAATCAATCAAAACGACTACACCATCTCCCTAACCAACTTTGCTCAATTGCTAGGAATTCCCAATCGAGGGACATGTGTCTAGTCGGATAAGTGGTCACTCACAACTCTTGATGTAATCAATGATCGATTCTCTTCCCTACCAAACCCGTTTAGTCGATAAGGATGTTATCCGTGAGCACCTATTTAACCCAAGGGGTGATACAACCCGAGTCACCCGAAAGGGAAAGGAGGTAAACCGAGATCCATATGGAATGGAGCTAAATGAACTTAAGCCCGAATTTAAGAAATGGGAGGAGCTACTTAGAGCCAACGTTATTAGCACCATAGGAAATAGGGATCACATCAACGCTTGCCTTTGTCACATGCTCTACAACTTGTCCACCCGTCAACCATTCAATTTAGCTTACTACATCGCTAGGAGAATGATTGATATTCCAACTCAAAGTTCGGTTGCTCTTCCATATGGGATGCTTCTCACCCGTCTCTATAGAAACTTTGCACCAATTCCACCAAGCCAAAAGGGATGCACCTTCACTATGAGCTCATCCCTCACATCTTTGTGCCTTTGAGTGATGAACGAGTTGCTAAGACAAAAGGCAAGAGAGCAAAACCTCCAACTCCATCATCATCATCATCAAATAGCTCGGATGATGGTCTTCCAAACTCTCGCCTTCCACCTCATGAGTATTATGAATCTCTTCCTAAGATTGAGAATGAATCAGTGGAGTTCAAGCAAACCAAGGGGATGTTCAAGTGCCTTGGTAGAATGATGACCAAAATCTACAAGAAGTTGGATAAGTGAGAATCGTTTTAAGGAGTGTTTGGAACAATACATTATCTCTAATGTTTGATACAATTTGGTTGTTTTTATCTTGTAGGATGATAATATAACTTGAAACAATGATGTATGCTAACAATCTTATGCAGGGGGATAGCACAAGTATGCTATCAAATTTTACCCATTTTCACTATAAAGTGAAAATCACTTGGCCTTGCTCAAAATCTATGCCCCATTATGTTTGTGCATGTGTTATTTACTTTTCCTAACTAGAAATGTTTAATGTCACATGTTTTGAGCAAAATTTCGGTTTCGAAATGTCCCCGACACTTAAAAATACACTCTGTGAACTTTTTTGGTCTGCACAGATCAGACGGCACCAACGTTTTGGTTCCGTCTGTTATAAGAAATGGTACCGCCGTACCTGTACAGGCGGACCAGACGGCACCCTTTTAAGGGTTCCGCCCGTGTAAATTTTTGGTGCCGTGGATCCTCCAGGTAACTTTCTGAATTTCGGTTCTTTCGACATTCCAAATTACCATATATTGCTTGTAAGTCCATCTTAACTAGTTTGTACTCTTATTAGAACTAGTATAACACACTTAGGCATATAGAAATCCATTTCCACCAAAATTCAAAAATTTGAAAAATTCACCCAAGGAGCCCTTTTTCATATAGGAAGGAACCAAAATTTTGGTACCTTGCAATCCGGGGGCACCAAAATGTATAACGGACGGAACCCTTTCAAAGGGGTCCGCGTCCGTGGTGCTGCTGATGGTTTTGGCTATAAATAGCAAAGCCAAACCAAGTAGTTTATCATCCCTTTCTATCATACTCTCATACATATCTTCTCTCTAACCTTTCTAACTCAGTTTCATATCATATTAGTGATCTTTTTGTAGCAAAGAAGATCAAGTCACATTCAAGCTTCAACGAGAAGTTGGAAGTCTTGTTTGTTTAGTGTTGTATGATCTTGTGTTGATTCATACGTCATTGTTGTACTAAACTATCATAATCTTGTGAGTGTGAGTGGTTAGTATTTTAGTCCTCAAAATACATTGTGTGTGGGGAGTGGTTGTACCCTTGGAAAGAACTCGACATCTAGCTTAGTGTCGGAAATAGTGTAGGCGAAGTGTAAAGGTTTCTCCACCGGTGAAAGGAGCTTGTTGACTAGTGAAGTTGAACTCTCGAGTGTGAGACTCGGAAGTGAGTAGGCAAGGAAAAAGAGACTTTGTAGACCGAACCACTATAAACAACTTGTTGTGGTTTGATCATTTCTTTTCTTATTTACTCTTTACATATTGCTTACATATTTCATTTACATATCTAAGATCAATATCAATTGATATATCAATAAGTTTCAAAACAAAGTTTTTAAGTGGTAAACTATTCAACCCCCTTTTAGTTTTCTACAAATTGTTAAGTGCTTATACATGCTTAATTAGACGATATATATTAATTAATTTGGGTTTAATTAATTCTTAAATTGGGGAAGACCCCATATGTATCGTTATTGTATCAACTTATGTGGTTATTGTATATTGTTAATGTGAGGCTTACGCAATCGATTTATCAATGTATGTGATCAAAAATAATTTGGAGCCTTAATTAGAAATATATATGTTAGTTGATTTAACAAGCAAATGGTGTTTTTGGAAAAGCCAAATAAACTGGACTAATAATGGTGAAATTTAATTTATTATAAATTATTAAGCTTGTGAAATCTTATGTGACACCAAGGGGTTGGCCTTACATGTCATAATGCGTTAATGCATCCTGGTCGAGATTTACAGCGTTAATGATTTATTATATGTTTTCAACAATAAAGTCTTAAACTTTTAATTTATTGATGTTATTTGTAATCTATCAATGAATTGGTATTTACAAAAATCATCTTAAGGGTGATTACCGTCATTCTACGCCGCCACTGTGGTAATTATTCTAATAACTTGTGTCTTTTGACTCAAGAAGGTAGTAGAATATAGTAGTTGGTAATTATTTAATTGGTCTAACCAATACCTCGAGTAAAAGTTCATTACTTTATTCTAAACACATCATTAATTAATTGGTTACTAGGCTCACCCGTAGTGAACAAACTATAGGGGTATAAGGAGGGTTTGTTTACATTTCCAAGAGAAGTTGGTTTTTAATATGCTTCGCGCTGACCGATTTCTCCGCTTCTTTGTGCGTTACTATGGAGCTACCGAACACTTTTGATTAATGTAGTTGTTTAATAAATAACTTAATTGAGTAAAGTTTTTATTAAATGTATGATACGAAGATGTGTGCATACTTCTTCGTACATATTTGATTTCACATCAAATTAGACGTACCCTTTGAGAATTTAAGTTTATGCCATCCAATTAAAGGAACACTTGCAGTTTCCATTTACGTTACGTGAGACGTTGCTAGATTTTAATCCCAAGGTAAATCTCCACGTTATGTGAGACGCAACTGGAATAAATTTATAGTTTTTTAATCTGGACAACTTAATTGAGTTACATGGCGAGATCCCTTAACCCAAGGCATTATAAGGGATGAAACATTCTTACATGACACTAGCGAGTGTCCCTAGTGCCATTAGTAAGTCCCATAATGATCTAGGAATTGCAAAATGTTTGGCAATTATTGTACGACTCTTACCTTATTGAGTACTATCACTACTAGAGATCAACGATGTAATGGTACTATGTCATTTGGATCCTAGTTATGCGCTCCAAAAGTCAAGTTTTATCACAAGCCGGCCCTTGTGAATGGAGACGTAACAAACTTAAACGGTTCAGAAGCGAATGCAATGAAGATCTGAGGAGTATAGTGTTTCCCGGGTCGTTATGTCCAGCGAGCTATGCAATGGATCACCAAAAGTATAGTGATCGAGAGATTGAGCGGAAAAAGGGATATGTGATTATGATTATAACTACAGAAAAAGCCAACAAATTACAACGGCTTAAATGCAAATAAAAGGAAATTAAAAAGATAAAAACTATTAAATAAACGCTATCACTATTTTTAAAATTGATGAGCGTTTAAAACTTAAAACTTAAAACTACGTTTGAATAAAATTACGTAAACGCCTACAAAATAAAAAGTGAGATCAAAAAAATAAAAGACCTAAAAATATGAAAATGACATTTTTACAAACCTAATGATAAAAGAAAATATTTAGAAAAATAAAATTATTTTATAACTATTTAATTAATTATTATTAATTAAAAACTATTTTAAAATGCAACAAAATATAAGAAAAATACAATTAACCTAGAAAAATAAAATTATAACTTAGAAAAATCTAAAATATGATAAAACTAATTTTAAAACTTAAAATATATTTTTAAGACTTTTTATATATTTATTATTAATTTAAAACTATTTAAAACTAATTAAAATGCTAGAAAATACTATTTAAGCTAAGAAAATTATGGAAAAATATTTTTTATGAATTTTATATTTATCTTAACTTAAGAAAAATGAAAAATTATTTTTTAGAAGCTTTTCTTAATTATTTGTATTAAATGCTAATTAAAAATGCTTAAAACTAATTTAAATTAAGAAAAATAGCAAACAAGCTTGGAAAATCCGAAAATTTAGGAAAATAAATAAAAGGGCAGGATCCAAAAGCTAAACAAACTGATAGGACATAAGGCACGAAGAAAAGCTGAAATAGCACCTGAGAAAGGACAGCTGAACAAAGCAACAAGAAGACAACAAGCTTCGACCTCTAGACAACAAGCTCAACAGATTTGAGATTTTGGATAAATGAGCTAAAAACAGTTTGGGGACAACTTTAAGCTAAAGAAATAAGCTACAATAAGTTGAAACATGAAACCAAGATTTGGATCCTACTCTAGACCTGGCCAAGTACTTCAAAACCAAAGAACAGACCTTGACAAGCTCTGATGAGCTTGTTGCAAGATTGCAAATACTCACTGTGCAGACGCGTTTAATATTAGCAGTGCACGGTGCGACAGAGGATATAAAACCAAAAGCACAAGCCATTAAGAAGCTTTTAGAAAATTTGCAAAAATCTACAAAAATAGCAATAAGAAAATAGACCAACTGAGGTTTTTAAAACAACAATTTTCATTGACATTGGCCCAGAGATGAGTCAAGAAAATTCACCTAGGTTGGCTTAAAACTGATTTTTGCACAAATTTGAATTTTTAACAAAACTTAAAAGTTTGACTAAATTGAACTTTGCAACTGATTTAAAGATCTATATTGGTGTATTAGATGAAATAATCTGAAATAAGCTAGTTCTAAGATTTCTAAGAAAACAAGACAAGATTTTGTTTTACAAAACTCACAAGGTGAAGATTGTAAGGGCAGTGGTATGTGATTATGACTATAACCGGTTACAAGCACATAAGTAAGGAAGACGATATGAGTATATAAAACTAAACAAGCATAGGTAACAAGTCTCAACCATGATATACCTCTAAACAGTTTTTTAAGCAACAAATCCAAACAACCCCTTAATGAGGCAGGTTTGAAGCTTTTCAACTTAAACAGTTTTAAACCAAACAAGCTCTGATTAACTTATATTATCTATATTAAAAACAGATTTCAACTAGAATTAAACATTTTTAAACAGTTGAACTAAGAAATGCAACAGTTTAAGGAAATGCCTTACAAAATGAGTCCATGCTCAAAACAGAGAACCAAAGTATGAGTTACACCCTATTGCTTCAGAAGACTCTAGACCAGAATCAATCCAAGCTTAGCTCTTCTTCAATGTCTTGATCACCATTCCCATGATTTTTAGTTTTTTATTGCTATTCTTGATATTTTAGGAAATTTGGATTTCAACTCTAAATGGGATTTTAAGATTCTCTGCTTACAGAAGGCTTTATAAGAGCTTTATATG